>VZRL01003210.1:1748561-1770143 GCA_013397895.1 Origma solitaria
TGGTTTGGGTTGGAAAGGAGCCTTGAAGCTCCTCTCATTCCACCCCTTCCATGGGCAGGGCACCTTCCACTATCCCAGGTTGTCCTGGGGAGCTTCCTCCGAGCCTGAATACAAGGAGAAAAGATAATTAATGCTGACAATTAATGTAATTAATGGACAGGAATTTTTGAGAGACTCTGTTCAATCTTTCTTTTTAAACCCAGCCCTTAAGGAAGCTGCTCTGACTTCCACATGATTTGAAAGCACCGAGCTCTGGCTGCACTTCCACCGCCCAAATGTGTGACCTTGGATGACACCAATCTGCCAGAAAAGCAGAAAAAAAAGGTGTTGCTGATATTTATTTATTTTCTGCTCTGATTCCTCATCCATCATGTGGGAAATTCGCTTTTGGCAGTGCCGGACACTTCCTCAAGCGCAGCCAAGGTGACCACGAAAATTAGCATCGAATCCCACAAGGCTCTCCATCACAGACACGTTGTTTTTCACTGGACACAAATTGGGAGGTGTTTCCCTTTTGTTTTGCATCCCCAGGGTTGTTACTCCAGGCATTGCTCCATGCCGGGAATGGGATGGATACAACCGACTCCAAATGGGAAAAGGGAATTTTGTGTTTCACCAGATAAATTTCCCCCATCCTCCTGAACAACTTAAACCACTGCAGAACCAGTGCTGCCCCACAGCTCAGGCAATAAAACTCAATTTTCAGAAGTTCTAAAGCCTAACCACCCTTTCCTTGGAGAAAGTGCAGTGCCAGCAGGAGCTGGAATGAGTGAATGAAGTGCTAATAAAGTCGGAGCATCATCTAGGGATGCTGCCAGCTCACTTGGGCGCTGTCCGAGGAATTGGGAGCTCGGCAAGGCTGAGGGCAGGTGAGGAGCACCTGGAGAAGGCGCTCGGGGTTTACTCCAAGGAAGCTGCCAGAATAAAAGTGGGAAAAATCCCCATCAGCAACAGGAAGAGGGAAATTCCCTGCAGGCATAACCCTGACTGTCCCAACATCCCCAGGTGTCACCTGTAATGATGGATTAGGATGGAATCACAGCATCAATAAGGCTGGAAAACTTCACCGAGTCCAACCTAAACCTAAAAAATACTAGGATGCAACAGGTTCCTGTGCCCGGGGCTGGGGAGGGGGCGGGGGGCACTAGAGGGCACTGTCGCCTGCAGATCGTGACAGGGAGGACACCGAGGACTTTTAAAGATATCCTGATATCCCAGCTCTGCATCCTGACCTCTGGAGTGAGAGACTGGGCCAAAAAAATTTTTTTTAAAAATTATATATGTAGAATATATTATATTATTATTGCTATAATACATATAAAATGTATCTCCTAATATCACATATTTAATACCACAGTGTCATCTATTTAACAATAAAGCCTGCTCAGGCTGTGGGAGATCCGTGGGTGCAATACCCAAACCTTTACTCCCTGAATATTTGCAATAACCGGGATTTTTAACATCTTCCAACCCACTCAGCCTCGTGCCAGCTCCGAAAGTAGCCGAGGAATTTCCTGGGCTGGACAGGGTCAGACCTGTGGCAGTGTGTCTGCCTCTGGATTCCTCCTTCCAGAGGGGATTTTCTTTGGGATTTTACATTGAAGCAACAAACAGTGGGAGGGGAGGAAGGCAGCACTGGGGCTGTCTACAGAAAAGTCATGGGGTGAGTGCTCACAGGTAAAAAAATCACTTGTTAAAGAAAATAAATGAGGGAAAAAAAGGAATTTTGCCCCTGTGGCAGATCCTTCCCCCAGCAGGGAGCAGCTCCAGTTTCCAGGGATGAAGCTGTGGGGATGTGGAGACAGAACAGAAATTCCTCACCTGGAGTTCAGCCAGGAGCCCAGGGCTGGGCAGGATTTGGGGATCCATCACCCCTGTTTGGAGACAGAAGGGTTAAAGGCCTGGAGGACTCCCTAGAAATCCCAGATACAACAGCTCTGGTGACTGGAGTTAATTCCAGACTGAAACCAACCATTAGTGGGGCATTTAGGGACAAAAAGGGGGGAATATTTCATTTGCCTCCCTAAAAGCTCAATTCCCAAGTTCCCAGTGCCGTTGGTGGGGCTGGAGAGGGATTTTGAGCTCCCATTCCTGAGTGCCCCCGTTCCTGAGTGCCCCATTCCTGCCTCACACACCTGCCCCAGCACTGGCCCCGAAGGCCAAAGAGTCAGAAAAATCCCTGCTGTGTTTCCCAAGACATCCCATTCCACCTGAGCTGTGCCTCCAGAGCGTGGGGCTGTCAGGAAGAGCTCCAGCTCTGGATTCAAGTGCCTCAGGAGATCTCCCAGTGTGGGTAAGGCTCTGGAGCTCCATCAGGACACCGCAGCTCCCCACAGGCTGCAGGAGCCAATCCCAAACTCCCCAGGGCTTTGTTCTGGTGATATCACCTGGCAGGAAATGAACTGCCCCCACCTGGAGCTGCCTCCAGGATGGCTTTTCCCAGGTGTGGGGTGGTGGCAGCAGCACAGGCACAAGGTGGGAGGTTTCCGTAGAAGCCATGGGCTCCTCTTGCTGCTTTGAGATGCAGGAAAACCGGGGGATACAAATTTTGGGGACCCCACCATGGCTGGGTCAGCCTGGGGCACCTCCACCCCCCTGCAGCCAGCAGATCTTATCTCCCAGAGGTTTATTTCCAGTCTTCTTTTCAAGACATGATGTCAGGATTCTAATAACCTGACTAAGGCAAATCCTGGACGGAATTACGACTGTGTTTATCAATTTCCTCCTTTCTTTTCTTTTCTTGTCTCGATTAATCATGGAACAGCACGATGGAAAAGTCCTGTTAGCCCAACCTCCCGGCCAAGGCAGGCCTTCTCCCTGCTCCACCGTCTTCTGTTTCATCCAGGTTATTTTTAAACATTCCCCGGGGAGCAGACTCGTTGAATCACAGGAGCGAGGAGTGGAAAAGACCTGTGAGCTCATGCAGTGTCTGCTGGCCAGGCCAGCCCGGGCCCTGCAGCCCAGCTTTCCATGCTTTGCTTCCACCTTCGCTTCCCTCGGGATTCTCCTGCTGGAGAACAGATCCCACACTCAGGTTTTTGTTGATGTCATGTTGGAAAGGAGAACTGTCCAGAGCTGGCCTCGGCTGACTGAGGGGGTTTGAGGCTGATCTGTGGGATGGGGATGGGATAAAGGAGGGGGAACTGTCCTGCTTGGGACCTGGGATGCCTCTTCATGAGCCTGGGAATTGCCGGGAAGGGACTTGTCCTGCTCCAAACCTCTCGGCATTCCCTGCTGCCATGCCAGTCTGGGATTTATGGACAAGATGGACAGCCCAAATGTGGACAGGCTAATTAGCTGCAGCATCCCTGTTAATCGGTTTTGAGGCAGAAGAGGCCCGGATCTCCCTGCAAACATCCATCCCTGCATCTTGCCCGGAGCACCCGAGCTCGTCCTGCACATCCACAGCGCCCAGAGCTGCTGTGCTTTCCCCTGGCACCGTCAGGGAGCTGGGATGGGTGCTGGGGGCTCCCGTGGGTGCCAAGGTGCCCAAAGCACAGGATGCCCTCGATCCCTGGCAGTGCTCAGCTCTGCCCCAGCCTTATCTGCCTCGAGTAATCACAAATAATTGGTGGCTCCCCAGTGGCCTGATCTAATAGCAGCACGAATAAAGTTATTTTGAACAGTTGTTCATGAGTTCATCTCCTGGAAAGCCTCAGCCCCAGCTGTTGCTGTGCTTTTGATTAAAAAAAAATAATATATTAAACTCAACCCGGGGATTATCGGGGCTAAGCACGTCTCAGCCCTCCCTCCTCCCCGTGTCAGGTGCCCGGCCGGGCTATAAACCCCTCTTTGTGTGCGGCTGCCTCGGCCCTTTCTCCCGGAGCTGGCACCGGCACCGCGGCGATTTGGCAGCGCTCCGGGATGCCGGCGAGGGATGCTGGCAGCGCCGGCGGCTCGCGGTGCCCGGCCCGGCTGGCAGCAGCGGCCGCGGCAGCCTCAGCGGCCAAATGGTCGCCCAGGCCTCCGGCCAAGTCCATTTGTTAATGGTCAAGCTATGGGGAGCTGTGCGGGGAGAGGAGAATTGAATTAGGCACGAGCGGGGAGGACGGAGGGCGGCAGCGGGGATGGGGATGGGGATGGGGATGGGGATGGGGATGGGGATGGGGATGGGGATGGGGATGGGGACAGGGACGGGAATGGGGACAGGGATGGAGCCGTGCGGGTGTCCAGCCCGCAGAAGTGGGGGTGGCACTGCGGGGGCTTGGGGACAGTGTCATGGCGAGGGACCCGCAGCACAAACGTGTCCCCAAAGCCCCGAAGTGGCGCTGTCCCCCCACCCGCCCCGTGCAGATCCCTGGAATCGC
This sequence comes from Origma solitaria, assembly GCA_013397895.1. Classification (NCBI taxonomy): domain Eukaryota; kingdom Metazoa; phylum Chordata; class Aves; order Passeriformes; family Acanthizidae; genus Origma; species Origma solitaria. Next base: position 1,752,869 of record VZRL01003210.1, read on the forward strand.
GGAGCCCCGGCCCACCCCGGCAATGCCCACGGCGCAGGTCACCCGCACAGGTGCCCGGGACTCCCAGGGGACACATTCCCGGGCTCTGCGGCCGCTCCGGGTGTCCAGCCCCTCCTCCCGGCCAGCCCCTCCGTCTCGATGCTGCTCCGTGACCGCGGCCGCGGCTCAGCGCTGCGGCTGCAGCTCACAGCCTCTGCGGGCTCCAGGCTCGGTTTCTCCTCCAGCCCGAGCCCCGCTCTGATCACCCCCAGAAGGCAGGAGGGCGCAGGATGGGAATGTCCCCTGTCCCCTGCGCGGAGGTGGCCACGGGACCTCGCCGAGGCTCCCAAAAATCAGTGCCGGAGCAGCTCGGCTCATCCTTGCTGTGCCAGCGCAGGGATGAGTTCATCTCCCGCCTCCTGCTCCGGGCTTGGGCCGGGACAAGCCGTGCTCTGGGATCGGGTGTGTGGGGGTCGGTGCCTTGACCCCCCCCGGCCATCCCTGTGCCCAGGACAGCTGTGGGACAGCGGTGAGTCCCCTGACATCCACATCTGGCCGGTCCCAGCACAAAATCCAGCTGGACCACATCCCGGCAGCTGGATGGGAGAGGGGCAGGGTGAGCCCCTTCCCACATCTGCGGGAATGTGCTCTGCTCTGTCGGACCGAAATGCCGTGCCCAGAGCCCTCCGGATGAGCAGCACGGCCGTTTGGAGGAATTCTTGCTGAGGCGGAACAATTAGGGAGGGACTGGGGCCTGCACATTCGGGGATGTTCTTGCTGAGATGGGATAATTAGGGAGAGGATACGGACAATAAGGAAGAGTTTCACACTCAACTTCCCTTGTCCAATCAATTAGGTAGGAACAGAGCCGTTCCATGCATCCACCCAAGGAGGTCCCCCCTCCCCCTGAATAAAGACAATTTTAAAAGCAGAGAGATGAACTCGCACCAATAATTGTCCAAATGTTGGGAGAACTTGGGACCAACGCAGTGAAAAAGGGAAAATGAAATCAAAAAGCAGAAAAAAATTGATAGCACCAAGTCCTTGTCATAGGCAAGGCTGAGCATAGCGAATATTGTCTTAAAGCTCAAGCTGATAAGGAGATGGGCAGCTGATCATCACTAGACTGACTTCATTAAGATATTAATTCCCAGTCTCTGAATCTCCTTCTCCAACTCTTTCCCTGTTTCAGAAATAAAGACACAATCCAGTGCAGCTTTCCCGAAGCCAGTTCCACCCAGCATCCCCCTCTCCTGGATTTCTCGCCATGGCTCTTATTTTCCTTCTCAGCATCAGCCTCGAAACATCTGGGTGGTGGTGGAACTCGGAGCTGGAAGAGACACAATCTAGTGAGAAAGGATGTTTTTGTGCTATTTCCAACCTTCCCAGAACAGAGACCTTCAGAAAGCCCCTCACAAAGGCCGCTTTCTTCCTCCCCACCCCTTTGAAAAGCTGGGTGAGATCCTCGCTTATCTGCCTCCACCAGGCTTGTACGAGACAGAGACGATCCAAAAGGAGGGGGAAGGGGTGACAGAAACCCCAGCCAAGTGGTTTTTTTGGTGGTTTTGTTTGTTTCTTTTTAACTTCTTTTGGTGAAAACTGGAGTTTTGGAGCCACTCCAGCCTCCTCTGTGCTGGGGGAGGATGGGGGACCACAAAGATGTACTAAAGACCCCCCACTGATTATAATTCCGCTTTCCCCCATATTAAAATCCCATTTTTTGGGTAAAATGTTGAATCAGAATGATATAGAGGGGGTGTTTAAAGAAGCTGCTCTGGGCTCAGCTGGTTGGAAAATCCAATCCCTCTGAGCATCCCTCCAAAATCCACAGGCACCAAGGCTGGCTTGGGAATCGGGGTGAGGAATTTTCCTCCTGCATCCAGAAAGTCTTGTCAGAGAGCAGAAGGATCATGGCCAGGAGAGCCAAAGCTGAGGGTGATGCTCACTCTGCACCCAAAGCTGAGGGGTGCAGATCCCCTCAGATCCCCACAGATAACCCCTGGGGCCAGACCTCCATTTCCCAGCTAACCTCCAGTTCCAGAGCTGGATCCTCCTTGCCTCCCCCAGCCTGCTTTCCCAAAGGGAAAGTTCCTGTCCTGATCTCTTCCCCCATTGCTGGCACAGCAGATCAGAGCAGAGCTGACCAGCAGAGTTCTGCTCTTCAGCCCTCATCCATCGCCTCTGGGTGCAGCTCACTCCCTCAGTCCTTGGGCACTGAGCTCCACGCAGTCCCAAAGCCTTGGGAAGGCTCCCAGCTGTACCCTCTCTGCTCTTCCCCACCTCACCATCTCCTTTGGGGTGTAATCCCTTGTCAGGGATGCCTGGAAACACCGAGATTTGTTGTCCTACTGCCCAGATCAGCCCAAGTCCGGGGGCAGTGCCGAGGAGAAAGGGACATGGACAGAGCCACTCTGGGAGAGCTTCCTACTCTTCGCAGCATCCTCCTGTAAAACCAGCCCAGCATCCCACCCACGGGACAATCCCAGAGGCTGCAGGACCCCTGGGAAGGCACAGGACCCCCAGCACATCCCTGGAGGAGAGCGCAGGGACTCGGGGAGCCCAACCAGGGCATTGCTGACCCCATTTGGCAGCACTGCCCACACCTCCCTGCCCACAGCAGCACCGAGAGGGCAGGGACAGGGAATAACCCCAGCCCAGCCCCACACAGAGCTCCCACTTCCCAGGTCCTGGAAAACCAGGCCCCATCCCTTCTGCAGCACATCCCTCCTCGCAGGCAGCCTGAGAACATATTTTATCTTCTACATAATCACAAGGAGAAAAAAAAAAAAATCCCCTCGCCTTCGAGATTCCCAGACAGTTCACTCAGCATCCTCATGCTACTGATGTAATCCTGGAGGAAAATCCCCCGGGCCCAGCCCCGTGGAGCTGGAGCTGCTCCGAGCCCGTTCCTGCCCCGGGGGTGGGCAGCCCCCACGAGCCCCTCGGAGCTGCACCTCTGCAATACCCCGGGCACGTTTTTATGGCCCCGTTTATGCACTTGTTGAGTGCCTAAATTCCCTGTGCCCCCACGGGGAACATTAATAGCTCAGCAGAGCTCGTTGCTAATTCCATTTTCTGTCCTTTGTGCTCAGCTGCAAGAAAAATTAGCCAGGAATAAAAAATGACCTCATAATAAACAGCAGTAAAGCCGGCACTGCAGATTTCCGAGGTGACTCTGCACCACCAGGTACCACCTCCAACCCCAGAACTTCACCCTGCACCAAAAGCAAACCCGAGCCGAGGTAGAACGAGTGAAACACGAGATAAGGCCGTGGCACGAGGCCAGGGTGCGGATTTGACCCGAATTGCTCCATCTCCAGCTGGTTGAGTGATTCAGTGCATCCAAGGGGCCTGGCCCGGCTCCCTGTTTGGGGCTGGTCTCCGGAGAGACGCAGGGTGCTTTGTTTTGTTTGTCCCAGCGCCTTGGTTATCCAGGGAAGCGTGACACACGTGGTGGGAGCGCTGGCGGCGCTCCTGGAGGAGGCACGGGGGATCCGGGGCTGGAGCTCCAAACCCCTGCGGTCTGTCCTGCTCTCGTTGGGCCTCAGGGTGTCACCCCTGGTGTGGTGGGACACCTGGGGTGCAGGTGGAGAACATGACAGATCCTGAGTGTCCCTCTAGCCCAGTGTCTGCTTTTCATGGATGGATCCCACGGGAGCACCAGCAGGGAAGAGTCACGAAGCTGGAGAACGCCTTGGTGCTCCCTCTCCCTCCAAATCCTCGTGCTGGGAGAGCTCTGGGTGGTCCGTGGGTACAGGTGGAGAACGTGAGGATCTGACAGGATCCCGAGCATCCCTCTAGCCCAATGTCTGGTTTTCATGGAAGGATCCCATGGGAGCACCAGCAGGGAAGAGTCCCGAAGCTGGAGAAGACCCTGGTGCTCCCTCTCCCTTCAACTCCTCGTGGCAGGAGAGCTCTGGGTGGTCCCTGGGGTGCAGGTGGAGAATGGATGGATCTGACAGGATCCCGAGCATCCCTCTAGCCCAGTGTCTGGGTTTCATGGGAGGATCCCACGGGAGCACCAGCAGGGAAGCTCCCAGGGTTTTGGAGCTGTTTGGGCTTTGCCATAACCATGGACATCGGGATTAACTCCCAACAGGTGGGGATGGAGCAGGAACCTAGGCTGGAGTTGGGTTTTCAGGCTGAGTTGAGAGGTTAAGCAAGGTTTTAGGGATCAGGAATTAGAAAATCATGGAATCATTCAGGCCGGAAAAAGCCTCGAGTCAAACAATTCCCCCAGCATGGCCAAGGCCACCACTGACCCATGTCCCCATGTGCCACATCCACACAGCTTTTAAATCTCTCCAGGGATGGGAACTCCACCACTGCCCTGTCCCAGGATTTGTGCTTTTCCATGAAGAAGTTTCCCTAATATCCAATGTAAACTTCCCCTGGAACAGCTGGAGGCCAGCGGGGCTGTGGTTGAGCAGAGCAGCTGATGGCGAGGTGGGCACGGTGGGGACCCTCAACATCCAGCCCAGCCCAGCCCCAGCTCCATCCCACTGATTTTTTGGGATGCGCTCACAAACCCTGCAGGGCTCGGGGCGTGGCCAGGCAGCTTCTGGCAAAGTGATCCGAAAAAATGCTGGAAATGAAAAGGCGACAAATTCTCCACAGTTGCCTGTCCCTTCCCATTCGGGTTTTGCTCGGCTAAATGGTTCCTGAATAAGCCAAGCTGTGTCAGAAATGCCCTTTAATGAAGTGCAGCAGGGGCTCTGGCATTATTTCCCCAACTCCAGCAAGGTTTAATCCCCCACCTCCCTAAGCCACATATGCTTTAAAGAGGAGATTTTTTATTCCCTGGTATTTCACGCGTGTTATATTTTAAAGGCCGCCGCCAGTTTAGTTTAGACCCCGAAAAATTTGGTGGCACTGGGGGGTGGAGGTGGGGAGGTGCTTAAAGATAATCCCAGAGCAACCTCAAGGAGGGTGAGCCACGGCCTGAGTGTCCTGTGATCTCCTGGAAAGGCTGAAGGTGTCAAAAAAAATTTTGGGAGGGGTCCAAAAACATTGTGGGGGTGATGGGCACCCTCAATTCCCTCAGTGCTGCCCCAGCCACCTGGGATAATCCCAGGGGACTCCACGGGCACCAGGAATGGACCTTGCTAATTAGTCCCGGCTTAACTCGAGCAAACTTTGTGCTCTGTTGGGTTAAGACAGGCCTGGAGTGAGTCAATCTGCAGCAGGGAGGGAAAGCCCTCCTGGCCTCTCTCTTCTTCCCTGGGAGAGCCCCACTCGGGGGGGATATTGAAGGCTTTTGTTTCCAGGAGCTGTCAAAGCCCTCACCTTTCACAAGCACTAAAACGGCCCAGGGAAAAAAAAAAGAAAGATCTGCAAGTGGAATAATAATTCTGAACTCATAAATCTGAGCCTGTAAATCAAGGATTGACGGGGAGGTCGCTGTAATGTCTCGGGAGTTCACATTCGAGGGTTTCTTTCACCTGAGGAAAAGGGGAAAAAAAATCCCCAAGTCTGTGCCCTTCCACTCCAGGGATGCTGTAAATCACCTTAATGTTACACTCTGGCTCTTAAATAGCCCGAAAAGGAGCAGAGAGGGAGAGTGGGTGAGTTAAAAAGGACAGGGAGAAAGCTTTGATTTTATAAAAGTAACCCCGCAGACCCAAACCATTCCCTCTTTTAAAAGCAGAGGCCAAACCTTGCCCCTGGTCCTGCTGTGGTCATGAGCTTGGGGAGGGGACGGGGACAGTTTGGCTGCTGCCGGAAAACCACAGATCAGCCTGTCTGTCTCTGTGGGTTTGGGATTGGGATTGAGGGAACAAGAGAAAATAGAGGTGAGAGGAGAGATGTGGAAGGAGGGATGGGGGTCAGAGGATGTGGCCACTCAACCATGGAATCATTAAAAAATGATTGGAAAATGGTTGGAAAAGACCTCCAAGATTGTAAAACCCAACCTTTGACCAAATACCAGCAGCCCACCAAACCACAGAGCAGAGAGTGACCCTACAATGTCCCCATCCATCCTGGGAATGGGGAGAATCATCCCAGCAAGTGCTGGGATGGCAACAGAGCCACCCAGATGTGTCCCAGCCACCCACCACGAGTGACACTCTGTCCCAGGGCAGCTCGTCCCCAAACTGGGGGTGCCTGACCCAAACTGGGGCACCCAGCACACCCCAGCGGGGGATGCAGCAGCTCCAGATGATGGGAGGAGCCGCAGGAGGAGCCCACCCTGGCCAGCCCGCGGAGGGGACAAGCCGGGGCCATCACCCGCTCCTCTCCTGGAAGGGTTACAGGGGGAAGTAGGGAATGTGATGGGAAAAGATGGAGAGGGAATAGACCCCTGCAGCTGGGCACCAGGTTGTGTCCTCATGAGCATTCTGGCTCTCCCAAAGTTCAAGAATGTAGGTGTTTCCCTCCCCAGGATTTCCTGTGATTTTACCGCTTTATTTTCCTCCGATTTTACCTGTTTGGGGTAGAAAGGATCAAGGACTGGAGTCCCGAGTGCTGAAGGTGCTTTGGACCTCCCCCGGGGATCCTCCCACCTCCGTCCCGCTGTGCCAAGGGCAGGCGGCTCCGGGAGAGGGAGGAGGAGGAGGGAAAGGAGGAGGAGGAGGAAGGCGCTGGCAGGTGGAGCACAAGTGGGCGCAGGGAACTCCGCGCTCCCTAATCCGCCCTTCAAAGCCGCCGGGCGCTGCAGCTGCGGCGTCTGAGCTCCAACAGGTGACAGCTCAGCTGTCCCCTCCCCACGGGGCTGGGAGCCCGGGGGGGCCGTGGGCGGCAGAGGGTCCCTAATGCCTGATCCTGCTCCATGCTGCCCTCGGACACCGCCCGCAGCCCCGGGCGTGCCCCCGGCCCCGTGCCCTGCTCCCGGCGGGACGGACACGGCAGCGGGACGGGGCTCGGCTGCTGGGAGGGACCCGCGGGGCAGAATCCGCCCAGAAGTGCTCGGAGCTGCTGGGGAAGGGGGGAATGTCCTGTGCAAAACCCTCCCAGAAGTGCTGGGAGCTGCGGGGAAAGGTGGGAATGTCCTGTGTAAAATCCGCCCAGAAGTGCTAGGAGCTGCTGGGGAAGGTGGGAATGTCCTGGGCAAAATCCTCGAAGTGCTCGGAGCTGCTGGGGAAGGGGGGAATGTCCTGTGCAAAACCCTCCCAGAAATGCTCGGAGCTGCTGGGGAAGGTGGCAATGTCCTGTGCAAAACCCTCCCAGGAGTGCTCGGAGCTGCTGGGGAAGGTGGGAATGTCCCGTCCTGCGACGGCAGCACAAAAGGGCTGAGGAGCATTGAGGGCAGCACAGCTCCTTCACTGATAACTCCTTCATATTTTTTCCCTGACTTTTTTTCCCCCTTAATTTCAACTAAAAGAATAGAGGGGGTAAAAAATGAAGCGCACTTGATAAAGGGTAGTGAGTGTTATCCCGAAAAAAGAAAAAAAATCACAAAAATCACCCCGAGCTTGCCAGCAGAGCCTGGAGGGGCTGCCCTGGGCTGGCATCCAGGTCCTGCCAGCCCCCGGACCCCTCCAGCGCCACATCTCCTGCGGGGAGAGCAGCCCTTCCCACCCCTGGCCTTGGGCAAATTCCTGCGGGAATCCGCTCCGTGGCGGGAGGTGTTGAGCTGCCCCTCACTGGGAAATATTTTATCTCTCACTTTGGAAAACCCGTTTGGAAACAGCATCCTGTAGTGCCTGTCCCCTCCAAAGCATCCAGCAGCAGCACCAGCAGAGGCTTTTTGGGCAAACCCGGCCGAATCCAGCAAATCCTGCAACCAGGGAAGCTGCAGGGGGTTTTATTTCTGCTCCCCACAGCAGAAGGGAGCATCTCGCTGCCACCAGCCGGGCAGGGAATATGGAGTGTCCCGGCAAAATCCACATCCTGCTGTCACCGCCCGGCTGGGGCTGCGACAGTGGCACAGGCTGAGGAGGTCCGAGTCCATCCCTGGCCTCGTGAGAACCTCAGCATCCCACAGCGATCCCATTCCCACTGCAAAGGGATGTCCGAATTTCCCACATTTGTCTACGAACACAACAAAGCGTGACCTGAAATATTCCCCAGCTGCAGCTCGGCACCGCCGCCAGATAAACAACTCCCTCACCTCCACCCTCCGCCCCCAAACACCTCTTAAACCCTAAAAGGTGCAGGTGTGGGGGCAGCTCCGTGCTCCCCATCCCGCAGAGCTGTCGGCATCGCTCATTAAGTCCCCGGAGCCGCCGTCGTCTGAGCAGCCCCATTATCTGAGCAGCCCCCAGCCCCCCGCCCCGCTGTTAATTTCTCCTTATCTGCATATTTTATTGAAAATTAAAATACTTTTGCATTTTTCCCAGGGCACGGGCGGGAAGGATCTTTTCTCGCAGCCCTACTTGACTCCAATTAGTTGGGATAACAAAGCTGCCGCTGTCGGGGGATTATTGACAAATGCTCGAGGGGGGAAAGAAAAAAAAAGGGCAGGAGAATGGTCTGTTAAAATGACAGCTTTTAAGGCTGGAAACAAAACCTCCGGGCCACGAACAGCGCTGGGGAGGCAAGGAAAAATACCAATTCCTGGTTTTTTTGATGGCATTTCCATTGATCAGCCCCCTCGAGCCAGGATTTTGTGTCGTGCTTCCCTGGATCACCTCCAGCATCCCTCGCCGCATCCCCCTGGGGCCGCAGGGATATCAGCACCAGGCACAGCGCGGTGACAGGAGCTGGGGACGCTGGGAGTGTGGAAATCCATCCCATCCCGTCCCTTCCCTGCGTCCTAGGCCTCGTGCTCCCAAACGCGGTTCCCATGGGCGCCCGGCGGCTCCTGCCCCTCAAAAACCGCTCCCTGCAGCTGCGACGGCAGCACAAAAGGACTGAGGAGCATTGAGAGCAGCACAACTCCTTCACTGATAACTCCTTCATATTTTTTCCCTGACTTTTTTTCCCCCTTAATTTCAACTAAAAGAATAGAGGGGGTAAAAAATGAAGCGCACTTGATAAAGGGCAGTGAGTGTTATCCCGAAAAAANNNAAAAAAAAAAGAAAAAAAAAATCAATAAAAACCGCACAGAGCTTTTTTTCTTCCCTAGGTGGCTCGGGCAGCTGGCTCTTTAAATATTAATCAGGGGCTCATTGATATGCAAATGGGCGAGAGGGAATAATGCTGCCGCAGCTGCGCAGCCCCGGCCGAGTGTTGGCCTCCTCTCCAGGATGAATGGGAATATCTGAGGACACAGGTGCAGGGAGCGCGATCCTGCTCAATAAGGTAATTTGTGAGCGATGCTCTATAGAGCCCAAGCGGGGCAATCTTCTCCCACTCGACGGTATCTGACCACCGAACAAGGTGTTAATCTTCTGATTGTGCTGCTGGCTGTTCCCTCGCAGCCTCGCTGGCCTTTTGCCCTGACACTCGGCCAGTTAAAATCAGCCCCGCTGGCGGCTCGGCCCCGCGCCAAGCGATGGGCGAGGAATTATTTATTGTTCCCTTCCCAGAATCACCAGTAAACAGGAAAGACGGGCATCCCACGGGGAGAGCCGCTCGGGATGCACAGCGTCCCTGTCCCCTGTCCCTGCCGGGAAGGTGAGCGCATCCCATCTGCCCGGAGCAAAGCTGGGACAGGGCTGGTGGTGGCATCCATGTCCAGGGGCCTGCAGGTGTGGTGGTGGCACCCCCTGTTCCTCTTGCCGGGTTCCCACCCTCCTCTGGGGCCCGAAAGAGGGAGCAGAGGCAGGGCAGCATCTGCTGGGCATCACCTTTGGGTGTCCTGGGCAGGTGGGACAGGCTGGGGTGGCCAACGGGAGCTCCCTAGCCCTGGAAGCACAGCCAGCACCGTGTCCTTGCTCTGTGCTCCTGCAGGGCCCATGGGGGGACCTTCAGGGGTGGGGGGGATGGGGGAAGTGGGGCAGGGCCCCAGGCAGCATCTCATGGGATCAGAGCTTGGACACCCCAAAAAGGGCTCCACTCTCACAGTGTGGTGTCCCTTGGCATTTGCCTTTAGCACAGATCCCAGAATTACAGGATCATGGAAAACCCTGAGTTGGAAAGGAGCCACAGGGAGCATCCAACTCCTGTGTGGCTCTGGGACCTGGGAAGGGCGGTCAGGAAGGGCCTCTCTCCGTGAGGACACACAGAAAGGCCCCTCCATCCCCTCCCAACCATCGCTGATTTAAACCCTCAATCCTTGGGAAGCTCCCACCACCCCCCTGGGGCCGGGACCATTCCCTTGCCCATCCCCAGAGACCCCACAGACACATTCTGTCCTTCCTCCTCCTCCAGCCGGAACAAACGCTTGGCTGCTGCGGACACAACCCCGCTGGGGCCCAGGGTTTCTAAGATTTGCCTCCCGCGGCTCCCATCCTCCTCCTCCCCTGCCAAGCGTCCGTGCCCGGGCTGTGGGTGATGAATGAGCCCGCGCGGGTGCCGCGGTACCAGGCGCCCGCAGCTGCTCCCGGCGGGCAGATGGCAGCTCCAGCTCCGTGCCACAGCTGCAGCCCTGCCGCAGCTGGATGGCCACAAAGGCACAGAAATCCCACTGAATCACAGGAAAAGCGGGAGCGATGCTGGGATGGCTCGAGGATTGGGAAAAGCTCGGCTGCGGCTGTCTGGCCTCGCCATGGCTGCTCCGGCCTCGGCTCGGAGCGGCAGAGTGGGATCAAGGCAAGGGCTGTCTGTGTGGTGGGTCATTCCCAAAAAAATGAAGGCCTTCCTGGCGACAGGGAGAAAGTAAGCTTCTCATCCCTCTCTTGACTGAAATTGTGGCCTATCTGGTGCTGGCTCTTTGCCTCTGTGTTCTGCTCCAAGGGCAAAGAGAGGAGAAAATTCCACCAAACTTTACAGACTGGCCTTCTGTATCCAAAGTCTGTTTAGTACCTCAGTATTCCATTCCTATTAATTATTAATAACTGTTTATCAGTGATAAATCACTACTAAGAATCCTAGTTATTTTCAAGGGATTCGCCTCTTTCCACACTTTACTGGGAGCAAATCTGGATGTACAACCTGGGGTGTTGATCCCACCTTTGCACTCAGACCCCACTCCAGGGGAGCAGCTGGCTCTGGAATTTGGCACAGGAGATGAGGATTAATGAGCCAATTAACTGCTCCAGCCCTGGGGCAGCACCTGGGATCACTCGGGATGGCAAAGCCATCCTGGTCCTGCCTTACACCAGGAGCTCGCCCTGCGGATCCAACTCCAACCCCTCCATTGAGATGCCGCGTCCAAAAACCCTAAATCCTTTATCCACGTTGCAGAGCAGCAGGGCTGCCCCGTGGCTGACATGATCCCAAAAAGGCTGAGCCCGGAGCTGCTGCGGGAGGATGGAGTTCTGCTGGAGGAGGATGGGACGTGGCTGACACCGACATTCCCTGGATGCGCCGGGAGAGCGCTGGCACCGCGGCCACGCTGCCGCAGGGGATCTTCTTTCCCTGGATCTCATTAATGAACAAAAGCTTTGGGAGCGTGGGCGGCTGGGCCAGACAGGGAATAAACAGGGATTAGCGGCATGGAGCCCCCGAGCCAGGATCGGGCTCTTTGCCCTTGAAATCCAACTCCTCATCGCTCCCGTGCCATCCCAGGAGTCTCCATCCCCTCCCTGCCATCGTCAGCTGGGCAAAATCAGCTTCTCCAGGAGTTTCTACAGCGAAACCCAGGCTTGTATTCCTTGTTCTGTCTTCCTGTGCCTGTGGAAGAGCAGAGGCAGTGCTGGAGCTGTGGCACATCCCTGCCCATCCTGCTGCATCCCAGTCCTGGAATATCACAGAGTCCCAGAATCCCAGAATGGGTTGGGTTGGGAGGGACCTTAAAACTCATCACAGTCCCCTCCCTGCCACGGGGACACCTTCCACCGTCCCAGGGTGCTCCAAGCCCTGTCCAACCTGGCCTTGAAAAAGACTTTGAAGATGATTTTTTCCAACCTTAATTCTCAAATTAAGGACCCCAAACTGCCCCTTAAGCCCTAAACCGTGGCGTGTCCCCACATTTGTCAGTGAACACCAGAACTTCCTCCTCTCTAAAGCTGGAAAAATATCCCGTCCGGGTTATTCCATGCTCTGTAACGAGCAATTATTCCATTCCGAAGTCCAATGAAATCAAACCCGTTCCCATAATCACCTACTGGATTTTATCAGCGTGTTTGGGTTACGCTTTGCCCCTTCGGCTAACTCCTAATTGATTCTTTAATCTTGACAAGTTTTTTATTGCCTGATACAAGAGGGATTTAGCCCAGGAGCGGCAGGAAAGCTGCTCCCAAACCCTCGGAGACGCAGGACACGGGGCAGGGATGACCTCATCCGAAGCCAAGGCTTTATTTGATAATCTATCACTTATTTATTATTGTAAGTAACCACTTGCAGGTGCTGTGATTCCGGTGGAATTGTCCCAGCAGCCGGCATGCACCGGGAAAAGCTCAGCCCTGTGCAATCCTGCCCGGAGCTGCTCGTGCGGAGGGAGCGGGATCCAGCCTGTGCTGGGGAAACGTGGGGATGGGAAGGGCAAAATCTGTGGAAAAATGGGGCAGCGGTTTGTCCTGACCACTTACTGGGGGAATCATGGAATGGTTTGGCGTGGAAGGAACCTTAAAGCCCATCCAGTCCAACCCCAACACCTTCCACTGTCCCAGGCTGCTCCAAGCCCTGTCCAGCCTGGCCTTGGACACTTCCAGGGATCCAGGGGCAGCCACAGCTTCTCTGGGAATCTGTGCCAGAGCCTCGCCACCCTCCCAGCCAGGAATTCCTTCCCAATATTCCATCTATCCCTGGTAAGGAGGCAGAGCAGGATGGAGACCCCGATCCCATGGGGAGGGAGGCACACAGTGTCCGACTGGGACACAGCTCACACAGGGACCATGCCACAGCTCAGCTTCTCCCTCCTCACCTGTCTGCCTGGAAAATGGGAACAAATGGAGGATTTGGGGCAGTGACAAGGAAGCAGGACATGGATGTTCCACACACCAGGCTGGCATTGCCCACGTCCCTCCCCAGGCCAGCGCAGGGATCATGGATGGCACCTGGAAGGCTCAGACAGGCACATCCCCCGTAAAATCCCGTGCAAATCCAGAATATGGATTTGGGGGTTAGTTCTGCATGTCTCTATTATTTTTCCCCTCCATAGCCGTGGGAAGAGGTGCCACGGACACCCCAGGGAGGTACCAGGACCTCCGGGAAGCCCAAAGCCACCCCAGAGCCCCAAAGCTGTCACTCCTGCACCAAACAGGCCTGGCGAGGGTGTCCCCGCAGCACAAACCATGGGATTCACAGCCTTCCCAACCCTGGGGGATGCTGCTCCCCCTGGAGCCCCTCTGCTGCTCCCAGGGGTGGAAGCTGAGAGGAGGTGACAGAAATGAGCCCCTGAAGTGACAGCGCAGCAAGGGGCTTTTAACAGCAATTAACGCTGCATTAGTGTCCCAGGCTCTGGAGCTGGGAATCCCCTCAGGATCTGAGCCACTGAAGTGTTTTCCCAGTGAGGAAGGGGTTGAGGATGAGGAGATGGGGCCCAGGCAGCATCCCTGGAGCAGAGAAGGTGCCTTCCCAAATTATCCGCCCCTCGTTGTCTGCCCAAGCTCCTTCAACCAAGCCAGAGCAGAAAAACAAGATTTTGAGTGGCAAGACCCCATTGTGGATTCAATTTTAACCCCAACTGGCGGGGGGAAAAAAAGGCAGGGAGTTGGGAGAATCATTTTTTCATTAAAATCAAAATCGATCCATAATGAAAATAGTCTTGGAATGGGAAAAGCTGAGTGCAAATGGAAGCTTTTAAAGATTCTTTTGACTGACAATAACCTGAAGACCCTCCAGGAACTCCAGCCTGGAATAATCAGATTAAATGGAAACTAATATACGATCCTGAAATTCATCCCATGCTGCTCTAAACTTGGAGCAGCTGGATAATTTTGCCTACAGGTTTGTGCCTCCTGCCCAGCAGTTCACACAGAATTGTTTGGCCAAACTTAATCTACCAGGAAGGAAAAAAAAGCTTTTTCCTTTCATATATGTTAAAGTAAAGCCAGCTTTTCCAAGCAGCTGGGAGCAGGGAATGGATATGGCTGCAGGTATTTCCTATGGGAATTCCCAGACTGGAGTTTGGCTGCTTTAAAATCAGTAACTCTGATTTATAAAAGATCCAGGAATAAGGGAAACTCTGGGTTGGTGCGTTGTAGTTGTTGGTAGGGATCTTGTGCTTCCAAAAGGCTGGAATCTTGGAAAAAAGGGGGAAAAAGTCACTTCTACCTTGGTTATACCAAACATATATTTTTGGGATACCCCAAAGGTCAATGACTTCCATCTAGGAAAAGACAATAAAAAATAAAATGGATTATTTTTGATCCAGGAATCTTCCCTGAGATGCCACAGTGGTTTTCACCAAGGGACCCAAACCCCTGCACTCCCTCTGTGCTGAGCTCAGGGATAAAAACCCTCCCCACAAAACCCTCCCCATGAACAGATAACACAATGTGGTTCCTATTTCCTCCCCCCCTTGGAATAATTGTTCATTTTCTTTGTTAAACTGTTGTCCCAGGGAAATGTTTCCAATGGAATCCCCTGCCTGCCCCTTTGGATGGGTATTATCTTCCCAGCACTGCTCCACAGTGGAGAGGGGAGCTTGGAGTGAAAAAAAAGGGGGAAAAAAAGCTTAACAAGCAGCAAACAGGAATGGGGATGCCAGTCTGGGATCCATTATCCCTGACCCAGAGGCTGGGGAGCAAAAGGAATTCATTAAATTGGGGAGGGGGAGGCCAGCGCTGTTGGCTGCCAGTGTCCAGTCCATGGGGGGTGCCGTGGGGGTGTCACCTGTCACCCATCACCTGTCACCCATCCAGGGGCACCCTCCCCCCCGGGCCGTCTCTGAGGCTCCCATGGAGCACCCAGGGAGCCATTGGGGTGCTCAGTTTGTTCCCAGTGGAGCTGAGGGATGGCTGGGATGGGGGCAGGCAGCACAGCCTGGGGCACAGCGCTTCTCAAAATCCCATAAATCCCCTGGATCTGTGTGCAGGATGCCAAGGCTGGTACAGGGAGGGGTGATCCTAAAAGGATCCTAAAAGGCCTTTTCTGGTGGCCAGGAGTGGGGCTGTCCCCATGGAGGGCATTGGTGGCAGGGGCTCTGCAGCGAGGCCACGCTTCCTTGGGGAAGGTGGGAATCTCCACAATCCCATCAGGGAGCACAGGGATGCTGTGTGCTGCTCCTGGCCAACTCACCTGCCCAAAAATCCTACCCAAGGTCCTGGGGGAGGTGTGACAGGGCCATGGGATAGGCTCCAGCTGTGCCCAAAAAAATCAGGGCAAGTCTTCAAGTGATGTCTGACCCTGAACTCGCAGGGCGGGAGGTGCTCCGAGGAAGCTGTGCTGTTATCTCCCATTCCCATGGACACCCCCAGGGGATCCTGGTGGACACAGCTTGGCCTCCATCCTCTGCAGCCCCTCAGAGGAGTGGCCGAGCCATGGATAATGGGAGTGGGATGTGGGATTGTGGTACTCACCCTCCCTGCTGTAATGGGAACAAAATGTTCTCCCATTGTTCCCAGGCCAGCGCTGGCTTCCAGCTATGGCAAATATTTAGGGAAACACAATTGAGCCCTAACTGTATTTACAGTTTGGAGAGCCCTACATTGCTCCAAACACTCCAACTGTTCATCTGGGGTTGGAAAAGACACGGAAACATCGTGGATTTTCCCAGTTCCTGGCCAGGAGGGTTACGGTCTCGCAGGAGCACAGCAGCTCCGGGTGATGGGCCCCACAGATCCAAGATTTCCCTGCATTCCAGCTGCCAGGCACCACTCCCTGCACGCTGCCTCATCATCCTGGGATCCCCCAGAGCCTCCGTGCTGCTCCTGCAGGAGCCTCCCAGTTCCATTTGGAACCTCCCAGGACTCCACAGGACCCCAGACCCTCTCAGCTCCCAGTCCCGAGGCCACCTGAGGGTCCTCCTGCTCCCTCCAGCCATCCTGAGCTGGATCCACTGGAGAAGGAGGAACTTGGAAGGAAAATCCACTAAAATCCACTAAATCCACTAAAATCCACTAAATCCACTAAAATCAAAAAGGAGCCCCATGCAAATGCTCCCTTGAGCCCCGCCCCCCCAGAGATGGGGAGGGAGGACTGTCCTCTCCCAGCCCTGGAGCACCAGGACAGGGATCAGACACTCGGACACGACACCAGATTCTCCCTAAGACACAAATAAATCCCACAACACCCAGGACTCCTCTGATTTCTCACCTGTCACCCCATTCCCATGGGGGCTGCCACATCCCTGGTGAGCCATGGCAGGGCAGGCACTGGCGCTGCCCCAGGGCTTCTTTTTTTCCCTTTTTAACACTTCCAGGAAAAATAAAAACCCAGTGGAGCTCCCTCTGGTTACTCAAGAAGTGCTTGCTTTAATCCCTTTCCAGGAACACGCTCTCAGTGCTGCCCATTTGGTACATGTGGTCAAAAAGGTGGGAAAAACATGGAAAAGGGCATTCCTGTGCCCGCACCCACAGCCCACACAGCCCCAGAGTTACCTCCTGGCTTCTTTTCCCCTGTTTTTGTTTCAAAACCACGTTCAGCTGCTTTTGGCAACACCAACGCCTCCCCCAAAACCAGCCATGATTATTTCCTTGCCTTTTCCCCAGTTCCAGAGGTGGCAATTCCCAAGCGGAGCAGCCTGGCAGAAGAAATCTATCACTGAGGTGAGAAAAAGCAGCTCACAAAGCAAGCAGGCAGATTGGCTGGGAATTTTCTGGAAAATCTGTGTGAACAAGGATATGGATAAAAAACAGAGAGGCAGGAGATGTTTGGAAGGCAGTTGCCTGCTCTCCCTCTTCCCAGCTGGTCCCTCTTGGCCGGGCCATCCTTTTCCATCAGTTCTGCACAGGATAGGGCCAATTCCTGTCCTCAAAGAACTTCTTCAGGCCCTGCAGGTTCACAGGGGGGAAGTAGGGGCCGATCCTCTTCCGGATCCACCACTTCCCTTTGCTGGCGTGCTTCCCCCCGGGCTGGCTGAACTTGTACTTGAAGTGTTCCCCACGGAGCCACCTGCGGGAGACAAGGCACAGGATCTCAGGGCTTGACAGAAAACCCTTGGCTCACATATTTGTTCCCTTGGGATTGGAGTTTGTGAGCCTTTCCAGATGGAGAAATCAGCCCGAGGGTGCTCAGGCTGGCTCTGCACCCCAGTACTCACTCCATCTATCCATCCATCCATCCGTTCATCCATCCACCCATCCATCCATCCATCCATCATCCATCATCCATCCATCCCTGTCCATCCATCCATCCATCCATCCATCATCCATCCACCCATCCATCCATCCATCCATCATCCACCCATCCATCCATCCCTGTCCATCCATCCATCCATCCATCATCCATCCACCCATCCATCCATCCATCATCCATCCATCCATCC
>VZRL01003210.1:1770347-1790816 GCA_013397895.1 Origma solitaria
TCCATCCATCCATCCCTGTCCATCCATCCATCCATCCATCCATCATCCATCCATCCATCCATCATCCATCCATCCATCCATCCATCATCCATCCATCCATCCCTGTCCATCCATCCATCCATCCATCCATCCATCCGTCCATCCATCCATCCCTGTCCATCCATCCATCCATCCATCCATCATCCATCCATCCATCCATCATCCATCCATCCATCCATCCATCCCTGTCCATCCATCCATCCATCTTCCATCCATCCATCCATCCATCTTCCATCCATCCATCCATCCATGCCTGGGATGCCCACAGCTAGCAGCAGTGACACTGGGAAGGCATTGGGAAGCTCCCAGGTTCCTCCTGATGCCATTTAGGAGTGCTAGCATCCAGATGTGCCTCGGGAATGACGCACGAGGCAGAGGAGCTTAAAGCACGCCCCACATGCTCCACACACCTTTCCACAACTAAGTATGAAAGAATAATAATAAAAGCAGAAATAATCAGATTCTTTTCCTTTCTGAGAGCAAACTTGGAGTATTTCTGGGATATTCCAGAGTAGGGAGTTTGACTCCCCCAGCAACCCCTGCCCCAGCCGGCAGCTGCTCCATTAGCGCGGCTCTGAGTGCATCTGTTTTCCGGCTGCTCCGGGAGCTGACAGCAAAGGAGATTTGAAAGCAGTGCGGAAAGAAACATTCATCAGTGTTGGGAAACACTTTGGGAGCTGCCCATGCTGCCGGATTCGGGGGTTTGGTCCCCCTTGATGTAGGACATGCTGACAAGTGCCGGAGCGGCGCCCGCTCCACTCTGCCGGGAGCATCGCCGGCGTCGCCGGGCGAGTCCATAAAACACCCACAAAATAAAACTGTCAAAGTCGTGTCAGTGCTCATTTAAACCTGCTCTGCTCCACCAGGAAAATACAAACCCTGCTGCTGAGTGGGGCACCGTGGCTGGGGGATCCCTGCAGCGGCCGGGAAGGTCCTTCCTGCTGCTCAAATAATTGGGGTGGCTCTTATGGATTTGCTATTAGTCCTCGGGGCGCAGGGCAGAGGGCAGGGCATGGGGAATCTGCACCCCATTCAAGGTTTGCTGCCAGCACAGCCCAACAGCTCCGGTTCAATCCTGCTGGTGCCCAGGAGGGCACAACAGGAATGCTTCTCCTACAAAACCACAGGAACATGGAGTGCCCAGGGAGGTGTGGAGTCCCCACCCCAGGAGGTGCCCAAGGAACACCTGGAGGTGGCACTGGGGACAAGGTGGGGATCGGGCACAGCTTGGACTCGAAGGACTTGGAGGGCTTTTGCAACCTCAGTGATCCTGGCATTCTGTGTTCATCATACCCATTACATTTTCCAGGGAAGCTGTGGCTGCCTCTGGATCCCTGGAAGTGTCCAAGGCCAGGCTGGACAGGGCTTGGAGCAACCTGGGACAGTGCAAGGTGTCCCTGCCCTTGGCAAGGGTAGAACTGGATAAGCTTTCAGGTCCCTTCCAACCCAAACCATTCCATGGTTCCATGATTCAATGACCTCCATGCTTCCCCCTCCTCTGAGGATGAAGGAAGATAAATGGGAAAAGGGGCCCTAGGCTGGAATTTGGGGAGCACAAACCTGTATCTCATCCCCAAAAACGCTGCTCTGCAGCTGCTGCCTTCATTGCAGCCACAGCCATTCCCTCTCTGCCCTGCTTTCCGAGGCCGGGAAAAGCCAAACAGGAGCTGAAGGGTTATTCCCACAGGGTTCCCTTTGCAGGAGCACAACATTCCTGTTAATATTGCAGTGTTACTGAACAGCCACGTCCCTGAGTGTCCAGGTAGCCACAGGCTCCTCTCCAGGGTGGCTGGAGATTTCCAAGCTGTGCTGCCTGGCTGCTTTCTGGAACTCCCAAAACAGATCCACCTCCAAATCCAGATCCACCTCCTGGAAAAGCTTCAGGGGCTGATTTTATAGCAGTCCCTCCACCTGCCACACTGATGCTTTGGGATTTTTCCTTCCTCTGCTCCTGCAGAGCATGTCCCAAGCTGGGCCCATCTCCATATATTCCCAAAACAAATGTGAGAAAGGGAGAAAACCTGGAACCCAGGGGAATGTTTCCTTGCCGGGCTGAGGATGTGAAAGCTGCAGTGTTTAATACTCACTGGAGCCCCTCATTTCAGGGCTCACAGAGTTTACAAGGTTCTCCCGGTGTTTATAACCTGCCTGGGTGCCTCAGTCCTGGAATTATGGGATTTCCCAGCTCCTCCACCGCTGGTCCTGCTCCCTCTTCCTGGGATTCAGGGAGCAAAGGGGCTCCTGCACTCCCAGACTGACACCTCCAAGTCCATCCTGCCAGGGCTCACAGAGTCTGGGCACTTTTGGGGCTCCCACAAAGATCTCCTGGCTGCTGGAAGGGATCCACAGGCCTTGGAGCCTCCCTGATGCAGGAAACTGAACCTGCAGGAGATTCCTTGATTCCCGCTCTGGAGAAATGGGAACAGCTTCCAGGAGGTCATGAAGGAGCTTCTGACCTCACCTGCAGCACCAGGATGTCCCAGGTACTCGGAGAAGGATGGGAAAGATTCACGGGGCAGAGGAGACATGGAAAGGTTGGGAAGGATGATCCCAGCCACAAGCAATTTCCCAGGATTTACCCAGCAGCGCAAGCTGGCAGCTCCTCCTCGCTCCCTGGGATACAACTGGCACCAGCTCCCATTAGAAAATGGTTTGAAACTGAAGGATTTAGATGGGATATTGGGAAGAAATTCCTCCCTGTGAGGGTGGGGGGGCCCTGGCACAGATTCCCAGAGAAGCTGTGGCCGCCCCTGCATCCCTGGAAGTGTCCAAGGCCAGGCTGGATGGAGTCCAGTGGAAGATGTCCCTGCCCATGGCAAGGGTGGGACCGAAGGGCATTCCAAGGACTCTTCCAGGAGATGGAAAACCCTCTCTGATGTGACAGCAACAAGAAAAGGGGACAGAAGGGCCCTTTGGGCAACTTCTGATCCAGCAGTGGTGCCAGGAGAGCAATGGTGATGCTGGGAGAGGGAGCACTGAGCCACCCCCAAGGACCCCTCTGCCCCACTCTTGTGGGCATCCCCACCGGACTGGGCAAGGCTCCGGCCTCGGAGGTGAGGCCAGAAAGACTAAAAATAATCAGCATGATTTTTCAAATCAATATTTTCCCCTCAGCAGATGCCCGGGAGCAGCTGCCCCGCAGCACTTTCGGGAGCCGCTCGTCTATCAGCCCCTCCTGACATCTCCCAACTGGACGTGTTAAAAATTAGCAGCAATATTGGAGTTGTTGGGATGGAGGCCTAAATCTCCCAGACAGCTGTAATTAGTTCCAGAGGGTGCAGCTGTCTCCCTGCAACAGCTGAGGGGTTCCAGGGAAAAAAACAGGGGTGTTTTCTGGCAGAATTAATGGCCTGACAAGGCAAGGAGGGGTGGGAGAGAAAAGAAAGAAAGCAAAACATGGGGTGTCTTTTTGGGCTGGTGGGGATTTTTTTGTGGGAGTTTTTTTTTTGTTTGTTTGTTTGGGTTTGGTTGTTTTTGGTTTTTTTTTTTTTTGTTGTTGTTTTCATTTTTTGGGGGGTTTTTTGTTTGGATGTTTGGGGGGTGGTTTTTTTGGGTTTTGTCTTTTTTTTAGTGTTTTTCTTTTATCTCAAGGTTCCCTGCTCTGTTGGAAACCAGGGAGCAAAAGGAAGTGGGAAGTCCAAATTCATCAGGGTAACAGAGCCTCCATCATCGCTGTTCCTGCCCTTTTGGTGGGAGGGAGCATAAATTCATTCATCTTGCCCCAAATTTGGGGAATCAGGGCAGTTTTGGGTTGTTTTTTAGTGCTGCTAACTCTGAGACTCCTGCAAGGTGTGGTCCCACAGAACTGGAGCATCCCACAGGCGGCTGATCCTCAAAATTCCCATGGGATGTGGCACAGTGGGGATTTCCTCTGTGGTTTTTCCTCTCTGGATGGGTTGGAAAGGGAGGCTCAGAGGGTGGGACACCACCACGGGCAGAGCAAACTGTGGGGGAAGCAAACCTGGCTCTGGATGGAGCCACGGCTGGGATTTACCCTGCCAAGGAAGAGAGATCCCGTGGCCATGGGACATGTGGGGCTGTGCTGCTCCACAGCTCCCAGAGGTGCCTGGAACAAGATTTCCCAGCCTGAGTGAAATCCTGACAGCTTGGGATGAGCTCTGCCTTCCCTGATTTTTTTTTTTTTTTGGGGGGTTGTTTTTACCCAAAAAAAAATCCCATAAACTGCCCCTCAGGACTGTGGAATTTAATTCTGATAGTATCTGAGAGACTCATTTCCACCTCCATCCCAGTGATGCCTGGATTTTCCAGGAATTCCCACTCT
Source organism: Origma solitaria (assembly GCA_013397895.1). Lineage (NCBI taxonomy): Eukaryota > Metazoa > Chordata > Aves > Passeriformes > Acanthizidae > Origma > Origma solitaria. Next base: position 1,774,669 of record VZRL01003210.1, read on the forward strand.
CTGCTGGCTCTCAGCACTACTCTCAACAGCTCCAGAGTTACCTTTACCCCTTTGGGAAGGGTCCAAGCCCCAAACTGGCTTCTGTAAAGTGCAAATATGACCAAACTCTTCCCATGGCTTGGGCTGACTCCACAGATCCCATGAGAAAGCACCCACACTCCTGCCAGGATCCATGGGACTCACACCTCTGGAAATCTAGCCCGGGTATAAAGTCCAGCCGCTTTTAAATGGGAAATAAAAGGGCAATCCAATAAAAAAGAATCCCAAATGCCATATTCTCCTCGTGTTCCCGCAGCCAGGGAGCATCCAAAGGGAAGCAGCACCTCCCACCACTATAAATCCAGCTCTTCACACCCATGGTGGGGTTTTTCCAACGAAGTGCTCCTATAAGTGGAATAAAAATCCTAAAGTGACCATGATTTAATATCAGAGACATCAAACACTTCAGGTCAGACCCAAAAACCTGGGGTTTTTTCCCTCTCCTGTGGGCAAAATCTGATTTTTGTTTTCTTTGATTGTCACAGCCTTTTCCATGGTGTGTTCAACACTTCTTAATTTCTCAGCCCAAGCCCTCCCGTTCAGATTTATGAGGGCTGGGCTTTTATGAACTATCCACTGCCCCAGAATATTTGGGAAATCCACATTCCCCAAACATCACCGGGCTTGAAGTCCAAGCTTCCCACTCAGCCCGGCAACAATGCCCTCATTTTTAATCAGTCACCTGTTTCTCATTTGAAGTTTATCACACTTGAAAAAATACTATAATTTCTTGAGTTGTAAAGAACCCTCCAAACTCTGGTCTCCGAAATTTCATTTCGAAGGCATTAACTCATTTTGAAAGTCCCTTGGCTATTTAAGGTGTAGAGTTTCCATTAACAGAACAAACTCCGTGGAGGATGGAGCGTAAGGTTCTTATGGAAAACAGTCCCTTCCCCTAATTATTTAGTCTAGCAGGGAATGAAAATAATTAAGTCTCAAAATTCCCTTTAGAGTGGAGGGAGGGGGGAATAATGGCAGGAAAATTAGGAGTTTTTTCCACCCAGCTACTGCAGGGAGCAGGGCTGAGGTGGGAATGAAGGGATCCCTAGGGTGGCAGCAACCTTTCCCCTCAGCCTGGATAAAAGGCCAGGATCCCAAAATCGCAGGATCAGGGATGGCTTGGGTTGGAAGGGATGTTAAAAATCGTCCAGTTCCACCCCCTGCCAGGGGCAGGGACACTTCCAGCACCACAGAGGGCAGGGTTATGGGATATTGGGAGGGAATTTCTCCCCGTGAGGCTGGGAAGGGCTGGGCTGGAATTCCCAGAGAAGCTGTGGCTGCCCCTGGATCCCTGAAGTGTCCAAGGCCAGGCTGGACAGGGCTTGGAGCAACCTGGGATAGTGGAAGGTGTCCCTGCCCATGGCTGGGGGTGGGAGCTAAATAACCTTTCTCCTTCCCACCCAAACCATCGAAGGATTCTGTGATTTTTACCATCTCGGGATTTATAAAGCACCTCAGAGGGAACGCTTGGTGAAAGTGGGAAGTTTTCCACGCTCCGCTGGAGAAGGAGTCTCTTCTCAGAAGGTCTGGGGGATGCACTGCCCTAAATCTGCAAAACATCAGCAGGATCCAAGGGAATTTCATTCCACACAGAGCTCTGGACCTGCATCTCTGTTTGCAGTGCATCCTCAGAGCCTCAAATGGAAAATATTAGCAAGAGCATAACATTACTTGAGTTGATCCAAAATGCCCCAAAAATGTTTTCTCAGCTAAAAATAACTCCATCAACAAAACAGACGCTTTTGTGACAAAATTCCTTTTGTATAAAACCTTGGAGTTTTCCTCTGTGCCTTTCCCTGGCTGATGTTGGCTTTCTCTCTTCCCTGAAAACACAAACAATTCCAAGACAAGTGTCCACAAACCCAATAATTCCTGCAGGGCTCTTTTGTCTTTGAAACACCTCAGGAGGTCCATGGAAATAGTGGGGTTTGACCTGAGCTCACACAGGGATCGTGGCAAAAGCCCTAAAGCTGAGGGGCAGGAAACCACTGCACAAGGGACAATTCCTGGCCAAGAGAAGCACCACCCACCCCTTCACGGGAACCCAGCATCCCAACCCTGGGAATGGGCTCACCCAAAGGGTCCCTGTGGCCCCTCCAGGGGGGAATCAAGGCGCTGGCAGCACTTCGGTGTCCATCAAACCCACCCTGTTCAAATTCCACCAAGCACAAACCCCAACTACTGACAGGAACCTCCCTCCCTTCCACAACGTGGAGGATAACTCCCTCGGGGTAACTCCAGGCTTACCTTGGAGGTTCTCTGCCTGCAAAGGGGTTCGTGGCCAGCAGGGACAAGGTTTCCTCTTCCTGGGCCAGCAGCTTCCCAGCCAGGTGGATGATCCATTCGTTCTGCTCGTAGGTCTTGGCGAAGGAAGAAGAAATGGAAATGTTAGGAACCGTTGGGCTTGTCCTGGAGTGTTTTTGGGATTGAAGATTTCTGTCCTTGGGGAGGGATTTCAGCAGATTTGGGTGGCAAATTGGGTGAATTTCCCAGTGTTTCAGCCAACATCCCATGGGATCACTGAGGTCCAGATGGAGACTCTGGCACTTGTGGGGAGCAGGGGGAGCTTCCCTGAGTTTGTCTCATCCCTACCATTGTTGGAGGGTTCCTGCCAATTCTACCCCCCTCCCTGCCCCCCAATATTTGATTTCAATAATTTATTCTAGCAGCAAACTCCCCAGGGGAACCAAACCAGCATATTTTTTATAGATAATCCATCCATCCTTTTAATCCAGATTGCTTCCCCCTGAGAGAAGAGTTTGGGTTGGCTCCCTTGTGTTATCCATGGGAAAACAGAAGAAAGTGGCTTCTGTATTCCCAGTTCCTGTCTCCTCTTTGCTTCCTGCTGTGTGATCCATCCTCTTTAAATTCCTTCCTTGTGGAGCCACTTCTGGAGCAGCTCTGGGACCCCCAGCCCAGGCTGCAGTGGCAGAGTTTGACTCTGAATTTAGGCAGCCCTGCAGGAAGCAGGGAGTTGGACTAGATGATCCTTATGGATCCCTTCCAACCTGAGATATTCCCTGATTCTACGATTTCCCTCCCTCCAGGAATCCTGCTTTTCACTCTCGTTAAGGCTCCATAAAAGCGTTTCCCCATGGTGACTTTCCGTGCCTTGGGCTTCGCTAAGATTTCCTCTCTCCCTGCTTTTTCCACGAGTTCCAAAGTGGATTTTTGAGTGCAAGCAGCAGGGGACACTGTGGGAAAGGGAAACCCGGGAGCTGTACCTGCAGGGCTCTCGCTCAAGCACAACCCCGAGGCAGAGCTCCCTGCAAAGCTCCCCTGATGCCCGGTTTGTTATTCCCGTCGCCAGGGGAAACGCCAGGGAAGCGCCATGGAAAACTCCAAGCGCTGGTGGAAAGGCCCATCCAGGACAGCTCTGCCTCGCAGGGTTTCTGACCCCACCTCGTCACAAGCTGGAGGAAAACCGCAGTTATTTAAGCCAACAAGTTTTTAAAAACGATGACTCTCCCCATCCGCCTGCGTCCATGCTGCTCATTCCATCTGCTCCTGTCCGTCAGGGATGGGTGCTGGAGGCAGGGATGTGTCTGCCACCCCCTCCACCAGCACCCTGGGCCACCTCCTGACACAGAGGAGCTGGGCTGGCTCTCAGGGAGGGACAGGGGACCGAGGCCACCGTGGGAGCGAGGCCACTGCGGTCCTGATGCAACAGTCTGGGAAAGGAGGCACCGCGAGCCTTGGAAGCAGGAGCTTGGCATGGTGTGGGATGTGAAACACAAACCTCACCCACCTCCCAAAGAGCTGCAGGGGAAGTTGGCACCATCCCCATCCCTACCCAAGGCATCGCCGCGGGTGACTCACTCCAAGTCTCCGTGTCCCTCAACAACTCCAGGATGCTGGGCGTGCTCCGGCTGGGATTTGGGAAGGTGGGTGCCACCCTGGGAATCCCTGGCTGGGAGAGGGGATCTCCCAAAAGGTGCCAACAGCACCCAATTTCAGGGATTCCAATCCCAATTTCAGGGATCAAATATCCCCAGTGACACCTCCAGCATCCCGTGTTTCCCAGGACATCCCAGTGCTCGGTACGATTTTAAACATTATTTCCAGGAGAGCCTGGGAGATTTGAGGGTTCCTGTGTGCAGGCTGGGAAGCAACAGGAGAATGGTAACAGGAATCACCAGACTCCCCAAGGCAGAGCTCGATGGAGGCCTCCAACCCTTCAAAGCCTGACTGAGAACCGGGAGGCTCTGGGAAGGTGGGATCGGCTCCCCAGCTCCCACGGTCTCCAAATTGTTAATTAGCAGCTCCGTGCACACCAGAGTTGGACTTCTGGTTTGTAAAGTGTTTTTCTTGTAAAATTTACAACATGTCTGGCCCCAGCGAAGTCTGCGGTGAGAAATTTCCAGCCGGTGCAGCCCCCAGCCCCCCTTCCCACATGGAGCTTGGGATCTCGCTGGAGCCGAGCTGCGCTAACGACCCTGCTTAACTCATTACTCGGGAAAGCGATACGGTGGAAAAGAGGGGGAAAAAAAGAGTCCAGGAGATCCGGGCTGCATCCAGGGAAGCGTCATTCCGCAGCGTGGGAAGGTGATGGGTCCTCTGTCCAGTGGGATCTGACTTGCACCTGGATCTGCATGGATCTGAGTGTGCAAGAGCCTGAACCATCCAGTGGATTAATTATAACAAACCAAAAAAATAAAATAATATCCAGGATAGGTGCACACATTGCTGGGAGGTGGGCAGGCCTGTTTTGGGGTCATCTTTAGGGTTTGGATCTTCAATGAGCACGAGAAGCAGCCGGGACTGATCCTGCACAGCGATGGATCCCTGGGCTGCTCCATCCCCATCGAAACACAGCTCCCAGCGCTGCATCCTGCCCTCCCCTGGGGCCACACAGAGCCCATGCTGCTTCCACCCTGGGATTACTGGGGAACCAGGGACCCCCACAGTGAGGACAATTCCTGTCTGACCCTGCCCAGAGCATTCCTGGGGAGTGGAGCCCCCCCAGAGGAGGAGCACACTTCCCTTTGTCATCTTTGGAGAGCTTTCTTTCTGTTTTAGCACCGAAAGCAATTCAGTGATCCAAACGCAGAAAAAAGCCGTTTCCAACCCAACTGCAAAGGCTGAGAAAGGCAGCGCAGCAGAGCTGAGGGGTCCCACAGTAACACAGCCCTCAGAGCAGGAGCCTTTCTGTGCCCATGGACACCCTGTGCAGATCCATGGGAATGCCAGGGGCAGCTCTCCAGCCAGATCACCCTCAGTGTCCCTACAGCTGGTACCAGCACCCAGAACCTCCAAAAATCCACTGTCAGCTACAACAGAGTGCACTCACAAAGAACTTGGGGCACTTGGTGCTAAGGCCCCACGAGCTTTGATTTCCTGATGGGTTCCAGCCTCGTGCAGTGCTCAGACACTTCCCCCACCTTTCCATGCCAGTCTCACCCCAAATGCCACTTTGGGAAGGGGATTTGCTCCCCTGAGGAGCTGAGCATCACCACCCACCTCCTGAGCAGCGCTGCCCCGGGACCTCCCTCCAGCTGTTGGCACTCCCTGACCTCTCCACTCCGACACTTTTCCAGGGAATAAACACGGTGTTCTCACCTTGAACGCATGAACTGGTGTCCAGGAGAATTTAATAACTGTACAGAACTGAAACTCAAATCACTGCTGAGTCAAGCACCAGCAAGGAGCCAGGGCAAAGCAGCCACAGTAGCAACCAATCTCTGCTGATAACAAAGCCAAGGGAACGCTATCATCCCAAAAAACCCCATATAAACCCCCCCGGCGCTACAGGGAGCATGTTCCCAACTGAAATAATAATAATAAGGAGCCTTTTCCTTTAGCTTTAATTGGTCATTTAATGAAAAAGGACTGGGGATTAGTGTGGTGTTTTATGGAATCTCGGGGCTGGCACAGGCGCAGGAGGAGGCTGGGACGAGATGCACATGTGGGAACAGCTGGAAACTTGGCACGGGAGCCCGGGGTTATTATTTCACGTGGTTGGGAGCCCTGAGTGGTTTCACATCGGAGTCAGGGGCTGACAGAGGGGCAGGGCAGGTTCCATTTCCTGAGCTATGGCACGAGGGGCGTGTTCTGTGTCACAGCCGACCCACCGTGGATGGAACACGGGGATTCCACCATGGAATTCCACCATCCTGGCTGTTCTCACCCCAGATCCACACTGCTGTTTGCACTGCTGTCGTTAAGCACCTTCAGCATTGCTGTTCAGGGAACTCGAGCAATCAGGAGAAATAATCCCTGTCCCACAGAAAGGAGGCCACAGTTAATGCCACCCTTTGCTATTTTATACAGTCCCAGATCACCATCATTTTTTACCATCCCATTCGCCAAGCCTCTCATCCAAGGAAGGTCCATTCTCATTATCTCCAAAAACCACATCGAATCATGGAAGAGTTTGGGTTGGAAGGACCTTAAAGCCCATCCAGTGCCACCCCTGCCGTGGGCACAGACACCTTCCACTGTCCGAGGCTGCTCCAAGCCCTGTCCAGCCTGGCCTTGGGCACTCCTAGGGATCCAGGGGCAGCCACAGCTTCTCTGGGCACCTGTGCCAGGGCCTCTCCACCCTCACAGGGAAGAATTTTTTCCTAATTTCATCCCTTTTTTCTATTAGTTTCCCAAGAAGATGTGTCTCCGTGGGTCTGGCCCAATGTGCAGCGTTTCACTGGGGGCAGTTACTCACTAAAAGCCATCCCTCAGTCCATCCCATCAGAAAATCCTTGGGAAAGCAGCTGCTCCCTGAAGGAGGCAGGAACAAAAAGCTGCAGGAGAGAGCAGAGCAAGACTTCGGGAGCCAGCTCCACGATCCCAACTATGCAGGGAAAGGGCGCACCTGGCACAGCTCCCGTATCACCTCTGGCTCGGCAAAGAAAAGTCCCTTTGTTCCAGGGCGGGGTCTGGACAGGGACACACAGCAGCCACTGTGGACAAGGAGCATTCCCTGCACGGACAAGGTCTCACTCTGTGTTTATACAGCCCACGTCACGATAGGATATCGGGCTGATTTGGGATTCTGGGCACTTCCCTGGCAATGCTCCTGCTGGAGGTGAGGCTGCCTGTGAGCCAGCCTTCGGAATTCTTCATGGTCACAGCGAGACAATAATGGCAGTGGAAAGGAGAAAAGCCAACCCTTCCCTGCTGAACATGGAGCAGAAAGCTGCAGTGCAAAGTGGAAGTGAGCTGAGGCCTATGTTTGGAGAAGGGGGAAGAGAGGAAATGGAAAAGGCTGAGCTGGGTACAGGGAGCACGAGGCTGGGGTTGGATTACGACACTCACACCTCCTCCTCCGGGCAGCTTTTTCCTCCAAGCACCTTCTGGCTGCAAAACTGAGATAACAGGAGGCTTGAATTGAATATTTTACAAAACCATGAACCTGCCTTCTCTAAAAATGAGGTTACTTTTCCTCAGCTCTTCCAGTTCATGCATAACATGAAGTCTCCATCACTCCTTTTTACCACCCAGGGGAGAACCTCGGAGCACCAGCCCTGCTGCTGGAAGCTCTCTCTCCTCTTAGAAAAGCAGCTGAGGGTTATTTATAAAATTATATCATCTCTGGAAAACACTCAGTGCTCCTCAGAGCATCCCAAACTCTGCTCCACGGAGGGTTTTACATTCAGACACTTTTGGAGCAGCTTCAAGGTCCAATCCAACAAACATTGGGCTTTAAAACCGATCTGAGGACAGCAATATTTTGTTATTTTGGAGCAGTTATTATTTGATAAGCACCAAGAGGGTGTGTTGGCCATGCAGTCCCCAAACAGAATAAATACCCTTCATGCCACAATAAGGGGAGGAAAAGCCTTTCCCTTTGATTTTTCCTTACTCAGAGCACTGAAGACTTTTCCACTGGTGGAGAACAAACCTTTGGGGCAATAAACATCCAACATTCGTAGAATCCAAAATATCCCAGCACCAGCAGAACTGACCAACTCGAAGACCCACAACTATGAGAAGTATTTTGTTTTCTGGTGGTTATTGATCAGCAATGCTGCATCCAAAAATTGCAATGATTTTTGTGCCAGCCCAGCTCAGTGTTGGGCTATTCATGAAATTCCACCATAGGACAGAAGTCAAATAATTACAGCAGGGTTGGCATCAGTAGCTGAAGCACAGGTAAAGCTTTAACGATTTGTCACCAGCTCCTGCAAAATCAGGATGTTTCTGCACTAACACGTGGAAGTGTCAACGGGGGAAACTTATTCCCAATGCTTAGCCTCAATTTTGTGGATTAAATCATATTCTGCTATCTGAGCCATTATTTCCTCCTTTTTCGAAGGATGGCAAGGCCCTGGCACAGGCTGCCCAGAGAAGCTGTGCTGCCCTGAGCCCTGAAAGTGTCCCAGGTCAGGCTGGAGGCAATTTCCCAGTGGATCCCACAGCCAATCCAAGGTGGAAAGTTCCGTGGGAATCCTGGAGCGCAGGGAGGCGTCGATGTAAAATGCTGATGAGGTGCAAAGAGGAGCCTGTCAGGAGCAGCACAAAGGGATGGGAAATATTCTTTCCCCAAGTTCGGGGCTTTTCCACAGCCTGTCAGAGCTGGGAATGTCAGCTCTGTACCTGGCGACTGCCAGGGAAGTGCGAACCCAGCCCCGGAGCGACGGGAGAGCAGAGCCGGAGAAACAACCCAGAACTTCTGAAAACAAATTAAATCTAATCCAGAGGCTGAAGCCACTCGGTTTTATGGACTCTGTAAACTCCCACATGGGTTTTGCACGACTCCTCTGGCTTCACAAGCTCCTTCTGGGCTTCCAGCTCCTGCTTCTCATCCTTGCTGTAGCTCTGGGGGACTCCAAGTCTAAACAACACCCAGGGACTTCTCCGGCTGTGCAGGACAAGCAGCCCAGGGAGGGCAGCTGGCAGCAGATCTGCAGCTCACAGTGCTCCAGCCCACAAGTGGCCATTCCAAACGGGATTTACTTCCATGCCTAAGCAGGTATTCACATGCCTGAACACCCAATGCTCGCTGCCATGTCCAGGCAACTTGCCTTCCCACTGTTTTCCACAGGAGTCATCCCCACTTCCCACAGGGCTTTTTCCCCCTTTTGTTAATAGCTATTCTATTTATCTAATTCGTGCCCTGGGAAGAGCCTTTTCCTCACCTCAGAAACAACCTTTGCCTGGGGAAGCTCATTTCACCCCTCTGAGAGCCCTCCCAAAACACAGCCTGACTTCAACCACCAGCTCCATCCACCCCCTGCACCCTTCCCTAATGCCAGGCACTGCTCCTGGCTGGAGTTTGGACCTTGGCTGTGGTTTTCCTGAGGGATAAGCAGACCTAATGCAGATTAAATGAAATTCCAGCATACACAAACTAGCGGGGTAAATATCCAACCATGGCCTGATGTCATCGCCCAGGAATCCCAAAGGCGCCGAGATGAAAATACCACAGGGAAAGCAAACACAGGAGTTCGGGGCAGAGGGAAGAAGATATTCCAGGAGAGGACGCAGGAACAAAGAGAAAAGCCTGGGATCGTCTGAGATGCGTTTGCCTCATGCCACTGCTGTCAGTCAGCTCTGTAAAACCCAGTCCATGTCAAGTGGGTAAGATTTGCAAAATAAGCCAAACAACAATTAATATCACAAGTTCCTCCCTCTTATTTAATTTCTGGCTGGCTGGTTTGCTGGTACCACGTGGGGGAAATATTTGGAGGAACCTATGTCCATGTGTGGGCAGGTGGGCAGTGGGAGCTGCTGTCCCCAGGGGTGTCCCAAACAGGGATTCCTGTTATTGCTAAGATCATCTTAAAAAACCTCATGTAATGCCAAGAGTTTCATTACAGTAGCACAGTCCTTTAGGAACACAATCTTTGTTCTTGCTTTTTTTTTTAAACATAATTAACTTAGCCATGGTTTCCAACATTCCCCTGTGATCCCAACAGGTAGTAAATCCATATAATTTGTTTTTCCTGGTCAAGGAAAGCCCAAAATGTCAAAGGCACCTACCTGGAAGGCAGCAAACCACATGAGCCAGTCCAGGCGATAGTGGTAGGGAGAGATGAGACACGGCCTCCTCCTCAAGTCCCCGGGCTTGCACTTGAACTCAAACTCCTCCCAGACCGCAGTGGGATCATTGGGATCCAGGCTGGACGTTCCCTGAAGGATGACTTCTGTCCTCTCCTTGGTAATGCTGCAGGATACAACAGCCTGTTGGTATTTGTCTGGCGTCATGGCAAATCATAAAATCACAGAATGCTTTGGGTGGGAAGGGACCTTAAAATCATCCAGCTCTGACCCCAACACCTTCCACTGTCCCAGGCTGCTCCAAGCCCTGTCCAGCCTGGCCTTGGACACTTTCAGGGATCCAGGGGCAGCCACAGCTTCTCCGGGAATCTGTGCCAGGGCGTCCCCACCCTCACGGGGAACGATCTCAGCTAAAAGCTCTGGTTCACGAGAGTCCATGTGCAACACGAGTCACTGGCCTGGAGGTACAGTTGAATCCTGAGCTCCACAGAACCTTTGGGACTTCTCTCTCTCCAGCAGCAAAGTCAAATTCCACCTGCACTTGTTCCAGCCCAAGGGAGGACTATGATCCAAAAAGACAATTCCTACAGGAATGGGTCTGTGATTCTGGACCAGAGGCAGGTCATGACTACTCCCAGGCGGCTCAGCTGCACTCCCTGCACAGAGCAGTGGGAATGACAAACTCCATGGAGATCCCACATGGAAACACCACCCTGCAGTCCTGGGTGACCTCCAGTGACACCCACCTGCCCCGAGGAGCTGCTTTCCATTAGGAACACGGAACAACGGGAATCTGCCCGGCAAAGTCCTCCAGCTCCCAACACCCTTCCCATTTTTTACGGCTTGGGTTCTGCCTCCTCCAACCCAAGAAACTGAAAATTTGGGAATGCACAACTTCCACCTTCTGCCCTGATGGCTCCCAGGGAGAGATGCTTCCAACGCAAGGAATGCTGAGCATCTCCTCTTTTAATTGTTGCCTCCATTGAGGAGATTTGTGGATTCTCCAGCCAAGTTCCATATTATCCACCGGGCTGAGTTATGAGCCGTGGCCAGCTGCCCAAGGCTTGGGAACACCCTGTAAATCAGGGACACCAAATTACCAATAAAAGCCTGGTCCTACTGTGTGATTCCAAATCTGTCAGCTTTCACATCATCGCAGATTCATTATAAGCTGCAATCCTCCTTTTATTGGTTTACATAGGCTGGAATTACAAACACATTACAGCAGCATTTCAGCACATGCTCTGTAGGGTCTGCTAACTGTTGAAATAGAAACCAAAGCCTGAAGAAGAAAAAGAACAACACCCAAAGAAAACAATCTCCTGGAGCTTCACCACTCCAGCCTTCAAAGAGCTTCAGGGGTTATTTCTCTCTCTCTCAAAAAAAGAGGAAATTTTGGCATTTTCCACAAGTAGTGTTGATGGTTTTGATAATTTTTTTGTAGATTTTTTCTGTCCACAGGAATTTCTGCTATTTAAAAAATTGAGGAAGAGATGATATTCATTTGATGTGTCCTCAACTCCTCCAGTTCTTGTGGTGGGACTTGTTCCTCCCCTTCACCACCAGCCCAGCTAGACCTTTAACAGCCAAACTGCTCCACCTTCTGCAAAATAAATTTATTTAGTGCTGGCTTCTCCTCTGGGGCCTTGTCCAGAGCCCATCCCAGACCTCTGGAGAACATCCCATGGCCAGGTGGTGGCAAAGCCACAGAAAAGCCCAGCCCTGCTGTTGTGCCTGGAACAACCTGATGATGCAGCCCTGGTTTTCATCATTTTCCCAGTTGGAAGAGGCTGGGAGGGACAGCACATGAGAAGGTTTATGCTGAGCCCAGCCATGGCTCATTTAAGCTTAAGTCCCCAAAACCCCCAGATTTGGATGCTTAAAACCCAGCCCAAACCAGTCTGGTTGCAAACACAGCTGGAGATGCTTCCCTTGTCCATCCCTCCTCGCAGGCCTGAGCGGGATTCCCTGAGCTGCTGCTGGTCCTGTCCTCTCAAATCTTCTTTTTTAAGGCCATTCCTACTTTTGCCTCCACAGCTTCCTGTAGCAATGAATTCCCCAAGCCACTCGTTGGAAAAAGCACTTCCATTTGTTGGCCTAAAATCCGCAACCAAGAGCTGCTGTGGATGTTCCCAGGAGGGAGAGCAAAGGAGTGCAGGGGAAGAGAAGTTCACCAGAAATAAAGAGGGCTGGGATGGTGAAGACTATCCTGGATGAACTCTCCTATGGATATTTTCATCCTGCTCTTACATCTGCTATGTCGATGGAATGAGCTGACTCATAAACAGCTCAGAGAAAATAAATTCAGGGGGAAAGAAACCTGCTCCTGTTCTCCTTCTGCCTCATGAGCAGATATTCCATAAATTGTATTTCAGTGGGAAAAAAAACCTGCTCCTGTTCTCCTTCTGCCTCATGAGCAGATATTCCATAAATTGTATTTCAGTGGGAAAAAAAAACCTGCTCTGCTCCTGTTCTCCTGCCTCATAAACAGATATTGCACACATGGTGTTTGAGTGGGAAAGGAACATGCTCCTTTTCTCCATCTCTCTCATAAACACAGAGCCCAGGTCTAGAACAGACAGAATGACAGAATGAGCTAACTAAAAACAGGTCAAAGGAAATCAATTCAGTGGGAAAGAAACCTGCCCCTTTTCTCCATCTCTCTCAAAACCAGATATTCCATAACTTGTACTTCAGTGGCAAAGAAACCTTCTTTTCTCCATCCCTTTCCCATTCCAGGTCTGCCGGAAGGATTTCTGTTTAGGTTTAAGGCCCACAGAACGCGTGGCTCTGGAATACCCTGGGGAGAGGAGCAGAGCTCCAGGATGTGCCATTGCAGCCCCTGTACCTCCCGAAGGCTCCGTAGGTGTTGACGATCCGGAGGGAGTTGAAGGAGGTGTTCATGACCTGCCTGGAGCTGAGCAGGTTCAGCACCACTGGCACGCTCAGGTAGGCGATGAGGAGGCCCAAGGAGATGTTCAGCACTCTGCGGACACAGGAGCCTGTGGGGAACACAAAACCAGGCCAGAGGGAGGTGATTTCACTGCTCTGCTCCATTCCCATTCCCATTCCTGTTCCCATTCCCATTCCCATTCCTGTTCCTGTTCCCATTCCCATTCCCACTCCCCATTCCCATTCCCATTGCCATTCCCCTTCCCATTGTCATTCCCATTCCCATTCCCCATTCCCATTCCCATTCCCATTCCCGTTCCCATTCCCGTTCCCGTTCCTGTTCCCGTTCCCATTCCCATTCCCATTCCCATCCCCGTTCTCGTTCCCACTCCCGTTCCCATTCCCGTTCCCATTCCCGTTCCTGTTCCCGTTCCTGTTCCCATCCCATTCCCATTCCCATTCCCGTTCCCATTCCCGTTCCCAGCCCCCCACGCCGGCCCCGCTGCCGACAAAACCCTGCCGTAATCACTCTGGCCTTGCCAAGGGCCGCTATCACTGCTGGGATCTGCCTTTCTCTAAATAGTCTGAGCAAGGGCTAAAAAGAAAAATGTCTAAAACGTAACATTAATCATGGCTCTAATACAGGGGAAAAACCACAGCTGGCACTCGCACCTTGCTCGGGATCAGCCTCCTGCTTGGGGAACTGGGCATGGAGGCCCTGCAGCTCCTGTGGGGCTGCTCCTGCCTCCTCCTGCCGCCCCAGGCTCTCCCCATCCCGAGAGCTTTTCCTTCTGCACAATCCCCATTCCCCACCGTTCCTGGAGGAGCTGTGTGTTGCTGTGCCAGAGCTCTGGGATGGAGTTTGCCGGAGCAGCACGGGGCTGGGCTGGATCCCAGGCCGGGCAGACATGGCCACGAGCAGACAAATAAGCAGAGGTGACCCCCGAGGGGCTCCTTCCCTCATGGCCCTTTTCGATTTATTTAACATTAACAGCCAAAGGATCAGATTCAAAGCAATTGCGTGGAGCTTTCCCCTTATCTCGGCAGGAGAGGGATGTTTATTTGAACCTCTCTCAGAAGCTATTAATAATTGTTTAGTCTGAGAACATTTCTGGAGAATCGTTTGAATCAGGCCTTCCCTCACCCCCTGTGCTGCTGTGTATGAGCGTTTTGGGAATTTTTTGGGGTTTTTTTAGATAGGCTGGACTTCTTCCCCTGTGATTAAAGAGCAGGTACAGACACAGAGCCCCCATTTGGCTCCTCAGCTGTCCATGGCCATGCAGGGCATGCTCATCCTTCAGCAGGGGAGATTCTCCTCACATCTCCAGGGGTCACAGCCACTCAGTCAGAGAGAAAAAGGGGTTAATTCAGGGAAAAAAATAATCTAGATGGCAAAGATGGAGCAAAACTTGGGGACAGGAGCCAGGGAGATCTGGATGGGAAGTGGAGGTCTCAGCAGGAATCAAACACACACTTCAAAAAATAAAATCAGGTCATGAGCAGGACATGGCTGGGTGCCCTCCTGGCTTCTGCTCTGGTGGCCCATCTGAGCCTCTTGGCACCCATTAGCACCAGCTCAACAGCCACTGCTTCCTCAGCAGAGGAAATACGCAGGAATTCAAATTCCCAGGATATTAGAGATACCCCACCCCTCCTGAGGGTGGGACACAGCTACACCCAAAGTGCAACGGACGGATGTTCTCCTTGCTTGGACACCCTGGCTCAGGCAGACTTTCTGGAGAATATCACAGAAAAGGTGCAAGTTCCTCCAAACAGGATCTGCCTCCCCCACAGTGACTCCCTTTGGCTTCTCCTCCCAAAAGGAAGGTGCAGCCTCTGAGTTCCTTGGGACTAAATGGAGTTGGTAGGAAAGTTTGAGCTCTCAGAGCCTCTAAAGCAAAGCTCCAGGAGGGGAGAAGCTGATAAAGATTTATTCCAGCAAAACATGAGAGACACAGAAAGCTTAATGAAGCTGGAACTCCCATTTTTCATTAATAAGCTGCTTCTTGGGAGAAAAGACTGGAGACAGATGCCGCCTCTTGTTGACATTTTTCCTTCCTCTGACAGATGTTTGGGATATTTCACCCTAGCAGCTGTGATTGTTGTTGATATTACAGGCAATTTGTTGCTTATACGCGGTTTATAAAAATGCTGCAAACACAGCTCTCCATCTGTTACGCAGCCTCATGAGAAACATCCCAGCGCTGCTTCTTCTGGATCAGGGCTGCTTGAAAACCACCTCTGGAAGGGGAAATCAGCCACCTCGAGCCCTTTCCCCCCCCTTGTATTTGCTTTTTCACATTCATGGTATGAACAGGAGTTCTCCTTCCTATTTTGGGGAATTCTCTCCCCACCATGATGGTGGCCACGCTGCCAGTGGGGGCCAAGAGCAGCTGCTCCTTCCACAATCTCAGATTGCTCCAAGCCCTGTCCAGCCTGGCCTTGGACACTTCCAGGGATCCAGGGGCAGCCACAGCTTCTCTGGGAATCTGTGCCAGGGCCTCCCCACCCTCCCAGGGAAGGATTTCTTCCCAATATCCCATCCAGCCCTGCCTTCAGCCAGTTTAAAGCCATTCTCCCATGTCCTGTCCCTCCATCCCTTGTCCCAAGTCCCTGTCCAGCTCTCCTGGAGCCCCTTTAGCACTGGAAGGGGCTCTGAGCTCTCCCTGGAACTTTCTCTTCACCATGCCTTGGAGGAGAGCAAGTGAGGAGAGCAAATGTGAGACCCCAACTTCTGACCCCACCTCAAGCCACACTGAGTGTTTCATCCTTGGCTTAATCAGTCAAAATAAAAAAAAATAAAATTAAAAAACCATCATAAGTGAAGCTGTGCAACTCCACACTCAAATTATTTTGAGTCTGACCTTCACCAGGCTCAGAGCAAGGACTGACTTCCAAGAGCTGCTGCTGCCTGGACTTGCTGTAGCCATTGGTCCTGCACAGGGACATGCCCCAGGAGCGATGTTCCCATAGCAATGTCCCCATAGCAATGTCCCCATGGCAATGTCCCCCCATCTATCAGTGTTCTCCCTCCAGCAATGTCCCCATGGCAGTGTCCCCATGGCAATGTCCCCCCGCTCCAGCAATGTCCCCATGGCAATGTCCCCATGGCAGTGTCCCCATGGCAATGTCCCCCCATCTATCAGTGTCCTCCCTCCAGCAATGTCCCCATGGCAATGCCCCCCCCTCCATCAATGTCCTCCCTCCAGCAATGTCCCCCGTCTCCAGGAATGTCCCCATGGCAATGTCCCCCCTCCAGCAATGTCCCCACAGCCCCTCAG
>VZRL01003210.1:1790825-1855708 GCA_013397895.1 Origma solitaria
AGAAACCACCCACCAGCTTCACACCGTGACCTCCAGGCCCCCTCTGCCACCACCAGCTCCACCCCAGCTCTGCTCCCAAGGAGACGAAAGCTTTGAGCCAAGCACACCAAAATGCCCAACTTCTCCCTCTCTGGGAACAACTCACCCAGGGAAATCCTCTCTCCCTGTGCCCCTGGGAGCTGCATCTGTGCCGTCCTTTCCTTCATCCGGGAGTCGAAGAGGAGCCCCAGGCTGGCATCGTCAAAGCAGGCGATGCTGGGCACCATGGTCAGCCAGTTCAGGAAACTCAGGTTCCCACTGATGATCAGGAGCACCTAAACGGGAAACAAGGAGGTAGAGAGCGTTGGATTTCCCTAAACGCCTACAAAAACACGTGGTGATGGATTTCAGCCTCCCAACGCAGACCTCGCTGATTTTCCAGGATGGCAAAGCCCAAATATGTCCTCCTGGTTCACAAGGTAAGCTCTGCCTGTGCTTTCAGCAGGAGGGATCAGCCTGGGGACAGAGGGACTTGATTTCCACAGTGCCTTGATTTCCACAATGATTTGATTTCCACAGTGCCTTGATTTCCAGATTGCCCCCACGGGAATCACCCACTTCCTGCTTATTCCGAGGGATGCATGACAGCATCCCCCCTGAAACCCTTCAGGAGGAAATCTTGGAGCTTCTAATTAAAGAGCAGAGTTAAATATAGAATTATGCATTTTAAGAGGCATTGTTTTGTTTCAATTTTAGCTTTTTTTGGCCGTTCAGGAGAATGTCTTGCACGTGGTCTCCCAAAATACCGCTCCACGGTATAAACATCAAGAACACATGGACAGTTGGAGTCTGAGGACTTTCAGCCAGTGTTCTGTTAAAAAAAGCCATGTTTTCTCATTAAAAATGACAACAAATCAATGTTAAGAACGTGTGATTTCATATTTTATATGATTGGCACCATGTTTTTAGATACGGTGATTTGCAAGTTACAAGTTTTAAAACCCCAGCAGGACCCTTCGGAAAGTCACAGATTGTTAAAAAAAGGAGAGCTCTGACCAATCACAGCAAGGAACAAAAATACTAACCATTATTCAGTTAAAAAAAATAATAATTTATGCCGAGCTGGATAATTATGAGGGGAAAAAAGCTATTTCTATCTGAATTCCACACACATGTTGGGTCCTGGAAGGGAACGTGTTACACTCGAGGTTTGGGGCTCGCCCTCTGACCTGAATGTGATTTAGCTCGATGCATATTAATCAGCCTGGGTTCATTAACACACCTCTCACTTGGGGAACTCTGCTTCTTTTCCGAGGTGATTTTGCCTCGTGCAGTTGTGTTAAGAAAATCCTTCTGCACTTTGCCACTTCTGGTTCGCAGCTCTGGAGGAGCCCCTGGGTGGTCCATGGGAGGGTTTTTCCAGGACTGATTCACCTCTCTTTATTGCTTGGAAGTCAGGAGCGAGAGCTCTTATTTCCAGCAGCCCTGAAAAATCAGGGGATTCAAAAATAACACGAGTGTGGCGTTTTCTGGGCTGTGGAGGAATCATGGAGCCGACACATTTTTAATTTCAGTTATTCCGACCGAGGCTCACGCAGGGGTTGGTGAGACCATGGACCCCTTGGATCTGCAAAGAAAAACCTCAAAGGAATTCCTGCTTCCAAGCCAATTAACAGGAAAACAGGATTTGTCAAACGTGCTGAGGGGTGGTGTTCCAGCAAGAGGCTTCGGGGCCATATTGAGTGAGTTTCATGTTATTTCATCATCATCATCATCATGGAATGGTTTGGGTGGGAAGGGACCTTAAAATCACCCAGTTCCAACCCCAACACCTTCCATTATCCCAGGCTGCTCCAAGCCCTGTCTAGCCTGGCCTTGGACACTCCCAGGGATCCAGGGGCAGCCACAGCTTCTCTGGGAGTCTGTGCCAGAGCCTGCCCACCATCACAGGCAAGAATTCCTTCCCAATATCCCAGCTAGCCCTGCCTTCCCCCAGTTTAAAGCCATTCTCCCCTGTCCTGTCCCTCCATCCCTTGTCCCCAGTCCCTCTCCAGCTCTCCTGGAGCCCCTTTAGCACTGGAAGGGGCTCTGAGGTCTTCCTGGAGCCTTCTCTCCTCCAGGTGAATTTAGGATGGATTTCCCAGGGTAGAGCACGTGGAGCTTCCCTGCTCCTTCCCATCAGCTGCACGAGGAAGGAGAATTCAGCCACACTTCCCACAGCCATTCCAGCCTTTGTCCCATGTCACCTTGGCTTTTCCATGCTCCAACCACCACCAAAGCCCAGCTGGATCTCCAGACCTCCATCCTCACCCATCCCCTGCTGCTCCCATCCTCGGCCCTGATTTGTGCTCCCGGAGTGTCTTTCTCTTGCTGGACAATACTGAACCTCCCAATTACACCAACCAGATGGGACCAACCCCTGTGGTGATGGGGAGAATTTTTTTATTAAAGCCCAGTATTAATCATGGTAATTGGGGAGGAACTTTTAGGTTATAAAACTACAGCATGTCTAATGAGCGAGCTCCTTCTAGGAGGAACTGAGGGTTTTAATCTAATAATGTCACTTTTATGGATTATGACTGGAGTTTTATGAAGTGTGATATGAAATACAGTGGATTCATGGCTCTCACTGGATTAATTTGGAAAAGTAGTTTTCCTGGTTCTAGGCCCAAAACCAATTATTCCTCCCATTTCTGTCCCCTGCACTGTTACCAAACCCCTCTGTCAGAAAACGGGCACCTCCACCCGTAACTTTTTACAGGTTGGGCTTCTTTGTTTGGCTGAGGTTTGGTTTTTTTTGAAATCCCAGATTGTAACAAACATCCAGTAGGCAGAGGAAGCTCATATTCCGTGGCACAGGCTCGGTATTTGTCCAGGAGGAACAACAACAGGCTGGAAACTCTTAAGTGCAGTTGAGAGCTACCTGGAGCATGTTCCCAGCATGGGGACAGGGTCACCTCACTGGGGCTGCCTGATACCCAGCACTGGCATGGAAAAGCCAAAACTGGGATGTCTGGAAGGACTGTAAATCATTTAAAGGGAAAAAGGAGACTTCAAGAGCCATCCAGTCCTTCCTGCTGCCCCAAAGTAGAGTCTCCACCACCAGTACGTGTTAGGCTATTCCTAGAAAAATACTCACATATGTAGTTTTCCCCAAAAATTTATCATAGGCACAGACAAAAAAAATCCCATTTAATAACAGCAACAAGAATATTAATTTCCCCCCATTATTAATTTAATTTCTTGTTAACTCCTTAATTTGTTATTTGCATGAAGATTAAATCTCTGCTGTTTAGTGCAGAGAAATACAGAGGAAAACAATCACTTCTGTCCACTTGCTCTGATTTAGAGAGGAGATGGTTTTGTGAATTCGAGAGAAATTCCGAGAGCTATTGGAAGCACCAGGAGAAAAGGGAACAGGTCAGTTCCTGCTGAGGAATAAACCAATATGGGCACCCAAATGCACAATCTTCACTAACCTGTCCTTGGTCTGGGCCAGGCTTCAACACATTACAAATTGCGCTGTCAGGGTTTTGCAATTCCAGGTCTAAATCCTGGGTCTAAAAGCAAGAGGGACACAAATCCTTCCCATTGCTGTCCCACACCCCAGATTTGGCTTTGATCTGAACGTGCAGCAATGGAAATGTCTCCCTCCCAGCTGGTTTTTAATTTGTTGCTACATGAGCCACCTACCGGAGTTCCCACAGATTATGGGATTTGACTGCGGAGCATTTCCAGGGATAAGCACCACTTCCAGATTTTCAATGGAAAAAATGTTAAAGAGAAGCGAGAGAGTGAAAGTGGAGCGATTATGGTTTTATTTACATATATAAATGCGTATATTTAGAAACACATATATATAAACAAAACCATCATCTATCTATATCTATATCTATATCTATATCTATATCTATATCTATATCTATATCTATATCTATATCTATATCTNTATATATCTGTATCTATAAATCTATAAATATCTGTATCTCTATCTATGTATCTATATCTTCCCAAATCTCACATTTCAGCACCCCACCTGCCATCCAGGTCAGGACCTCCTTTATCCTCAGGAAGAATTCCTTCATGGAAAGGGCTGTCAGGCATTGGAAGTCCAGGGAAGTGGAGGAGTCCCCACCCCTGGAGGTGTCCAAGGAAGGCCTGGACGTGGCACTCAGTGCTCTGGGCTGGTGACAAGGTGGGCACTGGGCACAGCTTGGACTCGATGATCCTGGAGGGCTTTTCCAACCTCAGTGATTCTCTGATTCCAAGGACAAGGAGTCAGGAGAAGAATGGACAAACAGAGGCTCAGTGCAGGCTCCCCCTTCTAAAACCCCCAGGACTGGGGACGGGATACTGCGATGAGAGACAAATCCAGTGCCAAAAGAGTTAAACTTGGTTTCTTCCATTTCCCATCGAGCCCAAGCCCTTGCAGCAAATATTCCTATTCTAGGAAATGTTATTCCTTTAACTCGATTAGCCAAGTCCTGTGTGCGAAGTGAGGAGCAGGAGCTCGCTTTGGGTCTGAAACACAACCAGGCTCCTCCTGTCCTGCTCCTGCCGAGCCCAGATGTGGCTCTGAATTCCTGACTTTGACACTTTTATCCTGCGTTACAGCTTTGTTATGGAAAATCCCTCTCAGTATTGGTTGATCTGTTGACTCCTTGCTGGAGGCAACAATTCCACATTAACACGTGACGGGCTAAGAACTGCCCAAGGACTGCTTATGGAAGTGCTGGGCCGCTCTGGGATGAAAGATTCATTTTACAGAAGGCAAGAATTCTTTGCTACTCTGCTCTGAATTATCAACATCTTTCCAACCCTTCCTCCCTGAAGGGGGAAGTTGCCATGAAGACACTCCATGGCAAAAATCTTCCAGCACCTTACGGATTTTTTACTGAAGGTCAGAAAGCATTTCCATGAAGCAGCAAATCCCAAGGAGCTTTTCAGCAGATCCTACGTAAGATTTTTCAGCAGATCCTACAAATTTCAGATAATTTCTTCCTGATTTTACTCCAATTTCATCCAAAAATTTTAGTGGCAGGCCTCTTCGTTGGTTTAGATTTGATATTAGGGAAGAATCCCTTCATGGAGAGGGCTGTCCAGGCCTGGCACAGCAGTGGTGGAGTCACAATCCTGGAGGGATTTATAAACCATGTGGCACTTGGGGTAGTGGTGGCCTTGACAGTGCTGGGAATGGTTAGAATTGATGGTCCTGGAGGTCTTTCCAAACCTAAATGATTCCATGTGGATGCTGACCAAGGGCAGGAAGGAAAACCTGACAGTCCTCCAAGTTTTGGACAGTTTCTCCATGGAGAACATCAGCACGTGGAAAGAAGGTGACAAATGAAACAGGGAGAGCCTCCCTCCTGATCCTCAGCTTTTGAGCTGCTACAGGGACAGTGAATGAATTCCAGGATGAATTCCAGCTGCAAACCCAGCCCAGCCCTGCAGGCAGGTCACACCCACAAGGTGCCAACTCAAACCCTGACCTTGGAGGAAGCCTTGGCAGGTCACCACCACACCGTCTGTGGCCATCAGGAGGAGGGGGAGCAGGAAGGGGCAAAGCTGATTATTCACGGTCATGAAAGAGACCATGGAATTTTGTACAAAACTGGGAGAAGCAGGATGGAGAAGATCTCATCCCAAAATTATAGAATCGTGGAATGGTTTGGAGTGGAAGGGACCTTAAAACTCATCCAGTTTCACTTCTCTGACAGGGACACCTTCCACTATCCCGTGTTACTCCAAACCCCATCCAGCCTGGCCTTGGACACTTCCAGGGATCCAGGGGCAGCCACAGCTTCTCTGGGAATCTGTGCCAGGGCCTCCCCACCCTCACAGGGAGGAATTTTTTCCAAGTCCAAGTCAGGTTGTTACAACCAAGGCACCGCAGCCCTTCCCGGCATCCCAGCAGGACCCTGCTCCCTCTGGCACACAGCAATGCTGATGTCTCACGAGCAGCACAGAATTCCACAGGAGCTGTCGGAAAAACGCCTCAGGATCCATCCCCAGGACCGGAGCGCTGGAAAAGCCGCACGTTGTTCCCCCGGAGCAGGCCTGGGTTCCTTCACTCGTCGCGAGGGCAGCGCTCGTTCCGATGAGGTCATTCCAGCCGTAAAGTCCAACAGCTCCTTAAAAAGTCCCTGCATCCATTAATGCTCCGAGTGTTCCACTAACAGCTCCATCCCGCTCGTTAAAAGCACTTTTATGGCACGTGCAGAGCTGAGGTCCAGCTGAAGGGCTCTGCTCCGGTGGTGTCTCCACGTGGGGATGTTGGAAAGAGCCCCACGAACTCCAGAGGGACCTCACGCTCTGCCCTCCGTCTGCCTCCTCCACAGGGAGAGCAGCTTGGAAAGGGTTTTTTCCAATCAGTAGTTGTGGATTCATCAAAATATAAAATGGGCCAGGCTCAGCTCTGAGCACTTTTCCCAGGATGCTTGGAGACCATTTCGCTTCCACTAGACCAGGTCGCTCCAAGCTCCATCCAACACTTCTAGGGACAGGGCAGGATAGGGCAAATCAATGGCAAATAAGCTAAAAGCATTTACCCAGTTCCAAAAAATGATTTAATTGTGGTTTTTTTCTTTGTCAGCACAACTTTAGGTCTTTCTGAGGTACAAAGTTTTGGTTAATTTTTGCCTGTTTTGGTTAAAACCAGCAGATGGTTTGTGGTATCAAAATCAACTTCCTTCCTGAAAAGCGAAGAATGTACCCATGAACATTTTTTTCACTGCTTCCTTTCAAACTGATTTCAAACTGGAGCTGGACATTCAGGAAAGAGCTTTAAAAAAATAAACCTAAGTATTTTGGATGACACTGGCAGGACTGGGCAATTCCTGCCTATTTGAGGTGTTCTGGGAGCATTTTGCTCCAGGTTTTTATTTTTTGTCTCCTTTGAGCACTGCTCCATGCTCGAATATTAAGACATCATAAGAAAAATTCCAACACGGCAATGAATCATCAACTGTCACCGTTCTCCAGAAGGTGCAAATTTCAGGTTATAAAACTGTCAAAACCCTAAACAGTTACCCGGGGGGGCTGTGCTGTTGGCTGGATGTGCGTCTGGAAGGGGATGCGGAGAAATCCCTGTGGAGCTGTGAGATGCAGCGCCTTGGGAACAGCCAGGGCACATCCACAGCAGAGACCCTCCCTGTGGGAAACCACGTGGCTGCCAAGAGGGGCTGGGGATGTCCCCGTGACCCACCATGGGGTGGGCGTTATTTGGAATCATGGAATTGTTGAGGTTGGAAAAGCCCTCTTAGATCATCGAGTCCACGCATTTCCCAGATGAGCCAAGGCCACCACTGCCCCATGTCCCCAAGTGCCACATCCACACGGCTTTGAAATCTCTCTGGGGATGGGGATTCCACCCTGGACAGCCCTTTCCATAAAGAAATTCCTGTCTGATATCCAACCACGTGCAAACCAAAGCAAAAAGTGGATGGTCACTTACTCAAGTGGCGGGATGAGGGCCGTTTAGGTCCACACTGCAGTCAGGATGAGGAATTCCACCCCAGGCATTCCCAGCACTGTGGTTCTTCCCAAAAGGCTTCAGGCATGCAGGTTTTGGAGGATGGAACCAGCCCTCAGCTCCATGGGGCCTTTCCCACTGGCTTCAGCAGGACCCAGACACCGCAAGGACAAACTCTGGACTTGGTCAAACCACAAACACCCTCTGATTTGCCATTTGTGCTGCAGAGCCAGGATTATCCCCTAATATCAACACACGGGAAAAGAAGGATTCAGGAAAAGCATTTTTCAGCCCAGTAAATAATGCTGGTTTGAGGTTTAATTACAGCCTGGAATGGGCTGTCAATAGGCACCAATCAATAACTCAATTACACAGAGCTGCTCTGTAATTAGTGCTGGATGATTATTGAGTGATCAGTAATAAAGTGAAACACCATCAAAACTAGAAAGTGAAAGCCCTTCTTCCAGAATATCTTTCTCCCTACTAATTAGGACATTTTTCACCAGGAGATGTGTGGGTTCAAAATTCCCTGTGTGAGAAATGATGTGAATTAAACCCTGCTCTCAAATCCTGGATCAGCCCAAAGTCACATGGAACTGTTTATATTCCTTGATTGAAGGAATGCTAAAACACTTCTGGCAAAAATGCTTCCATTCCCTTTCCCCATCCAGGCACTGCAGGCTCCTTTGGAAATCACTTTTTCTGCAATATTTAGATGTATTTAACAATTGCCAAAGTCAGAGCAAAACCTATTTTTTGGGAAGGAGAGAAGGAGAACACATCAGCAAAAATCTATTCTGATAGCAAACATTTTCCCTAGTCCAGGTCTTGGTAAAATTCGGATGAAATTGGTATTAAAGACAGAATATGGGGAAAGCAATGTTCTTGGGAATAAATATTGATGGGAATGCTGAGTATGGCCAATCTCAGACAGCCCTGGCACAGGGAAACAGAATCTGTGTCACAAACTCCTTCCAAACCAGTTCAAATCCAAGGTTTTGGTTTCACCAATTGCGGACACATCTGCAACAGCTGGATTGGGAGCCTGCTCCCCAAATTTACTGGCACTTCAAGCCCAACACGGATTCAAACCCATCTTTGCCTTTTCAAGCTAAAAGGAAGGGACACGACCGCATCCGCAGGCACAGGGAAAACTCAAGGAAAAAGTCAAGGATGTCACATCTGATCAGGCTGACACCAGCATGGAAAACACTGGTGGCTTCCCTGATTTGGATCTCTCTGCAGCTCCTTTCCTTGCCTCATTAAATCCATAATTTTGGGTAACTTTAAGCTCCAGGCAACATCTGCAGTGAAATATTTAACTTGGGTTGGCTACTCGGTGTCACTGAAAGCCAAGGCTGGGTGCGTTTCCAACTCCAGGATGACCTGGATTTTTCCACCAAACCAAGAGCACATTCGGGGGGAACACACGGAGCTGATCCCTGAGCCCTGAGAGCCCAGGAGAAATGGGAAACAGTTGTGGCGTGAAAATGCACCAGGAAAACCCAGCCCGGTGCCGTGTTTGGGGCTGGGCAGCATTTGATTTTAATAAAGCCAGGCTGCAAAAGCCTCAGGGATAAAAAAAGTGAAGGGCTGGATGTAAAAATTTTATGGAAATGCTATGATTAATAAAAAAAAAAAGAGGAAAAATGTGAAGGAAGTGCAGAACAGCCACCGTGCCTTGGCATCTCCATTGGTGAAGGGCCTTTGCAGCAAGGCAGCGGCTCTATCCCAAATCCTTCCCTCAATTCTTCTGGAAAATGCTTAAAACTGTGATCAGTGTCAGAGAATCACAGAATATTCTGAGCTGGGAGAGACCCACAAGGATCATTGAAGCCCTGGCACAGATTCCCAGAGAAGCTGTGGCTGTCCCTGCATCCCTGGAAGTGTCCCAGGCCAGGCTGGACAGGGCTTGGAGCAGCCTGGGACAGTGGAAGGTGTCCCCACTATGGCAGGGGGTGGCAATGGTCACTAAGGTCCTTCCCTGTCCAAACCACTGCAGGATTCCAAGTTCCTGTTTGGAACGTCCAGCTCACCGACACATTTAAATTACAAAATGTGCAAGCACTTGAACATCGAGCTCTTGTTAAATTTTCTGAGGTCAAAAGAAGAAAAGGGAGAAATAATAGGCATTTCCCCGTTTTCCTTCCATCCCAGATGGCAGCTTAGCAATCCCTGAGCTGTTAGAGGTGGGGACTAAATAAATAGCAAATGAAATGTACCCTGGGCAAAACCAGAGATGCTTAAGAAAACACAAAATGTGTTAAAAACCACATTTTTATGCTGCCATCTGCAGCAGTTTCTTTTCAGCCTTACTCATAATTCCAGTTACAATGGGAGTGAGGTGTAAATTATGAAATGATAAAAAAGGAGGTTTTTCAGCTCTTTCCTTCCCTGAGCAGTTAGTTCCCCATGGGATGAAATGATGCTGGGATGGAGGCAGGGGAGATCATGGGGAACCCCAGAGATGGGGATGCTCCTTGCTCCAGCCCTGCTGGGGAGGCTTTTATTGTAATTATATGGATTTATTTACTTGTAGGAATCTGAAATAAACCTCCAATACAGAAATTGATGGAGTCTGTTCAGCACTAGATAGGAATGGAAGCCAAAAGAAGCCCAAATCCTGCTTTTAGCTTTGCAGAGGAAGACAAGGTGCTCCAAAGGGATGGAATATAATAAATTTGCAGCCATTTATCTCCGGGGCTGCTGCCTGCACAAACGGCAAATTAGGATTTCAGGGCTGCTGAAGGAGCCTGGCTGCTCCTGGGAGCTTTGAAGATCTCAGCCATAAAGAGATGAGTGCAGTGGGTATTTCCTGGTAGCCTCCTCCTGCTTTTCCCAGCCCGGATTTGGCCCGTGGCAGATGGGATCACATGAGCTGTCGATCCCGGAGGATGCCGGGGAGGAAGCAGAAAATGCCACCCACTTGCAAGGTCACAGCTGCAAGATCCCTGCTCATGCTGCTGCACTGATGGCTTACATATGAGAGGAACCTTGGGAGAGGAATGAAAATCCAGGGATATTCCAGGCTGGATATTCCAGGCAGAGCTGTCACCGGAGGGGGAACGTTGCCCGGCAAACACCCCATGGCAGCTGTGCTGTTATCAGGGGAAGATGCTCCCCTGGAAAAATGCTGCACGGGGCTTGAGGTTTTCCAGCTCCAAGGAATCTACAGCAGAGGATGAAGTGCAGCTGCCTGTCTGTGAGGAAGTTCCTGCTCTCCACAGTGACTCACACAAAACCCAAGGGCTTCCACATCAGCCACGGGGCTCATTTTCAAAGGTTACTCATTATTCACCCACAAATTGGGTTTGTCAACAGAGGGGAAGAGCAAAAAATCCACCATTGCCTCATCCTGCAATTCCAACAGCCTTGTCCAGCAATGTGGATAATGAGCTCCTCGGAGCCAGGTGCCAGAGAGTGACCCTGGGACAGACACAGGGAATGAGACACCAGGGGACAGAATGTGCCAGGCACTGCCTGGTGCTGCTGGAGGAGCACTGGAAATGGATTGGTAAGAAGGAGCAGAGATCTGAATGCTCCCAGGCTGCTGCACGCCAGCGCTGAGCTGGGAAAAGATGCAGAGAATTGGAGGAAAAAAATGCAGAGAGCTGGGAAAAGATGCAGAAAACTGAGGGGAAAAGTGCAGAGAGCTGGGAAAAAATGCAGGGAGCCAGGAAAAGATGCAAGGGGCTGGGAAAAGATGCAGAAATCTTTGCTGTTCCAGTTTTTCTGCGCCATCCCCACAGCGCTCAGAGCTTTGCAGTGAGTGCACAGCCAGTGCCAGGTTGTGACATGGGATCAGGAGCAGGACTGAGGCTCCTGGACAGGTGACAGGTGTCCTGGATGGATTCTGCAAGGAGAATCCGCTCTGCAGCCCTGGAAGTTCCTGTCGGGTGGGCACCTCCATCCTGGGCCTTCAGGCTATGGGCTCCTTGTTACGGAGAGTTTCTGTCTGGCTTTGCAGCTTAATTCCTCCTGACAGTGAGAAGGAACCCTGAAGGTTTGTGCAAACCAAACTGTTTACAAGGCAGTGCCAAAGCCAGAGCCGGGGCCAGTGTGGGCTGGGAGCAGCAATCCCAGAGTTCCAGAATTCCCTGCTGGAGCGCAGGCTGTGCCACAAGGCATTAATCTCCTGACGCCCCTGGAAGCCTCGGCGTGACGGAGCCGCGAGCAGCACAGACAGCGCGGAGGGAAGGGAAACGAGGCGGCAAATTACAGCTCTGCCCAGGATTTTCCAGCCGGGATCCCACGGAGGTATTTCCCAGTCCTCCCTGCTGCGGTCGGAGCTGCTCCTGTCTGGCGTCTCGTGGTGGCAGCGCCGCTGTCACCGCTGGGGCTCGGGGTCTGGGCCACATCGGGCACTGCCACCAGGGAACACCAGCGGTGCCAGCCCAGAACCGCAGAGGGGACTGGAATGGATCCAGGGAGCTCCAAAGGGCCCTTTGGAACCGGCCTGGAGGGGTCTCCTGGTCCTGGAGACCCTCGGTGCTCCTGGTTTGGTCTTGCCCTGGACAGGGAATGGCCTGGGAGCTCGTCAGCGTTCAGGATGGAACTGGGACATCTGGCACTTCTCCGTGCTGTCAGGATCATCACGGACTTCTCCAGCTCGGGATGGCAAGAGAGGGACGAGAGGAGCAGCAGTGTGACACAGCACCCATGGAGACAGGAGTAGAGCCCACCTGAGCCCACCCAGCTCCTCATCTGAAGCCACCTCAGCTTTGGGAGATCATTAACCTGTGCTTTGAGAAACATCAGATCCACTCCTGACCCAATCCAGCCACAGAAATCCCTCCATGGCCCCAAACACAGTCACTTTGCCCACGTTGACCAGATTTCCAATAGAAGTGCAGGTTCCATGTACCCAAACACAGTCACTTTGTCCAACTTGCCCACATTTTCAATAGAAGTGCAGGTTATTTTGGCTGTCACAGCATGGAGGTTTGTACTGCAAGGGAGAAAAAGCACCAGGAGAAGCAGCAGAACCACCAAGAACGTCCCAGGAACAACTTCCAGCCAGGACATCTCCATTGGAGCATGGCCAAGGGCAGGGACAGCCCAGGGAAGCCACCACAAGGACTCTTATCACAGCAGCGGCTGCGTGTGGAGTATTTCATTTGGCACCCTTTGGAGCTCTCATAATCTTTTCCTTTATGATTAATATTAAACAAGTCATATTCCTTATGGAATTTCCTAACCCTGTCTGTTTATATTTTTCTCTACATCAGAGTTAATATTTTAAGATCGCCTCTCTCTCTTTTTCTCTTTTATTTCACGTTCATCTGTTTTTCCTCATTTTATAAATCAGGTTTCTTGTTTAGTAGTCATGACAACATCTGCCTGCGGTGGTTACACCACAGCCTGGGGCTTTTTATTTTCTTTTCTCCCCCCAAGCTGCCTTAGAAAAAAAAATCCTTTAAATAAATAAAAGCATAAAATGAAAGGGGCAAGCTCGGAACCACCTCCTCCCTCCTTTCCCTCCAATGACCCACTTCAACAAGACTTCCCAGCATGGTGGGTGAGGACTCATTTGGCTTCAATCCTGCAAAGTCTTATCCACTTAGTTCACTTCAATGGGAATACTCGGAGCACATCAAGTCAAACACATCTGAAAGTCTTTAAAACCTTGAGGTCTGCGCCTGACAGGCACAACAGCAAAAAGCTGGAGTTGCATTTTCCTTCTGGGCGTTGAGCTCTGCACAACAACCAAAGGGTTGGGGCAGGATGGGGTGGGATGGGGTGGGATGGAGATGTGCTGCTCCCGGCGGGAGGATGGGGTCACTTCCAGGAGATGTTGGAGTTCAACATCATCTTCTCCACGGGGACCACCACATGGACCACCATCGATCCGGCCACCACAGCCACCCTGATGGCTTTGGCATCTCCCTCGCTGTGGATTCCCAACAAAACCCAGTGGCTGGAGGCACCAGGACCCACCTCCATGCCCTTGTTTCAACTAAACCCTGTCAGGACAACCTGGAGATCCGGCAAAGGAATTTCAAAGCAAAGAAGCATCACACCACCAAAGGCATTCCGAAGATCGAGGGAATATCAAGGAATAGCTTTTTTTTTTTTCCTAAATTCAGTCTTTCAGGACGCTGGGAACGAGTAGCTTAGAGGGAATCTAGGCTTTTGGAAAAACAGGAGTGTGTTTTATTTTAGACTTCTCCTATGAGCACAGCAAATGGCCATGGAGTTATGGATCCATGTTTGCCCATGGAAAGACACCATTAAAATTCCATGGGGTGTTTTACCCAGGGAACCAGGAGATGGCCAGGAGAGCAACACTGAATCCAGAGTAGGCAATGAGGAAGGGAAAAGGCTGGGAATTTAACAAAGGCAGATGAACCTTTAATGCAGCAGAACCTCTGGGAGCCCTGAGACACTGTGTCCAGATGTTCCGAGGTCGCTGTAACCTGACTCCAAGAAGGAAGAGGATGTATTCCTTAAAATTCCCTGCGGTGCTTTAATTTACTGCAGTCTTGCAGAGGCCGCATGTGGTGATCACAGGTGGGGTTTCACACCGACCATAAACATGGAGTTGGGGGCAAAAGACTCCAATCCTTTCAGGTTTGGCTGCCAAGGCAGTTGAGGAACAGATTTCCATGAAAACATCTCCCTTCCCCTGAGCTGCAATAACCAGGGACCAGAGGAAAACCCCCCAGCAGAGATTTCACAGCGCCAAGGACCCTTTCACTGATGGCAACAGGACCTGAGCCTGCCTAGCCAGGATTTTCCAGCTGATGCCTTCCTGGCTGAGTGGAGAAGGGGAATTGGGAAGGAACATGGGACGGATGCAACATTTGGAAGTTCCAGTTCTTATCTGTGGTCCCATTTTTTCTCCAAATAACCCCAGGAAAATGATCTCTCTCCATTTTCAGGACCCCACTGTCTGCAACATCAGTATCAGCCCCACAGTGTCTCCAGCATGATCCCTCTGCCCCTGGAATCTGGGAGATGGAGCTGATTTGGATGCTCTGGGTTGCAGGGTGCCCCCCCTCAGCAGCCCCCGACCCTTTTACCCTGGCCCTGCTCCCTCTGAGGTTTCTGGCTGCAGGAATGATCCCTGTGGGATGAGGAGACGTGGCAGATTCGCCCTTGTTGCTCCAGAGGGATTTGTGTGGGGATTACAACTGCTTTTCAAGGGCTGGCTATGGAATAAATGACATTATTGATGCCATAAAAGCAATCTTTGTCTCTTTCCCACTCCCCACTCCTGCCATTCCCCACTCCATCCAAACAATCAGTGCAATCTGATTTGTTTTTCTAGAGGAAATTTTGACATTTCTGATGACTGAGGTGTCCTGAGTTTGCTCCTGCTCCTGGATTTTGGCATCTCCGAGGAGCTGGCAGCTTCTCCAAGGGTGACCATGATGTAGAACCTGGTCTCGTGAAAGGTGGCCCTGCCCAAGAGGAGCTTTGAGGGCCTTTCCAACCCAGACCATTCCAGGATTCTAAGGAATACCTGTCCCTCTCTGCTTGTTTGCTCACAAAGTGCAGGAAATCCATCCGTGTGCCATCCCAACCATCACTGCCAGGCCACACTGGCCAAAATTTGGCACAAAACATTCCCAAACTTTCCCTCGGTGCAGTTTTCTCCCAGACTTCCTGCACACACCCCCTTGTATCTGTGATTTGTGCAAGGAGGGCACTTCCTTTCTCAGCCTTTCCCAAATTGGCACCGATCTGGGATTCCTCCCTGCTGCCAAGTTTTTCTAATCAAAGCATAAATTTCAAGTGCCACTTCTCTCCCTGAACGGCTCAGAGCAAACCCACGTGGTTCCTGTAGAGCTTAACTCATCTCCAGAGGGGGTTTCACGTGTGGAAAAAGCTACTCAGGAACATGGACAAACCATCCCGGTGCTCCTGGCAGAGATGGAATTCCAATCCAGGAGTCCCTCAGGGGAAAGCAGGAGAGGTGAGACCTCGTGCTGCAAACACCTGACCAGATCGAGGGGTTTAGGGCTGAGCTCAGGGTTTGGAGCAGCAAGGAAAACCCAGGACCCTCTGCACAATGGCAGACACGGAATCATGGAACGGTTTGGGTTGGAAGGGACCTCAAAGCTCATCTCCAACCCCCCAGCACCTCCCACTAGCCCAGGTTGCTCCAAGCCCTGTCCAACCTGCCCTTGGACACCTCCAGGGATCCAGAGGAGGCCATGAACTGTTGGGAATGTTGGTCCCAACAAAAGGGAAAGTGAGATTGGGGTTTGCAAACAATTCCCCAGGGAAGGACCACCACTGACCACTGCACAGCATCTCCATGCCACATTCAGGGGAAGGAGCCTGTCCCAGTGCAGCACCAAACAAACCCCGGCTGCTCCAAGAGTATCCTGCACTAATCTCTGAGTCACAGCTCCAAAAATCCCAGTTTTTCTAGGAAGATAAAAGTAATGAGTGACACAGGTTTCCTGCAATTTCTGGCTGTTGCATCACCAAAGAGATAACGACCCTGCTGGAGCCTGGGGAATGGGATAATACAGCTGTGTAAACTGCGTGTGGGCTAAAGCATCCCCGCGCCGCATCCTCATCCCAACACTTCCAAAGCAAAATAAAACCTCTCTGGAGGCAGCAGCGTTTCACAGGAACATTAAACCCAGCAGCTTGGCCCAGGGCGAGCAAAGGAGTTATTCTCATCAAAGCAGGAAAATAGAAAATCCATCTTCACCTCTATCCCTGAGCAGCCCAGACACTGAGATCCATCCTCTGGAATTATATGGGATTGGTTTAAATGGCTTTCATTAAAGCTGTCCAATCTCTGTGGGAGGGGTACTGGAAAATTGACACCTCTGTCTGTGGATGGTTTTACGCATTCAGCTGACACGAGGTGGGCTCAGATCCCAACTATCCGCGGGCATAAAGCACACTGTCATTTAACCTGACAGGACAGAACTGATTGGAAAATGCAAACTAATTTTAAAAAAACCCTGGAAGGACAGAAGGCACAGGATGCCCAGAGAAGCTGTGGCTGCCCCTGGATCCCTGGAAGTGTCCAAGGCCAGGCTGGACAGGGCTTGGAGTAACCCGGGATAGTGGAAGGTGTTGGGGTTGGAACTGGGTGAGTTTTAAGGTCCCTTCCCCCCCAAACCATTCCAGGAAAACCATGCCAGGAACCCACAGCAAGAGCATAATCCAAACTGCTCCGACAGCCAGTGGGACCAGAGGGAAGATTAAGGAGCAGGGATGGGAAGAAGCCTCCTTCCAGCCAGGAAAGTCACTTCACCAGCAGCAAAATCCTCCCCTCACTCCACGAACACCACACCAAAGGCATCATCCCACTCCAGCCCCTTCCACTCCTCAAATGGGCACATTCTGTCTTCACATGTCCATCTCTGACACCAATAAATGATTTTCTTCATAATAAATGTATTAAAAATCTGTTTTAAAATAAGTTCCTCATCTGCCATCTGTTTCCAGTTAGGCTGTTCTGATTTCATCTTCTTTTTTTTTTCCTTGAAATGGAACAGAAAACATTATTTAAAGGTCCTGTCATCTTGCTGGTGGGAGGAGAGAACCCAAATCCCAAATCCCACCACTGTCACCCTGCCGAACAGCAAAGGCTTGGTGGGAGCCAGGAGCTGGGAAGGTGCAAAGGGACCAGCTCAGACCAGGACTAAGGGACAGAAAATGGGATGAAACTTGGAAGAACTTCACCATCTCCTCAAACCCTTGCACTGAAACTGGAGAAATTCAGATAAAGATTTGTACACATTTTAGTGGGCGAGTTCTTTGGCTTGGGCACAGTGATGGGTTGTGATGGCTTTACTCAGCTTTAGTAGCTATACCTAAACATAAATAAATAATGATCCCTGGAAATATGGCAGCAGAACACGGTGAAGATCATATAATGGACACCAGGAACACCTCTGGTTTCCAGCTGCTCTGGCTCTCCTCAGACAGAAATGTTTTATGCCCTCACTCACATGTGCAGCACATCCTTCATCTCCCAGCCTGGAGCCGAGAGCTGAACCCCATCTGGGAAGTGCAGGTGTTGGAGCTCCTGCAGCCCGGCCAGCTCGGATCGTTTCACCCAGAAATCCTCGGCATCCATTCTCCCCATCCAGCCCCAGCGCCTGGAGGTTCTGCCGGAGGACACAAAGGTTCTGGAGCACAGAGGAATCTTGAGAATCAGGTGCAGAATTCCAACAGGGAGAAAACCCAATCACCTCGAGCTCCCCAGAGCCCAGGGAGGTGAACTCCTTCCTCGGAAAGGGAAGGCTCCCTGGCAGCCACGTCATTCCATCGGCTCTGGAAGGTTCCTGGAGCAGGAGGAGAGGAGCAGCACAGAAAGAGAGACCTGAGAGCACTCTGCAAAGCTGTAATGCGGCCAGCATGCCAGGACTGGGGGAGTTTTCACTACATTTAAGCAAATCTTGCAATTTAAGGATCCAGCTGGTGATTTTGGAGCCAGCAATATTCCCAAGGACACGAGGCCACCACGGCCCACCAAGTCCCTGGGGCTGCCTGGCACCGAACTGGGCCACCAGCACTGGGCCAGCCTGGCACACGTGGCAGCTTCCAGCACAACCCCAAACTCTGCTGGAACTCATCCCTGCCTCCAGATCCCACTGCCCCGTGAGCGAACACCCCCAGCCCCCAAACAAACCCGTGCTCTTGGATGGCCAAACCCACTACAGCTCCTCTTGGCCCCAAAACCGAGAGCCCCAGTCCAGAGTGAAAACCAATGCCGACCTTCCTGCTGCATTTTTACAGCCATGGCAGCGCTTCCCATCCCGGGGGCCTCCCATGCAAATCTGATTTCATGGCTGGGCGTCAAATCTCCCTCTCAGGTTTAACGAGCAGGGCCAGGAGCGGTAGCAAAGGTGAGCTGCCAGCCACCCCAGCCAGGATGGGGAACCAGAGACACTCCAAACCCTGCCCCACGGAAACCCAGCCCCTCCCAGCCAAGCAAAAGCAGAGGCAGTGTGGATCCAAGGCTGACGGTGTCCCGAAGAGCCACGTTTGATTCCCAATTTCAAAAGGCCCCGAGCCCAAGGCTGTGGGATGCCTCCCCAGCCCCCTGGCGTGCCAGCAGGATGAGTGATGGGAAGGCAGCCCAGCTCCAGGCTCCGGCTGCTGCCAGGCGGCTCCGCCTGCTGGAGTCACTGCCGGTCCCCTTTCCAATTAATCAAGTTCCCATACTGATTAACAGCATGATTCATGGCTCTCGTTAGGAGCATTCTGGAACAAACAAGGCTGTATTTCAAGGCCACTGGCTTAATGGTTAAAATAAATACCTTCCAAATTTCTATTTTCAAGTAGCTGAACCTTTTCCACCTTTACAACTAATTCAGACTTCCTTCAAATTATTTTTCTAAGTAATATAACAATTTGTTTTTCATTAGACCTTGTCAAAGCCGGACTCGGGTTTATTTTGAGAGAAACCAGCGCTCTCCAGAAACTGTTTAGTACAATTTGAATGACGCCCAAAGGGGTTATTGCAGCCACAATCAAAATAGAGTTTACAGCACTGGCTTGGGGTGACACTTTATTTAATGATTTTAAAAAAAAAGAAAAGAGAAAAAACCCCCAGTGCCCTGAATCAGGAGCTAATTAAATGCACTCCTATGGCTCCCAGTAAGTGTTTCTCAGTCCTTCTGACTACTGCAGAATGCAAGGACTTAACTTGTTGCTAACTAATCCCAGACCCCATTATGGGAGCAGTGTTATTTACTGGTTTGGGGTGGTATGTGCTGCTGTTCCCGTGTCTGGCAAAGCAGATCCTATCGAGCTGGATGTGAAATCAAATATCAGAGTGATTAAATGGCTTGGGTTCTGCCTGCTTAACCTAGAATTTTTCTTGTTGGGGGGTGCAGAGCTTGGTATTTAATTTAAGGGGGCTTAAATGTAACAGAAAATCTGCCCTGTAACTGCTTTGATTTCACATTCCTTTTGTTTTGCTGAGCAGAAAAGCTGAGCTGGAGCAGCGCCAGGGCTGAGGGAGGGGATCTGGGGGATCCGGGCAGGGAGTGAGGGGCAGGGACACCCCGGCCACCCCTGGGACCAGGACGGTGCACAGGACTGGGGATCAACCTCTGTCGTCCCAGTCCAAAGCTCCAACATTCCCAAACACCCTCTGAACCTCTCTCCCTGCATCTTCCATCGCTCACCCGAGTCCAAAGCGGATTTTTAAACAACTGAACTGCAAAACTCTTTCCATGGGCCCATTCCTCCCCTCAGAGCACACTCGTGTTCTGCTGTTCATTTTCCCGCGATTCTCCGCTTGTTGTTTCTTTCTAAACCACAACAAAATCAACAAGATTTGGACTTTGGGGAAGGCTGAATTTCCTCTGTTTCCACAGGGGAGCCCCTGCCCAGCCCAGGCAGTGACACCCACCCAGTCCCACCCTGCCGGCGCTGCTGGGCTGGGGGGACCACACTCCCCAGCGTCCATAGGGATCTGGAAAAAAGCAGGAAAGCGACTTTTTACAGGGGCAGGTAGTGATAGAAAAAGGGGGAATGGATTTAAACTGAAAGGAAGGAGATGTACACTGGATATTGGGAAGGAATTCCTCCCTGTGAGAAAGGAGGCACAGGTGCCCAGAGAAGCTGTGGCTGCCCCTGGATCCCTGGAAGTGTCCAAGGCCAGGCTGGACACAGCTTGGAGCAGCCTGGGAGGTGTCCTGTGGCAGGGGGTGGAACTGGATAGGCTTTAGTGTCCCTTCTAACCCAAACCATTCTGGGATTCTGTGGATTGCAGAATAATTCCTGAATTTTCTGGCTGCCCTATCCTCCAGTGAATTGGGCTTTATTCTCACACACATCTTACCACCACTCTGCATCCACACAGAAAACATCTCCTTGAGCAGTGCCCGTGTCCTGTGGGTGCACAATTAAAGCCCTAACGAAGGGCCTGATCCTCCTGCCACGAGCCTGGGACTTGTGTAACCCTGCTAATCCTGCTGGAGACACCTCTGATTTACACCAGCCTCGGAACTAGAGCAAACCCCAGCTCGGATCTGACAAGTGAAAACAAACACTGGGTTCAGACACTTTCTGCAGGCAAGGGGGGGCTGGTTAATTTTTGTTCCCTCTCTCCAGGCTGCTGCTGTGACCTCTGCTACCTCCTAAGTCAGCAACACAATCTCTTGCAGCTGTGGCACTGCAGCAGCCTGATCCAATTTGTGCGTGTGTGGCTGCAGGGGCAGCTCATCCCTCCAGCAGCTCGTGGTGGGGCAGAGGCAGCGCTGGGACAACGGGGGGCTTGGTCCTCCCCTCCCGAAAAAAGAGGGGGGAACCCCCACTTGGCCTCTCCTGCCTTCCTGGAGAGATGGGAACAAAATCAACCGGAGGGAAACGTCCATTTCCATCAAAATTTTTAAGAGGTTGGGGTTTGGCCAAGCCAAGGAGAAAAAAAAAAAAGCCAGAAAATATCTGTTCAACAACTGTTTTCTGCCTGAAAAGAAAAAAAAAAAAGAGGAGGAAAATGACTTTGCTCCCACTCTCCTGCACATTCCCAGCTCCCAGGGGCTGCGTGTCCCTGGTGCAGTGCCCAGCTGGGCAAGGGTAGTGCTGAGAGCTCGTTTTCCAAGGGAACAGAGCCACAGGTTCCTGCCACGTTCCCCCTCGGGGTCCCTCTCTCCGCGGGTCCCCCGTCCCTCTCCAGCTCCTAAAGCGCCCGCCTGCTCCTTGGCTGTGTCCCGGGAGCTCCTGGGGGGTTCCTTCTCAGGCTTGGAGTCCTGGAGGGCTTTTGGCTGAAGGGCTTTTTGCCTTGTGCAAGGCTGGAACTGTGCCTCGCTGCAGCCATGGCCGTCCCTCTGCTCCCGAGATGGCTCCTGCTGGAAACCACCCCGGGATCGCCCAGCCTCGGCAGGAGCAGGGCAGAACTGGGATTTGGATCCAACATTCGGGATCTGGATGGGACAAAATATTCCACAGCCACTCCAGGGAATTGCATCCTGGAGTGTGAGGTCTGGGCTGAGCTCATCCAGGGAGTTCTCCAGCCACTAGGATGCTCTGTGCTGGAGGACACGCCAGGAGCTCGCAGGGGCCATGGAAAGGAGTCAGACTCCCCTAATCCATCCAAATCCAAAGGGATTAAAGAGCTTAAAACTCTCCCCACATCCTAGACTCCCCAAACTGTGCCTTTACGGCCGTGACTGGGAGGCAAAGCAATGCCCCTGCTTTTCCAACAGCACCAGATTTTCCATCCTATTTATTAATTTATGGATTTCACCTTTCTGATCCCAAAGCTCCATCCCTCCTGGCACTGCCAAACCACCCCCCAGCTGTAAGAAAGCTCAGCCCCGTCCCTCCCTTGCTCCAACCCAGCACTACCTGCCAGCTCCGAGGGGCAAGGTGGCTTTTTCCTGCCTTTTTTTTGGCTTTCCTCTCGCTTCCCCTCATCAACTCGTTTGCCAAGCACTGTGATTTTACTGCCTGCCTTCCAAGGAGCCAAGAAACACGTTTGCTGGTGTGAGCTGGGAGTCAGTGGGAAAAACATGCAGCTTCAGGGCTTTTAGGAGGCAAGATCCAGGGTTTGGAGGAGGCAGCTCCAGGGAGCAGCAAAATCTGCAGGATTTGCCTTCCCCAGCAGCACTTCCAGCCTCCCTCCTCCTAAACCCCACAAACTCCTCGGGGTGTGGGCAGGCTCTGCCCTGGTGCTTCCACAGAACCAAGAATAAGAGTCCAGACCTCACCTGGGGTCTCCAAGACCTTCCAAGATCTCTTCTTCCCCCCATCCAGGTACTGACGGTGATGTTTTTTATTTGGTTTCTCCTGAACATTGGGGTGTTTCAGACCCAGGTGTGCATTCCTGAGGCCCAGACCCCACCTCTCCTGCAAAACTCAGCCAATCCCAGGATTGCTAAGGTTGGAAAAGCTTTTAAGACCATCAAATCCACTAAACCATGGGCCACTTAACCATGACCACATTCACCACTAAACCGTGTCCTGAAGTGTCACAGACACGTTTTTTGAACACTTCCAGGGGTGATTTACTCCTGGGAGACACAATTGGCAGCAGTGCTCAGGAGGATCTGGTGGGGTTTGACCTGAGCTCACACAGGGATCGTGGCAAAAGCCCTAAAGCTGAGGGGCAGGAAACCACTGCACAAGGGACAATTCCTGGCCAAGAGAAGCACCACCCACCCCTTCACGGGAACCCAGCATCCCAACCCTGGGAATGGGCTCACCCAAAGGGTCCCTGTGGCCCCTCCAGGGGGGAATCAAGGCGCTGGCAGCACTTCGGTGTCCATCAAACCCACCCTGTTCAAATTCCACCAAGCACAAACCCCAACCACTGACAGGAACCTCCCAGATGGGAATAACACGGAGGATAACTCCCTCGGGATAACTCCAGGCTGGAAGCAGCACTGCCTGCCCAGCACAGCCCCACAGGAACCCCATGGAGGACACACATCCATCCTCAGGGCTGAGCCCCTCCTCTCTGACGTTTCCAACCTCACTAAGCCTTTTTCCTTACCAACGTGAAGCAGGCAAGAAGAATAAGTTCACACTTGGAAAAAAACCCACTTTCCTTCTTTAAAACTCGACTTTTTTTGGGTTCCTGACAAAGCAATATTCTCCAGGCCAGTTGGAATCTGGAAAAATAC
The DNA here is from genome assembly GCA_013397895.1 of Origma solitaria. Taxonomy (NCBI): domain Eukaryota; kingdom Metazoa; phylum Chordata; class Aves; order Passeriformes; family Acanthizidae; genus Origma; species Origma solitaria. The sequence continues at coordinate 1,813,830 of VZRL01003210.1, forward strand.
ACTCACTCAACCTAGCCACCATGACTCCAATAACAATTATAAAATGTCCAATAAAACTTGTCTGTAATGTCAATTCAAATCTTGAAAAGCAGAATTAAGTGGTATATCAACATTAAACTTTATTGCTTCCTTTGCAGAGCACAAGGATTGTCAATAAAAGTCATTCTGAATGAAGAAAAGGGCAGTAAATATTAAATAAACAGGTTTTTGTTGAAATGCTATAAATGCACCAGAGCTGCCTCTTACACTGGGACCCTTTCTGCCTTTGCAGACTCCCCTCGTGATCGAAGTAAGTCAGTAATTGCCAACTATCAATAAAGGACCAATTAAAGGGGGCTTGATGCCTGCATTTACTCGCTGTCATTAGGAGCCTTTATTGGGTGTACTTGGCTTTTCCAGGTCCCTGTGGCTCTGTCTGAGTCCCCCAGCACAGGCAGGGCCATGCTGCTCGTTAGGGGCCCCAGAGGAGCCGGGAAGGAGCCGGAGGTGGCACCATCAGAGGTGGCACCGTCACCTAGCCCTGGCCGGGAGCTCGGCAGGGATGGAGCAACCCTGAGGGGAGAAGGGGATGAGAGGGGAGCAGGGAACATGGGATGGGCTGGGTTGGAAGGACCTTAAAGATCATCCCATCCCAGCCCCTACCTGGCAGGGACTCCTTCCACTATCCCAGGCTGCTCCAAGCTGGCCTCAGGCACTCCCAGGGATCCAGGGGCAGCCACAGCTTCTCTGGGAATTCTATCCCAGGGTCTCCCCACCCTCCCAGGGAAGAGTTTCTCCCTAATCTCTAATCTAAACCTGCCCTCCTTCTTTTTAACCAACACAGAGGGGAGGTTTTGCTTTGTCCACGAGTCAGAACAGGAGTTTTTTAAGGGTTGGGCTGAATAAAATCCTCCCGGTGACACCGAAAACCTCAGGGGTGACACCTGTCCCAGGCACATGTGGAACCCCTGGGTCAGACCTCTCCCTCTAGCTGCCCAGGGTCCATCCCCACACAGCCAAAGCTGCCCCCAAAAGCTGTGCAGAGGTTAAGCTGATGTCCAGTGGCACCCAGACACAACAGGAGGCGTTTGGGAAGCGGAAGGAACCGGGAATGCCGCGAGGGCACAAACCCGGCGGGTTTTCGGTCAGACCTTTAAAAGCTGATCAGCATTTTTGTGGTTTACCAAGGGAGTTTATGAGCTGTTCTCCAGCTTAATCATCACATGAACTCACAGGAAGCAGTCACAGCTCCTGAGTATGAATTTCATGATGCTGAACAAAGACAGGGCAGCAAGGGCTGCAAACGGAGTGTCTGAGAGGTTTAATGAGCTCTTTGAACTCTGCCAGGACAGAGGAGAGCAATCAGATGGGCTCCAGCAAAGGATTTATGCAGCAGCTTCTGTCCTTTGAGTTTTGCACAGGTGCAAAGAAAACCCACCCACAAAATGAACTGGATCGTGAACATCATGAGATTTTCAAGGAATTATTTCCATTCTGAGCCCTGGCTCAGCCAATCTGATACTTGTGAAGAGCAGCTCGACCATTCTCAGAGACAAAGAACAATCCTCGAATGATAAATACAGAAAGAAGAATCTCTTCAGACGGGGAAAGATGTCTGTGAAAATGAACTTTTGGGGAAACGACGAGGATTCGCCACAGCTGTCAGAGCTGCAGGATCAGCCCCATTGCACATGGAAACCAAAGCACTGAGAGCAGTGGGAAACACTCAGGAATTCCTGGCTGGGAATCATCTTCATTCCCTGGAGCCTGAACTCCTGTCCTGCCCTCCAGCCGCTGCTCGGAGGAGTTGGGAAAGCAGCCCCGGAGAGGACAGGGCCCTGGGGAAGCACAGCAGGAGCAGCTCACCTGGAACAGGATCTGCAGGAGCCCGTGCAGGAGGCACAGCCGCCGGCCCAGCAGGAGGAAGAAGGGCACCAGCAGCTCGATGAAGTGGTTGACCAAGGTCTCGAAGCGGTGGAACCACCACGGCGAGCGGTGCATGAAGTACGAGATGGGGTTGGGCACCGGCTGTGTCTGGAACGTGAGAGGGAAAAAGGAATTAATGCCCTCCAAAACTTGTTATGGAGGGCAACTACAAACTTCTGGCCTTATTCCTTATTTCTCTGCCCAAGTTTGCCCTCAGGAGAACCGTCCTTCACCACTGGGAACTCATTTCTTTGCAGAGAAAATGACTTCATTCAAGTTTTTTCACGCATCTTTAAAGCAATTCATCTTTTAAAAACCAAGAGTTTTAATTTTCCCTTTTGTCATCGCAACCGAACCCCATCTTAAATGAACCCCACGATCACTTAACACTGAAATCTTACACTTAGCTCAGCACTGAGGGATGTTAACCTGAGTGAAGATCCTCAGAGCAACGGAGCAGATCCAGAAACTGAGCCCAAGATTTCCTCAGGGTCAGGCCTTGGGTCAAACAGAGCCACGAATGGAAACCAGATTTCAAAACCTCGGAGATCTGCTTTCAAAATGTTTAAAATTCAAATAAATGTGGCGGTAGAGCTGCTTTCCAAGATGGTAATTTGGGAGAGGAAAATGTAATTCCTCTAAACATGTTATACTGGTTAAGGTATTTACATACTGGCCTTGGGACAATATTATTCTTTTATCAGCCTGAAATTTTTTGACACTGGGAGATTTTCCATCCAGGACAAGAAAGCTGCAAATTTTTCAGAGGGAACAGCCCCAAATTCTGATCTGTTAATAAGTGCCACCCTAAGAAATCCCACAATTGGAGCAAAAATAAATGTTCATTTATTTTAGCGTATCTGTCAGGCTCAAATTCCCTGGTATTGTTTTAAAACTGACAACAACAAAAAAGAGAGAGGTCGAAAACACAAATGTTAATTGAAGGAGACACAACACATCTTTAAATTATTTGTAGTTAAATCCAAAATACAAACAAAACAGGGAAAATCCTGTAGGATGCATGGCAGCCGAGCACGCTCCCACTGCCAAATCCCACAACTATTGTAATTCCTTATTAGCAAAGCTGGGATTAATAAAGTTGTTGCTTTCCCTGGGCTGGAGGCTGCTGCGGCCCCTCAGGACAGGAGACCGCATCCTTCCTTCCCGGATGGAGCCAGGCCGGGGTCAGGGAGCTCTGCCAAGGCCACTCCGGCCAGGCTGGGGGGTCAGGGCAGCCCCAGGTGCCCCCCAGGCTCCTTCCCCTGCAGCAGGACCTGCTTCGAGTTAATCCCGTGTTGGACTCCTCACCAGCATTCCCTCACCAAGGGATTGTTTTACCTTGATTTCAAATTGCTGAGAAATGCTTTTATCCTTCCAAACAGGCAGGTTGTTCCTTGGCTCTTTGGAGAGTTATTATTATTGTTTTAAAGTGCTTTAACCAAAGCTGGCCCGGCTGAGGTATTGATCCAACAGGTTGGAATGTTTGATACTTAGGGATGAGGACACAGAGGGCAGACAGAATTACAGGTGTAATTATCTACTTATGAATGTAATTAATACATTAATAAGTGTTATTCCCACTTGTTTGGGCTGATACTCGAGGAATCACACCCCCCCCCACCTGCTTAAGGGCAGAAAGAGAAAATTCCAGCTTCAAATCCCAGCAGGAAGATCAAGGCCAGGTTGGAGGGTGTGAGGGTGGTGAGGCTCTGGCACAGGTGCCCAGAGAAGCTGTGGCTGCCCCTGGATCCCTGGAAGTGTCCAAGGCCAGGGTGGACAGGGCTTGGAGCAGCCTGGGACAGTGGAAGGTGTCCCTGCCCTGGCAGGGGTGGCACTGGATGGGCTTTAATGTCCCTCCCACCCAAACCATTCAGGGATTTCAGGACAAACCAAACCCCAGTGATGGAGAAGTGATTCACATGTCCCAGATATGCTTTCAAAGCTGCTGGGGGAGGAGATCTGCGTGTGTGTGTTCCTCCCAATGCCTTCCAGATGCTGCACAGCGCAGGTTTCCCGGGAAGAGAGCCGTGTTTACTCGGGATGGGGTGTCGAGGCAAAGAGCAAAGACCCAGAGCAGCACGAGAATCACCAGGAGCCTGCCAGGCTGGAAAACTTCCTGGATTCCTCTTGTGCCTGAGTCCACCAGTGCCCAGGGGCACCCACTGCTGGGGAAAGAATCCAGGGATCCTAACTGGGATTGGAGAGGGAATTTGCCCCACATGTGCTATTCCAGAGTAATCCCATCCTACGGAAACATCCCGGCGGTGCCACGGCCCCGGGGGAGGGAAAAGCTTCCCAGGCTCTCCTCACCCAGCGCGTTTCTGGGATTTGGAGCTTTACACTTTGCTTTGTGGCTGCTCTGCGAGCAGAATTAAGGAAGCCCAGAATGGTTTGGGTTGGAAGGGACCTGGAAGATGATTTAATTCCCACTCCCTGCCATGGGCAGGGACACCTTGCCCTGTCCCAGGTTGCTCCAAGCCCTGTCCAACCTGGCCTTGGACACTTCCAGGGATCCAGGGGCAGCCACAGCTTCTCTGGGAATCTGTGCCAGGGCCTCCCCACCCTCACAGGGAACAATTCCTTCCCACTATCCCATCTAACCCTGCTCTTTTTCATTTTGAAGCCATTCCCCCTTGTTCTATCACTCCAGCTCCTGACGAAGATTCCCTCTCCATCTCTTCATCCTAAGGAGCATCCTACAAGCAGCCAGGAGCTCTCCTACAGCCAGAACTGTGATCTGCTGACACAGAGACATGGAAAATGCAGCTCCAAGTCAGATGGAACAAAACAAATAATCCCAAGGTGGATGCGCATGGAGAGGGAGCGAGCGGAGCCATGGGCTCGGAGCAGCCCCATTTCTGTGAGACATCAAGTGTTTTGAAATTAAAAAACAATTAGCAAACCCTGGCTTTGTGTGTCAGCACAACACAATAACCCTCGTGCCTCCCTCACACCTCCAGCAGCCGGAGAGAAACCTCCGCTGCAAACGCCTTTGGAAACCAGAGCAGGAAAATGAATTCCATAATTCACGGGCAGATTTGTAAGGTGTGAGTGCTGCTGAAGGAATTGTGGGTCGCCAGCTCAGGCCTGCTCCCTGCCTTGGATCAGCCAGGTTTTACGAGGGCTAGTAACAGAGTCTAAAAATATGCACAATAAACTGTTTTTTCTCCCCACGGGGTCTATGGTTTAATTATGTTCTTAGTGAGAGCCATTAAAGTGCTAAGTACCTGAAGACTCCTCATTTACTAAACCCTACCCCACTAAAAGCCAACAGAAGGCCATTATCCTGCAGAGGGAAGGCTCTTCTTGGGGGCTGGGAATGCCCAGGTCCCTCCTGCCATCCCCTTATTGCCATGGCAGTACAGAAACTCCGATTTAATCCCAGGCTTGGACAGCCCAGCCCAGCCGCGGGAAAGCTCCAGGCTCTCCTACATGGAAACAAATCCCATATTGTCCTCAAAGAACCCACAGGGCTGGCATTGGGGCAGGCTGGCGTACGGGAAGCTGTCCCTGCCCATGGAATGGGATGGGCTTGAAGGTCCTTCTAACCCAAACCATCCTGGGATTCTTTGTTAGGCTCACAGCACAAGTCCCACACAAGGGACTGGGGGAGTGTGGAGTTGGAGGGTAAGGAAACATAGGATCATGGAATGGTCCAGGTTGGAAAAGACCTCTAGGATATGAGCCCAAGCAAGCGCGCTTATTGACAGAGAACTCCTGGAAAACAGAAGGAAATGGAACAACAGCAAATAGGAATGAATAATGAGAAAATGCAACTCTTTGGTCAAAAGAAACAGAATTCCAGAAAGGCTGGGGTTGGAAGGGATCTGAAAGATCATCTTATCCACTGTCCCAGGCCGTGTCCAGCCTGGCCTTGGACACTCCCAGGGATCCAGGAGCAGCCACATCTGTGCCAGGGCCTCCCCATCCTCACAGGGAAGGATTCCTTCCCAATATCCCATCTAACCCTGCCCTCTGGCAGTGGGAAGCCATTGCCTGTGTCCTAGGGAATCATGGAATCTCCTCCCCCCGGACCCCAGAGAGGTGCAATGAACACGGCAGGAACAGCTCCCACAGTCAGCAGAGAGGGAAAGCCTTTGGCACACACGACCGAGCCCCCTGGAAAACCAGGCTGAGAGGTTTACTAAATGTTTTCCTGAGTGCTGTGGAAGATCCAGATGAGCTGCAAAGCTCAGCTCTCCAGCTTCCCAAGCACTGAGGCATGAACTCATCTCCTCAGCTTCAAAGTAAAGCCCTCGCTTCTCTTGTGCTTTGGACCAAAAAATAAAAAGGATTCTCCATCGTGGAGCTTAATTGAATCAACGTGGTCCAACAGGCTTTTCCCTGCCAGTCCATTCTGCCTCAGATCCTGACCCTGGCTCCTCAGTCATCTGCAGATCAAAGCTCTACGTTCCCGAGCCCGAGCGGGAATGTCTTCCCAGCCTCATGCGAGGCAGCGAGCGGAGAGGAGATAGAGGGGGTCACTCCCAGCTGCTGGGAAGTGCGGGCAGATGGGTGTCCTGCCTGAACTCAGACTGTCTCGGGCTCTACAGCGACCAGGGACTCCTAAAAAACACCCGGTGTGGAACGGGGGGAGATTCCGGAGCTTCCTCACCATGGAAGGTCTCTTGATTGATGAGCACCAGAGGGATTTTGCACAAGGATGCTCATGTAGGGAAGGGTTGGGGAAGGAAACAGAGCAGGGAACAGCTCAGGCTGGGTTTAAACCCAGCAGCACCTTGTGCTGGGGGTGTTCTGTCTGTGCACTCGAAGCTTCACGTCCATGCTACTGAAATACTCACACGACAGCTAAGCAGTTAAAAATAGCCCCTTCAAAACTTTCCAGTTATTAATAAGACTCCAATCCAAATAAAATCAGAAGGAAAAAAAAAAAAGAAAAAGCTGTATCTGGCTTGAAGTGCACACTGCTCTAACATCCAGTGGGTCACAAGGGGTCGGCTCTTCAGCAGCGCAATATCAAAATAATCAAGCCTCGATAAAGTAATAAAAAGAGAAGTTGCCTGTACGTTCTTGCTGGGCAGAGCTCCCCTCGCCCAGTCAATAGGAATATTCAGTCCACAGAAAAACAGACTGGAATCTGCCTGTTTAAGACAGCAGAGCAAGCCAAAGAGATGTGTGTTTGACTCGGTGCCAGCACGGCCATAAAATGTTGGCAATTTAGTAGAGACGTGGTGCCGCGCCACTCTCCCAAAGGACCTAAATAAACTTCAGATGGAGAACATATATTTTTACTTTTTATATATATAAAAATCTGCTGGTTCATTTTTAACTCCTTTCCCCAGCCGGCCCTTGCTCGGAGGTTTTTCAGAGCTCAAGCAGGTCCCCGTTCCTCCCGGCTGAGCGAAGGCACAGCGAGGAAAAGTTAAAAGCGTGAAAAATCCGAGCAGTGATTCACGTCTGGAGGTTGGGTTTCTTAGGGAATGGTGGCTGCAGCCGCCGGAGGGGAGAGGGGGCTTGGGGAGAAGATTCTGCTCTGTAATTTCATGCCTCAGCACTGCAAAATATCCCAGGGAATTTGTTGTTTTCCTGTTTGCCAACGCTGCACTTGCAAAGTCTTGGGTGGAGGTGAAACCTTCCTGCCACGTTCAGCTCTGCCCAGGGTGAGTCTCCCCAGGAGGACTGGGGGGACATGGAATGATGGGGTTGGAATTCCAACGAGCTGTGTGGGGGAAGAAGGCTCCTTTTTGTTTGCTTTTCCAGCCTGCACCCAGCTCCTGCTCCGAGCCATCCCTCTCCAGGAACAGAGCCCACATTTCCAGGCCCCACAGCATCCCTGTTTATTGACACTGCTCCTCCGTAACGTGCTCCGAGCTGCTCCCGGAATATCCAGTTAATTGTGGATGGATTACAGATTCACCTATTTATTCTGGACATTCTTGGAGAGGTCCTGAGCTAAAATTACACAAGGAACCACTGAACTGTCGAGGCTATTTATTTGTTCAAAACCCCGTTCAAATAACTGGCGGGGCCTGGGGCAGGCGCCTTGGCTCTGGCGGGGCCAGGAGGAGCTGGTGGGACCAACTGTGGGTCCTCCCTGCCTGTGGGGAGAAGGTTGGGGTGCTGAGATAGGGCACGCTGGGTTTAGGGAGTGGGACAGGCTGGAAGGTCCATCCATTGAGTCCAACCTTTGACCCGACACCACCCTGGCAACTAAACCATATCGGGAAGACAAACCAACATTTAAGGGCAGCACAAGAAGGTCTCACCCCAAAGGCAGTGGAGGAGCTGAAATCCCTCTCCAGGTTTGCTGTTTCCATCAGATGGTGCTGTTCTGTCTCTCGCTCCGGGATTTTCCGATTCAGGAACACGCTCCCTGGCCTGGAGCTCCCCTTCCCCACAGATCACTCACCAATATTTTAAATTGCCATTTAAGAGCATATTGCAAAAGTGATCCTTTAATTGGTCACTGTTATGACTCTCTATTAGAGAAGACAAGTTTTTCCACACAAGGTAAGCCCTGAAAATGTTTAAAAACAACCCAGAGCTGATGTATTTATTATGCATTTCTCCATATATAAATAATTCCATGAAAAGGGACGTAGTGAGTGGAAACTCCATTTAAAATGTGATCCCAGATGGTGGCAAAGCTCTAAAATTGCAAGGCAACATGCAAAGAAAGATTAACGACCTCAAACAGGCCCAAATTTATGAGGTGAAAGCCCCTGTAATCCTGGAGAAAAATGATACCAAACCTTCGACCAGACAGCAAGAAAATACCTCTGCTCACTTCATGTGCCCTCTGCCATTTTACATTTTCGTTTAACACCCATTATTTGGGGTTCAGTTGGTGTTTTCTCCTGCAGGCCAGAGGTTTCTCTTTGGTTCACGAGCACGGTGAGGGATTTGCCAGCTCCCACCAGGCACCAGGAGCCACTGATAAATCAGGGAGCAAAACAGCGATGGGAATAAGCAGGGGAAGGGAGGGAAAACGGAGCCAGGACACCACGACAAGCCTTGAACATCACTGCAAGACCCAAAGCTCTGCCACCGAGTGGGCTGAGGTGACAGAGCTGAACAGTTCCAGCCTTAACCTCTTGCTCTGCCCAAGTGGGAAACGTTCCCAAGGGAAGGATGTCAACATTTCCTCCCAAGGAATGTGGGTCATCCCAGGCCAGCAGCATCTTCCGTGCTCTTCTCTCCAGCCAGGAGCAGGCTGGGTGGCACAGCCCATGCCCCCAGGATCTCTGGCACCTCCAGCAGCCCCCTGCCCATTCCCACCTCACCAAGGCCATCTGCACTATTTCACTACAACATTTTTCAAAGCACTGGGATTTTCCAACCTTTACTGCAGAGTTCCCTGCACACTCTCGTGCCTTGAAGGGCAACCCCATGGCTTTGGAGAGTGAAAGAACATTTTTCTGAACATTTTTCCAATGGCTACACTTGCTCAGAGGACCCAGAGCTTTACCCTTCCACTCACAACCCCAAAAACACCCCATTGCTGCTCTCCCACAGCCCCTCACTCCTTCATTTTTTTTCCCTTTAAAAAGTCCAGTGCTAAAGCCAGGACCAGTCTCCTTCAGAGGGTTTTTTTTGGTGTGTGCTCATAAACACGAGCTCAGCACCAGGCCAAGGAACACAGGGAGCCCACGAGCGCCGGCGCAGCCCCGGCTCGTGCCTGTGTTTGGATTAGGCAGCTCCGTGGCCTGGACGTTTACAGTCGGGTTGGGGTTTTTTCCCCCCCCTCCACAACTCGACACAAACACTGAGAGCTTTCATAGAATGTGCTCACAAAGGGTAAATTGTGCCATTAGGAGCCGACTACCTGGTTGGTCACTGGAATTCTCCGAACTGGAATGCCACCGCGCTCCGAGCCAAAGCCAGCGCCGGCGGCAGGAGGGGGAACTCGTTTAACTCTGCAACTGCCCAGGAGCCAGAGCACACTCAGCACAGAGCTACAGAATCATTCAGGGATTCTGGAAAAGAGCTCCATGATCATCGAGTCCAAGGCCACCACCAACCCATGTCCCCAGGTGTCAAATCCACACAGTTTTAAATCCAGCACCAGCTCCACGGGCGCCACCACAACTGATTCCGTTCTGAACCTCCCGTTCATCCAAGAGAATTGGGATAAAAAGAAGACATCAGGTTTTGAAAAACCTGGTTCAGAAAAACCAGGTTGCTGTTCCAAAGACAGAGCCAAAAGTTGAGGAGAGTTTGTTTCTGTTTTAGGCTTTCTCCCGAGTAACAAAGGATGCAGCCGGAAAGAATTTAGGACAAGCAAAACAAGTCACAAGAAAACTCTTGGCCGCGAGGAGCTGATGTACAAACTGTTGGGTGAATCCAGCAGCCAATTCTGCACCCCCTCGCCAATGAACGAGGGCCTGGAGTGGCAGGACAAGGGGGAACAGCTTTAAACTGAAAAAGGGGAGAATCAGAAATTAGGGAGAAAACCATCCCTGTGAGGGTGGTAAGGCCCTGGCGCAGGGAGCCCAGAGAAGCTGTGGCTGCCCCTGGATCCCTGGAAGTGTCCAAGGCCAATTTGGACAGGGCTTGGAGCAGCCTGGGACAGTGGAAGATGTTCCCGGCTTTAAGGTCCTCCCCAGTGCAAAACAGTCGGATTTTGGGACTCCATGAGCAGCAGCTCTCCAGCAGTGACACAGGCACTGCATCTCCTGGTGAAGCCATCATTCCAATAACTCTTCTTGAAACCATTAAAGGGTTAAAATAGTGACTTCTTACAAAAACATGATAATTCTCCAGGACCTAATACACACCCAGTGCCACAGAACTTTAAATCCTGCTAATGCTAGGAAACAGCCTTGGGCCTCTTTGGACCCCTGGATACAAAACTGCGCTCCTTAGAAATGTCCTTGTCCTGCTCAAGGCCTTCCTTGGGTAAAAACAAGCATTACCTACATTTTAAAGGACACAGTTTCAGGAAAGCTCTCCTGCACACCCTTAATAACTCCAGTGGTTTCCCTTCTGACACAAACACGTGACAGATTTCAAGTGGCACGTGCTGGAGTTATCCTGTGATCCATGAGGGAAGCAGCCTCTCCCAGCAGCACCAACCAACGCCCATCCCAATGTCCAAATCCTTTTGTTCAAGCAAATCGAGCTCTGGCAAGTTTTGCCCTTGAGTAATCGCTTGTTTTGTAAGTGTTGCTTGTTCCTATGCTTTTCTTATTAAAAAAAGTAAATAAATTCTCCAGGCAGATAAATTCCACCCAATAAATGTGTCGCTCCTCTATCCCCCTGGACATAATAATGCCCTCACTCTTGTCTCGACTTGGAGCACTCACAAATCACCATTAGAAATAAATCTGCCCATCTAAGGCAAACAGCTCATTTTTAATAAAGCCTTTTACCTCCTTTCCTAACGCCAAACAAGACCCTGGAGCAGCTCAGTGCCCGAGGGATGGCAGCTCCCATCCTCCATGCCAGCTATTCCCGGTGCCTCCCTGGGGCTCGTGCCTTGCGTTTTTCTGGGATATATTTGGAGCTGCATTTCTCAGTCCCACTGCCACCGTGGGGCTCATTCTTTGTGTTTACCTGGGATATATCTTGGGCTGGATTTCTCCATCCTGGTGCCACCCTGGGGCTTGTGCCCTGTGTTTTTCTGGGATATATTTGGAGCTGGATTTCTCACTCCCAGTGCCACTGTGGGGCTCATGCTTTGTCTTTTCCCAGGATCAGTTTTGGGCTGGATTTCTCCATGCCAATACTGTGACAGGGTTGGTTTGTGCCCTATGTTTTCCCGGGATCAGTTTTGGGCTGGATTACTCCATCCCAGTGCTGTCACGGGGCTGGTTTGTGCCTTGTCTTTTCGCAGGATCAGTTTTGGACTGGATTACCCCATCCCAGTGCTCTGACAGGGTTGGTTTGTGCCCTGTGTTTTCCTGGGATAGGTTTTGGGGCTGGATTTCTCCATCCTAGTGCTGTCACAGGGTTGAGTTATGCCCTGTGTTTTCCCGGGATAGGTTTTGGGGCTGGATTTCTCCATCCCAGTGCCACCCTGGGGCTCATGCCCTGTGTTTACCCAGGCTGTGTTCTGACCTGCACCTCTCCCATCTCCCACCCCGCTGGCACCATCCCGTCCCCCCAGGAGCAGCACGCGCCGGCCCCAAACACTGCGCCCATTGATGCCGCGGGGCCGGGGCGCTGCTGGGGCGGGGATGGAGGGGGGTTTGCCTGCTGAAATTGGGGTTTGGCCGGGTGTTTAATATTCCCCGTCATGCCGGGCTGTTTCTCCTCGCTGCTGCCTGTCAGTTCAGCCCGGGGATGTTTATTTTAACGGCCACTTGTGGTCAAGGCTGGTGCCAGTTGTACGGCATCGGTTACGCAGATTTCGCGCTGGGGACTCGGCCCCCGGCTCCCCGAGCACGGAAGGCAGCCAGGGCTGCCCGGCCTAATGTGAAACAACTGAACTCTTCCAGCAGCCCCTGTTCCAGCTTTAACCCTTGCTGGGCAGGAGCTGGCTGCATCCACAGCTCAGCCTTCCCCCTATCCTTCCCCCCGGCCCTTGTCCCATCTCCTGCTCCCCAAAATCCCCCGGCAGCAAAACGTCTTGGGGCGATGATCTGAAACTGCCAGAAGGAGCACGGAATGCGCTCAGCTGCTTAAGGACACAGTTTTTGGGGGAAGGAGAGGACTTTTATTGCCCCCATGGATTTAACATTACTCCAAGGGCACAGTACAGTGCTGGGAGGGATCATGGAATCACTGAGGTTGGAAAAGCCCCCCAGGCTCATCGAGTCCAAGCTGTGACTGATCAGCACCTGGTCAGCCAGACCAGAGCACTGAGTGCTGCGGGATGCTCCAGAGCGAGCGTGGGATGCTCTCCATCCCTGTCTGGAGGACGGACGCAAAGCCAGGGCATCCCAGCTCCCCGGCAGGAGCCTGGCCTTGGCACACCCCATCCTCAACCCCAAACCTTGTGGAGAGCAAGCAGGCACCGCAAGGCAAGGCGCTGCTGCTCCATCAGAGCTGGGGCGATGCTCAAGCTGGGGCCCGCAGCAAAATCCTGCATCATTTCTGATCGTCTGGATGGGCTCCAAGATGCTAATCAGCCCCAGATTAAGTCATCAAGCAAACTGATGAGCAATCACATTCTGTCCGTACAGCTGGACAGCATTACCCGGGAGCCGCGCTCCCGCCAGAGAGGGAAGGCGGCTCTGTGCCGCTGATGCGACAGGAAGGGAGCGGGAGCGCTCCGGAGGAGCTGTGCTGAGCTGCCACGGGCTCTGCACAGCAGCAGCTCCAGCTCCTGGCCCTACCTGTGCTCCCAAAATTTGCCTCTCGCTGCCCCAAGGTGACAAACGGGGCCATCCTGATCCGGCGGCACACGGCTGCTCCCGCTCCCAGAACATCCCAGTGTTTTCCTGAATTCCCGCACACGGCAGCTTTGTTTTCCATGGAAACCCTCAGCCTGTGGCAGTGCTTTAAGTGGACCATCGCAGATCCTGTTAATAACCGTGATGAACGATAATTAACAGAAACCCGTTAATGGTGAAGCGCAGGGAAAGTTGATGCTCAAATCCCAAGTTCATTTGGTGGGAATTTGCGAAGGGGAAGAGATTCCAGGCTCACTCATAATGTAACCCCACTGGGTTTGCAGAGTTCTCACCAAGAGGGAGCTTTTTCCTAAAACCTGCTCAGGAAATAAATCAAAACAGGAAGAGAAGCAGCACAAATGTCCAACAAGGAGATGCAAGAAACCTCTGGAAGTATCAGCATAAAATACAAATTCTGATTTTTTTTGCTCTAAAAACAAATATGACAAAAATAGATAAATGCTGGCAATATTAATTAAGAGAAGGATTTCTACTAGTGTTTTAATACTGCTTAAGAGGAAACAAATTCACTGAAGTTGCTATCAGTTGCAAATATTAATATTTTCACAGATCTTAGACACAGCACCAAATCTCCAGCCATCCCTTCCCTGTGTTTTTTTCATCACTTTTTCCAAACCCAATGGAGTATTTTCTATACCCTGTCCTTTATTAGACCTCAATAAAGACAGATATAAATATACAAATATACACATATATAAATATATAAACCCAGGTGAGATAGGAGAGCCTGGCTCCTCCTCTTCCTCCTGCCTGCTCTGAGGCCGAGTGTGGCCTCTCCTTGGGAAGAAACAGGCAAATCCTGCACTGAGGAAAGGTTTGGCTCCATTGGGAGCTCTCCTCCCAAGATCTTGGGTTGCCTGGATGTGAAGACCTGGAAAGTCACAGAATCCCAGGATGGGTCAGATGGGAAGGGCCCACAGTGGGAATCTTCTCCCACCTCCCTGCTCAAGCAGGGTCATCCTGGAGTGCAGAATTGTGTCCAGACAGCTCTGGAATATCTCCAGCGAGGGAGATTCCACAACCTCTCTGCAGACACACAGGGAAGGGCGACACTGACATTTCAGCCAGGACAGCAGCCCACAGCCTCTTTTTAATTCCTTCCCCTAAAAATAAAAATAAAAAATAAAGGAAAGAGAAGAAACTCTGCATTTCAGGGCAGGTGAACGGAGACGAAACCAGGACACAACGTCAGATGCTTTATAACAAAACCCTGGGAATACCAAGGCCAAGCTGCGCCGTGTTAAAATTCAAGGCTAATTTAAAATCTTGTTCCTTAGTGCAAAAGCTGGAAAGACGCCCAAGCAGAGGGAGGAGGGAAAAAATAATAACCAAGCCAATTGTATATTTCTCCTAGAAATTCCATGTCAGAAGGTACCTCAGGACTGCATCCGCGGGCTCCAATTTCAATAAATCAACACAGTGTGCGGGGCAACGGTAGCACAAAGTGCTGCTCTCTGTGCAGAACCCAGCCAGGTAAAATCACCAGGAACAAAATGCCCATTCTTCCCGCTCCTTGGCAAGGGGACAAATTACTTTCTGCACCTCGCTGTGCAGAAGGAGTGGTTATTAAATGCAGTCGGAGCTGCCTTTCCAGCCGGGCTGAAATCAAGGGCGAAACCGAGCGAGCGCCGCTGGCCGCGGGAAATCCAGGGAGCAGCGCGGGATGAGGCCACCCCCACGCGCCTCCTGGCCCATCCAAGTGTGCAAAGGATTCGGATTTGGGATCAGAACAGAGCTGGATGGACACAGAATACTGTGTCCTCAAAGTCCTCAGAATCATCCCAGCGAGCTCTGAATCCTAGAAAGTGACAACTTAGATTATCTTTGAGTTTTTTTAATGAAATCTTCCTGCTATGTTTTAACCAGGAATTCACAAAAGGAGTGAATTCCTCATGGAACACTCCCTTGAATAAGGCCCAGACAGACACAGGCCCAGACCTGTGCAGTGGGCCACGATTTTTGCCAATCGTTTATGGATTTATTTATTTATGGATTATTCCAACGGTCGCAGCCCGGTCCTGAGCGCTGCCAAGGGAGAGCAAACAAGAAGGTGAGAGGTGCTCCGAGCTGTCTCGTTTGCTCATCCCACATGTGTCTGCACACAAAAAAATCCCAGTTTTTTGGTTGGAGAGCAGTTTGTCCATGTATGGGACACAGGAATGTGAACGCCATGGAAATAGCAAGAAGTGAGGGATCAGAAACACTTAGGGGAGAAAACGACCACGAAAAAGGGGTAGCCCTAAAACACAACATTAAATCAATAATTTGAAGAAGTCTCCCCATCCTTTGATTCCCCATCTCTACCATCCCCCCATAAGGACATTTCACAGCATTTTTACTACAAATCATTTTATATTTCCTTTACAATCAACCCCTCTCCTCTGATGTCACTTCATTACAGGATAGGACTGGAACCTCCAACTCCAGACATTAACTAGCAGGATAATGGGAAAAGCCAGGATTTGGAGCAATTTTTTCCTTTCTAACTCAGTGCTGGAAAGGAGACAGTTGGTGGGAACAAAAAATGTACATAGGGACTTCTAGAACAGATTTGCTTTATTTTTAACCCCTGAAATTTGAATTTTCACTGAGTCTCCCAGCACGTGGGTTTTTGGAAAGTTCTGATCAAGAGAAATGGGGTTTACTCCAATCACAACCAGAATGTCCAAGTGGTCGCTGGGTACGACCACCCCTCCTGGAAGCCACATGGATGAGGAAGATGTCCCTCAGCCAGTGACCCTGAGTGCTCCAGAAACCCAGCAGGGAAAAGTAAAGACTTCAGGATCCAACTATTCCATAAAAAAACCAGTCAACCCAAATACAGCCACAGGCTCATCCCTCAGGAAACAACTGGACGTGGCACTCAGCGCCCTGGTCTGCGACAAGCTGATGGCCAAGGTTCCCAAGGCGGGAATTGATGATCTTGGATTCTGGGATTGAATGATTTCGGGGGCAACAGAACACAGCTCATAGGAAATCTGGGCTTTCTCTAACATTCTGCAGCATTTCTGCACAGACACAAACTTTCCCTGGATAACCCCTCAGCTATTTGTTGGTTTTAAATTCCATCTTTAGCTTGCCACATAAAACACCTCAGAGACTTTGTGCCTTCCATGAAATATTTCAAAAGGCAGCTTCTCGCCCACACAGGCAGCTCAGTGCCTTCAAAGTGTGCCCCGACCCCAAAAGAGAGCTGCTAGAACTTCTGCATTAGTGATTAATATATTTCCAAGTCCATGCATTAATTAAAATAAAATTAACAAGCCGGGAAATAAAACTCCTGACCAGAACTGGCCACTAAAACATCTCTAGTTCAGCACAGCCAGCAATTCCCTCCTGTATTTAGGGAAAAAATAGTTATGGTGCTGACCATTGCTTCCTGCTAATAACAACATTCCCAAGGATTGGGAACAAACTGGAAAATGTGGGGTTGGATGGACCAGAGAATCCATGGCTTCTCTCTGGATGGAGCAGCCAGCACAGAAAAACGGGGAGAGGGATAATTTTAATGGGATTTATAATCTGAGACCACTTCAGCTCAATAATGCTGACACTCAGCAATGGGAAGGACGGGAGAGGGTCTGACCCCATCCAGAGGCAGCAGGAGGGAGCGCAGAGCTGGTGGTGCCAGTGGGTCGGAATGGGATTCAGTCAGGGACACGGATCGGATCCAGCTCCAGAAGGAACCTGAGCGAGCAGTGGGATTCCCAAAGCCAGCTGGATACAGATCAGAGGCGACGAGGCCTCCATGGCAGCCCAGCTCCTCTGGTGCAAATCTCCCACCTCATGGATGGGATCCAGGCCCTGGAGAGCTAATGGAGCAAGAACTTTTTCCAAAAACAAGGAATGCTGGGAACACAGGCGTGGAGAGCAAGGCCAAAGGCAGAGAACTGAATTTTGCTTTGTCCAACAGCAATATCTGAACTTCATCCCTCGTGGCTTCTCCCTAAAAATGCAGCTCACATGGAAAATGGCAACTGCTGCAAGGAATTCAGGATAAGCTGCTGTGTCAGTGGAGAGGACAGAGCACAGGGCGTGGAATCTACCGGTCTGTGATCAATTAAAAATTACCCCACATATCATTCGTGCAAAATTTTTAATCATAAATCTCAGGCTGAAATCCTCAAAATCATCACAGCGAGTGCCGAATTCTAAAAAGTGACAACTTAGATTATTTCTGAGTTTTTTAATGAAATCTTCCTGCTGTGTTTTAACCAGGAGCTCACAAAAGGAGTGAATTCCTCACAGATCACCCCCGTGAATAAAACAGAGACACAAAATATTGATAATTCCCTTGCAGCCAGCTCCCAGCCAGCAGGGAAAGGGTTAATCCTCAGAACACTGGAGCTTTATGGTGTGCACAGCCAGAATTAGCTCCCACCCCAAAACGAAACACCGGGAAAGCTGTCCTGCATTAAGGGCACTGGAACTCCATAATAATTTATGAACTGGACTCTGGTTTTTTACACCCCAAACAAACAATGACGAGGCAGGAGGTCCGAGGAAGCCGAGGGTTAAAGGTGATTTTGTATTACCTGAATTCCCTTCATGAACTCAACACATGACCATTAGCCTGCTTTATCTGCCTCTGGTAAGAAGAGCTGATGAAAACTTTTAATCTGCTTCCCAGTGGCTCCAGGCACTGAGGGGATAGGAGCTTGTTTTGTTGGGAGCATGGAAATACAAAATAAAATAAAATAAAATAAAAAAGCAGGGAGTGGGGCTGCCCAGGCTTCAGTAGGGATTTAGGAGCTGTGTCCTCGCTGTGGGCACCTGGCTGTGGGTGAGACTGCCCAGGTTAGAGTTGGATGGGATGTCAGGGAGAAATTCCTTCCTGTGAGGGTAGGGAGGCCCTGGCACAGATTCTCAGAGAAGCTGTGGCTGCCCCTGGATCCCTGCAAGTGTCCAAGGCCAGGCTGGACAGGACTTGGAGCAGCCTGGGATAGTGGAAGGTGTCCCTGTCCATGGCAGGGGTGGAATGGGATGATTTTTAAGTTCCCTTCCCACTCAAACCATTCTGGGATTTCTGGAAGGAAACATCAATCCTAAATTACCACTGACTTCCTACAGGTGACAAATCACATTTTTTTCTTACATCAGGATGACTTTCTGCACATTCCCTCGGGATGTCCTTCCCACTGCCCCAACACCAGCTATGCCCCAAGGGGCTCGTGGTCTGACAAATCCCACCCTGCACCCCTCCTGCTCCCAGAGCACCCTGTGCACGGATCCCAGGGCTCCCCCTTCTCCATCTGCCTTGGGACACAGGAATCCAGCACTGAAAACTGAGCAAATTCAACACGCTCTGCCCCAAAATATGACCTTGGCTGACAATAGAACTGCCAAAAAGAATCCTTTCATGGGCTGGATGTGATGGCAGCTGTGGGGATTTCAGAGCAGGGAGGTTCCCCCTGCTCCTCCTCACCTTGGCACTACTCTCATCACACAAGAGGTTTAATTTCTGGAGCAGAAGTTGTGTGTGGAGAATCCAAGGGGAGAGCATCACCTGGGAAGGGAATGGGATCTACCTCCACCCTACAGCCTTGCCTTACCCAAAATCTGTCTACACTTCTCCTGCAGCCCCTGCAATGCTCTGGCAGCACATTTTCAGCAGCATTTCTCCACCTCCGGGCCCTCGTGGTGGACCCAGGGGCCTGGGTCAGGCTGGAGAGATCTAAAGGGCCTCGAGCTCCAGGAACACTGGTGCTGGAAAGGGGATAAGAAACCTCGGTGGACAGGGGATAACAAACCCGGTTAAGCAAACTGGGATGGAATTACCCCAGTGCCCCACCCAGCCCTGCCCTGCAGCTCCAGCCACTCTGTGTATGTGAGCATTACAGGAAAATAAACTGAACTGAACTGGATACCCTGGAAGGGGCTTATTTATTTACTTATTTATTTGGAAAAGGATTATTTATTTATTTGCAAAGCTGGAGGCATCTACTGCCTTAAATTCTCTACAAACTGAGCCACTGCTTAAGGAGAACAAATTGGGGATGTTTAAGGAACCTCTAACAGAAATAAACAGCGCGGGCCCAAAGCAGAGGGAAAATATTGTGCAATCCCCAAAATCTGTCAAATCCAAGGTAACAAGTGAAAGACTTTCAAGATATCCACGGCACATTCCCAGGGCGCTGGGGGGGTTTACCTTTCCAGCCAAATCCATCATCTCGCTGCCATCCCCAGCAAACACAAACAAGAAAACTCCTCTTTGTTGCTGCATTTTTGGGAGAGCAGAACCTCCGTTCAGAGGGAGATGGATCACCCTGGGAAGCCCTCGGCACGGGACAGGGAGGAAAATGGGAATCCAGACCCAGGGACAGGATCCTGCGCCAGCCGCAGGTCACAGCTGCCACAACACAGCCCTTCCCTGTCCCCAGGGCAGGAAACAGCCTTTGATCAGGACAGGGACCCCTGGGACAGACACCTGCCACAGCCCGGGGCCTCAGCGAGCAGGGGGGATGTGGGATGGGACCAGCAGCAATCGCTTTCGGGTCTCAGATTCCCACTGCGGGACAGGATGGCACAGACAGGGCACGAACAGCAGGAAAAGGAGTGATTTCCTTCATCCCCTTTGCTCGGTGCGGCCATCCCAGACGGCCCCAACACCACCTTCCTGTTCCTAAACCAACTAAATTGGGATTAATCTGTGCTCCTGGGCAGCGCAGGGCTGGAAAGAACCGTATTTGCTCAGATTCCAGGCCAGGAAGGTGAGGCCAAGGGGATCAGCTGCCTGCAGTCCCCTGGGATGGCCACCACATGCCAGGGATGTGCACTACCATGGGCTGCCCACCAAACCCCAGAGTGACCACAGAGGAACAGGGGGTGGCACCAAGGGACAGGCTCAGACCACCCCAATTTCTAGGGGCACAGACCACGGAAGCTCTAAAATATAAACCTTGGTGCTTAAAGCAGCCTGAAGCCCAAGGGACAGGTGTATTTTTAATTTAATAACTGCTCCTGCAGGTGCAAACAAGGTGGGGAAGGCAAGGGAGTTGCTTTTCCTTACCAACAACTCCGCAAGGTTCAAAACATTTCTACCCCGTGCCGGGGACAAAATGTGATTTGTATTTATTTGTGTGGTGGAGCTCAGGGGAAGAGCTGAGGCTTTGGGGGAGCAGCGGACAGAGCACTTTCCTGACGATGCAAAATCCCATTTTTAGAGAGAGATCGCAAAATCCCAGAATCACTGAGGCTGGAAAAGCCCTCCAAGATCACTGAGTCCAAGCTGTGCCTGATCCCCACCTTGCCCTGAGCACTGAGTGCCACAGCCAGGAATTCTCTGGATATCTCCAGGGATGGGCACTCCAAACCTCCCTGGGCACTTCCAATGCTCAGAATCCCATTCTTTTGTCCCTCATTTCTGTGTTTGACACCAGAATGAGAAATAAATCCGTGATTAAAATAACAAATTCCTCTTCCAAAGGATGGGATAAGCAAGGTGTTGTGATGTGCGTACCCAGAGCCAGGCACACGCTTCCCTGCCTGATCCCAAAAGCAGCACCAGCCGGAATCCCAAGGAATAACATCCACCTGCCACAGATCTGAAACCCCAAAAGCTGTGGGGCCACCGAGGGTCTGTCCCTGCCCACAAGCTGGGCACAATGTTGGGGTGGCTGTGGCTTTTGGTGGCAGCCAAGAGAGAAACACCACAGAGCCTGAGCAGAGGGAGGAAAGAGCGGGAGAAGGGAGAAAAGGCGAGCCAGGGATTTCCCACCTGGAATACGTTTAGGAAATGCAGTTAAACCAACTCCTGAGCCCTGTTACTAAACTGCTGCAGTGGTTTGAGACTCCTGCTCCTCTGGGCACCCTGGGCCAGGTCCTAATCACCCTCCCAGCCAGGAATTCCTTCCCAACATCCCATCCAGCCCTGCCCTCTGGCAGTGGGAAGCCATTCCCTGTGTTCTGCCCCTCCATCCCTTGTCCCCAGTCCTCTCCAGCTCTCCTGGAGCCTCTTTAGGCCCTGGAAGGGCTCTGAGGTCTCCCTGGAGCCTTCTCTTCTCCAGGGTGGACACCCCCAGCTCTCCCACTGCTCCATGGGAGGAGCAGCCCACACCCCCAGGATGGCAATGTGCGCTGGGAGAAGAATACACTAAAAAAAAAAAAAAAATCAAAAATGAACCAAACCTCTCTCCTCTCCCTGTAACCTTCCCAGACAGAAACAGGAACTGGGATTGACCCATTTGGGGGTTTGAAAATCCCCCAGGATTTGAACCCAGCCCTGCCTCTCCCTCTCTCTTTAAACCCCTGGGTAATCTTTGAGCAGGTAAGAAAATAAAAGCTCAGTTAGAGCTACTGTAACTCCCCAACTGTTTAGACATAATTGTCTAAATAAAATAAAGGGCTTAATTAGCAAGATCATCAACATAAAGGCAGATTTGAATAAACATTCGCTGCGTCAGTCACAAGCAATTAAGGTTTCTCTTGATAAGAGCAATCTCAGCTGGATGCAGATGTTTTTAATAATGCAAATATTTTTCCTACTTGGAATAATTAGGCCCGCTATTTTTGAAAAGGGACTCTGCAAAGGCTGCTGCTGGGAATAATCAATATTTCCCGTTCTCCCCCAAGAACCACATCATCCTTGAATCCTCGGTAAGGGAATTTTCAACAGCAAGGGAAGTGGCCTCACACTGGGGACTTAGAAGAAATATTTTTGTGTCCCACTTTAGTCAAACAAGAAAACCCCTGGCCTCTAAAGGTCTCTCCCAGCCCAAACCATTCCCAGATTCCCTGATTTCACCTGAAACAAGGATATAAATGGAAGTAATTTATACCCAACGATTCTGGGTTCAACCATATCCATGGCAAATGCACAATGGGATATTTTTAGGGGCAGATTAAGGAAGGACTCACAGAAATGATCTCCTGTGATAGATCTGATGAAGTTCCAAACCAACTGATTGCTCTTGGCATGTACTGCCCTGCAGGGATCCCAAAATGTGAGTGTTCCCACTCCGTGAGCCCTGTCCCAAGGTTGGATCTGATGACCCTGGAGCTCTTTTCCAACCTAAATTATTCCATCCCTGCCTCTGTCCCCACAGGGCTCTGCAAGGATAGTGGTCTGGAAGGTTTCATCCATCCAGCAATATGAAAAGCCACTTATTTAATCCCCTCTGGATGGGCTTTGCTCCATGCTGGAAATCAAGGCGAAGAACACGATGGTAAAAAAAAATCAATCACCCTGCAAGTTCATTCTGGCGGGAGCAGGGCAGCTCCTGGCAGGGCTGAATTCCTCCTCCTGCGGCTGATCCATCTGCACACGCCGCTAATCAGCTCAGCCCTCCCTCCCCTCCCTTTCCCTCTGCCCCAAATTGCATTTAAAACACAAATAATAATAATAAAACATCATAAAAACGTCACCAGACAAAGCAAATACACCAGAACCCCAAACCTGCTCTTGCTGATATTTTGTCCCAGCCCCAATAAAATTAACTTTTACAACTTTTACTGGCAACTCCAACCTCGACTGAAATTATTCTCTGATTACTGTGCCCATATATCTCAGGGCAGCCAGTGACCCTCATCCAATTACCTCCAGGAACACTTTGCACACACCCAGGCTCCACAATTAAATCTGGGAGAGCACACACCCCACTCCCGGGGTGGAAAAGTCTCCCTGGATGATTTGAAACGTGGCAAAAAAAAAAAAAAAAAAAAAAAGAAAAAAGAAAAAAAAGAAAAAAAAGAAAAAAAGGCAAAAAAAAATTGCTCTTTTAATCCTAAAATCAATCATGCACAAACTTTAACAGCCCAGGAGGGTCATGAAGGTTTTTTTTTTGTTGTTTTTTTTTCTGTTTTTTAAACACGCAAAAAACAAATAAAAGCCCCTCAGCATGCACGGTGCTGGCTTTAATTTCCTTGAGTAAACAGCGTGTTGTGGAGGGAAGAGGAATAGCTGGAATTTGGGCTCGTTGCTGCCCTATGAAATATGTCTGCAGCGCCAGGGTTCAGCCTGGCTCAGTGCGGTGGCTCCAGCCCAAGTGCAGGATGTGCACTTTGGTTATCCTGGGCTGCTGCAGCAGCTGGGCACTGCCGTCAGGTTATGCTCACACCGAGCGCCGTCAGCCCAAACAGCCCCAAAAGCACGGAAAGGGAAAAAGGGTGAGGATGGGGTGGAAATTTCAGCTGGAGCGGGCTAGAGGCAGTTCCCAGATTGCTCGGGTAGGTTGGGGGGAATGGGATCCCATGGGATTTACCGCACTTTAAGGTTTTCTTCCAGCTCCAGAGCACGGTGGCACAGATCCCTTGGGAAGAGGGGTCTGTTCCCAAAGGATTCCCCTGGCTCAGCACCTCCCCTCGCAGGGAACGGAGCCATCCCGGAGCAGCTCCGTGATCCCGCTTTAATTCCTCAGTGATCGGGGACAGCTTGGGCCAACAGCTGGGGATTACTGCCCCCGACACACTTCCCATCGCGATTTATCCCAGCCTGATGGACACATTCCTCCTCCGCCAGCAGCTCTGCTCCTCAGCTGTGGATCCCCCTGGAAAAGGGGGGGTTTTTAGGGAAAACCTCGTGTGGGCACTGGGAGGGCAGAGCCCGGGCCCGGAAGCACAAATTGAGCAGGGAAGGTAAAAAGGCCTGGGATCTGCTGATTGCTTATTTGTAATTTCAATTTGAGAATATGGATTGTAATAGAAATGATATCAAATGTAATTATATACAATAGAACTGTGCTTTCAAGGGCAACAGTGCTGTCGAGAAGCTTGAATTTGCCACACAAAAAACTGAAAAGACTAAACAACAAAAAGGTAAAAAAATCCCAACTCTAGAGAGATCCAGACTTGCTCCAGCAGCATTCCCAAAAGCCAGAGCTCAGTCAACAGATAAGGAGCAGAACTGGGCAAATCCTCCCAAAAAAAGGATGGAACAGACTACAAAAAGCAAATCTAAACAATAACCAATAAACTTCAAATTAAGCAGCCCAGGAGAGGAGCACAAACAGCATCAGAGAGAATCCTAAAATCTCCTGAGCTAGAAGGGACCCACGAGGATAATCAAGGCCAGCTCTTGACCCTGCACAGGACAATCCCAACAATCCCACCCGGATTCCCTCCAAGCAGCTCCACCTGAGCCTGCAGAGCTCTGGGCACCTCTGGTGTTAAAAATTCAACACGAGGGGTGACTCCACCACTCCGGAGGATTTTGGGAGGGCGCTGGAGGGGAAGCCACGCTGAAAAGAGCTGTCAGAAAATCCTCCTGTCCAAAGAATTGGAAAGGACAGGCAGGGAATGGGGCAGAGAAGTGTGAAAATGGGAGAGGGAGGAGGAGCAGGCCCCGTGATGCCCTCAGGTATTCCATGTGCAGATCCTGCCTTGGGCCGGGATGCACAAAGGGCTCCTTCTTCCGAGGGGAGAGAGAGCCATGCAGAACATTCACCATGGCTAATTAATTTCGGCCCCTCAATTACCGGGGGGATCTCGTGACACAGCTTTATTTGTAGCCTCTTTTTCCCCCCCTTTTTTTTTTTTTAATAAACAAAAAGCAGATAAGGAGCGTGACACCTTCAATGGCTTTACAATGGCTTTACAAAGGCTTTCCTGCCAGCACATCCCACGTGGAAAGCCTTGTCCTGCCTTTGGGAGTCCCTGTATCCAGCACTCATCCCTAATCGGATCATCCCCGTGCCAGCCACGGGGACATCGCATAGACCTGGAATGGTTTGGGGTTGGAAGGGACCTTAAAGCTCATCCCATTCCAACCCCAACACCTTCCACTGGAATATCCATCCAAATCCTCTAGGCAATGGAAATGCAACCGAGAAATAGAAAAGCACTGGAGATGGAATTACTTCCGATATCAAAGCAGAAAAAAATCCAGTTTTATTACAAAAGATTTGCTGCCTCAGTCACTGCATTCGGGCAGAAGATGCCCGGAGCTCCTGGACAAAAAACACGGAATAAACAACACTGTAGGATTTTTTTCTGAACGGGAAAGGGAAAAGCTGTTGTTTCTACACCCCAACACAGATCCCCACACCAACAGCCACATGAAAATAATTCACCAAACACACCGTGGTCAGATCTGTACCCACGGGGAGCTGGGGACCTTCACCAGAGCCAAACTCCCCGTGACAAAAATGGGACAACATCTCAATAACCCTTGAGGTGAAGCCCCTGGGGAGAGCCCAACCTGCTCCTTCCTCCTCCTCCTGGCCCTGCAAAGGACACGGCGTGGCCACGTGTGAATAATGGGGACATTCTTCCACCCACCCCAAGCCTCCCACGGGAGGGCCCCGGGCCTGCCACAGTTTTATTTAAAGGAACAAAGGGCATTTCCTGAGCACCAGGGCTGGAAACAAACCCTAAAGCCAAGGGTTTGTCTCCACAGCTTTAATATCCTGGGGTGAATTCCATGGAGCGGTGTCTAAAAGGGCAGGATCGACCATGTTGGATAATATAGAATATATTCATGGTTTGAGAGGCGGCAGAGCAGAGTATTTCCGCCGCCGGAGCCGCTGATGAAATTCCTGTCCCTGGGAAAGTGGGGATTGTCCATCACCACTGCAGGGCAGAGCAGATGCTCAGCTGAGAACCACAAGGTGCCTCAGAATCCCTTCCTTTCAATCGAGATAAATCTTGGATCCCTATGGAATGAGCAGATCCCGGCACAGGCCTGACCTGGAATTCGGGAAGAGGAGCAACTCATGATCTTTTGGGGCTCTCCAAAGGCTGCTTTAAATGAAAAAATTAAAAACGAGGAGCCACTCCTGCCACACAGCTCAACATAAAGCACATTTTGGAGCAAACTTCAAAAGTTTAAACCATCAACAAAACTCGGGCACGGAGCAACTTCAATTTGGCAAAACATCAGCTGTGCTTGGAACCCCAAACCCAGCCAAAGGAATGCTGGGCCTGGGAGGGATGGTTCAGGAGATAAAGTATTAAATGTCTACTAAATCTCAAGCAATAAAATCAAATTCAAGCTCGGGGGGAAGGGAATGAAAAGGCCGATGTGTAATTGCCTGGTGAAATTTGTGTTTCATTTACTTGAGGGGGACATTTTGGAGTTTATGAAAACCAGCTGCTGTCACAGACACACATCCATGGTCCTGGAACATGGATGTGATTTATCCCATGAAATCTGTGAATGAAACAAGACAAAGCTCTCAATATCTTCTATAATAAATTCTTTCACCAGGTAGAAGCAAATCCTGGAGCAAGTTCTCCTAATGGCTTACAATGACAAAAATCAGGTATCCAAGAGCTCTAGATGGCTTTTAATTTTTAGTGGTTTTGGGCTCTCCAAAGCCATAAAACCATTAAAAATGTGAATTATTAAATGGTGAGTGAATTACTGCCCACTGACATCTGGCGAGTTCCCTTGACACGCCCTTGGCACACGCAGGACTGGGATGAACAAAATTCCCTGCAAAGAATTCTTCCCAAGATGCTTTCAGGAGAGCAAATTTCAGCTAAAAGTCCAACATTTGGCTAAAATCCAATATTCCCATGGGCTGCCACCTTCCCAGCATGTTCTGTAACAGCAGGAGAAACAAACTTCATCATTTCCCCCACAATTCCAGGATAAAAATTGGAATTTTTATTTAAAAAAATTTGGAATCCCCAGCAGGCCCTAAGAAAAGGAGGTAGACTAGAAATCTCCGGGAAAATACCTCAGTGTATGGACGTACGGCAGTTTTCTGTGGGAATGTCAAAGTCACCCGACAAAGCACCACAAAAACCACATGGATTGGCTCCATCATTGGAGGGGATGGGGCCAAAAATGCAACAAAAGGCTCCTGGATGTGCCAAGGAGCCCCTGCGACAGGGAAAGGCAAACTCAAAGTTCTCCGTGAGGATCTGGCTAAATGATTGCGTTATAATTAAAGAGCAAAGGGGTTTCACTGCCTCAGCAGCACTAGAAAATCCCAAATCGGGGACAGAGATGCAAGTTAGGATCAGCAGTGAGACATTCCATGGAGGAGGCTCTGGAGCAGGGCAGAGCTGCTCCCAGCCCGAGGGCAGCAGTGACCCCCTGACCCCACTGCCCCTCAGCCAGGGCGACCCAGCCTCCCCAAAGCACGGGGAACAACAGCCACACCCCTGGGCTTCACCATCCCATGTATTCCTGCATTTCCAGCAGCTAAGGATTGCTCGTGTCCTGTTGTATTGCAACGGTCTCATTGCTGCTCACGCCCCTAAAATGTGAAACACATCCCGAAATACATCCCAAAATCCCATCTCTCCTCCTGGCTGTCTGCAGCATCACCTCCCAGCGTTCACCCACGGAACAGGCAGCCCTTTGTTCTGCCGCGGAGGAGAGTGTGTAACCTACTCTATCCTAAAGGGAACTTTGCCTTTAGCTCGTGGTGTAAATTGACCCAAAGTGCCCAAGGAACAGCCAGGAATTCCAGAGGGCTGTCCCAGAAAGCCCCAGCCCCAACGGCTCCCGTGTAGGTTACGGATAAGATTCCGGAGGAGAGGAAACATTAGACATCCAGGAGAAGTCAGGAACATCCTAACTGGCAAAGAAACCCATTCTGGGTGTGATGTCGAGGCAATCCTGCTAAAATCCTGGAATCTTGCCCAAGAAAGTGCTCTGGGAGGGAGAGGCTGCAGCCTGGCACGAGCCCCTGGCAAAGCACAGACAGGAAAGCTGGATTCATCCCTGGCAGGTGAAACAGGAGATGGTGCTGAGCCAGGAGTGAAGGAAATCCCTGTGACCTTGGGGTCTTGCAGGGTCCCTCTCCTGCCTCTGGACCCTCCAAGCTGGGTCACTCTTCCAGCTTGGAAGGAGAGTGACACCCAAAAATTCATACAGGACACATATACAGACACTAAACGGGACAAAGCCATGGATAAATGGATTGACACTATCCGCGGGCAGGGTTAGATGGGATAGTGGGGAGAAATTCCTCCCTGGGAGGGTGGGGAGGCCCTGGCACAGGTGCCCTGAGAAGCTGTGGCTGCCCCTGGATCTCTGAAGTGTCCAAGGCCAGGCTGGACAGGGCTTGGAGCAAACTCGGACAGTGGAAGGTGTTCCTGCCCGTGGGACCAGGAGCACAGGAATCTGGAGAGGCACCAGCACATGAACCTTAACCTCAGCAAGTCCCAGAGCAGCTCCTCTCTGCCTCACAAACGCAGAGTTTAATTGGGACAGTCACGTCTGACCACTCAGAGCCCCCCAGTTTGATAATCAGGCCTGAATTATCCTTTCAGCGCTCCTGGCACAGCAGGGAGCTCCTGCAGCTTTCCTTGGCTGCCCTCCCTCCTGCCAATCCCTGCACTCAGAGAGCTCAGGCTCAGCGTTCAGAGCAGGGAAATGCCCATCAGCTCTGTTCACCAACACACCTGCTGAGGGAGGGAGAAGGGAGGAGGCACTTGGATCCCACCCCGCTCCCTGCCCATGGGGAACTGCTGCTGGAAAAACCCCTCGTGATGATTCTCAGCAACTTAAAAGTGTGGCAGGTATGCTAAAGATCATTAAAGAGTGACACAAAGCGCCCAGAAGCATTCCCAGCCCTGTGTGATTCCCACATCCGTGCCGGTGTTCCCAGTCCTTTGTCTGGGATCAGAGCAGGATGGGGGCTCATATCACCTGCCAAACCCTCCCAGGCTGCTAAAATTGCAATTAACTCCTCGAATTAAAATATTTCCCTCATTGCCTCGGGGCCAAGGATAACACATTCCAGCAGATTTCCATTGTGGGCTGCTTGCAAACTGTAAATTGCACCGTCGCACTGGGAGAAGAGCAGAACCAGCAGCAGGACTGCAGGAGTTCTCCTTTCCTAGGGAAGGCGAATTCATGGAATACATTGGCTCTGGGATAAGAAATCCTTCTCTCCTTGCTTGTCCCACCAAGCACGGGCCAGGCCCAGCTGTGGAACAAGGTGGGCACTCCCTCACCTCATCCCAGGATCTGTAAATCCATGGATTGAGTGCAGACACTGCCCAGCTTGTGTTACAGACCGAGGGATCCAACACGACACTGGGAAATCCAATCTTGTCCCGGGCTAATTGGACTCAATCCAGCTCAGTCCTGTCACATGTCCTGATTAATGCTAAGGCAGGAAAAGCCCTTTAGCCACCGAGACTGAGAGGGAACAGGAAGGATCTGATCCTTGGAAAACAGAGAGGTGAATTTGTGGATAGCAGTAGGAAAAATGCCATTTTTAATACAGATATTTCCACAATCTTGGCAAGGACAGCAAGTCACAATCCCTGTTTTCCGTGTAAATTGGTCAAGAGGGAAAAGCCTCTAGAGAGCGCCTGGAGGAGTCAAAGCTTTTCCCCTGGAATGGGGAATGACAGCAGGGTTAGGAAAAAGTTTTATTTCTTTGTCCTGAGCTATTTGGAGACAGACTAGAAAACTTGTTTGCAAAATTCCGTAAGTAGAAATCCCATGAAGTAGAAGAAATGGGTCTGAAAATGGGAACACTCATAAGTCTGGGAAGAGAATCTGACTCCACACAGCAATTTCATAATTTCAAAAAAATTTTAAAATGAAAAATTTCAAATTAAGAAAAAAAGCAGGAAAGGGTGTCCTGTTTTAAACTGGTGGGAAAAGGCTCCCTCCTGCTTTTATGTGAATTTTATCCCAGAAGTGGCTGCTTTTTGTTGCAGCACAAATGACATCATGCAGGAGATGATTGGATGGCTCCCCACACAATTTTACTGATCTGGGGAGTTTTTAGGGTTGAAAGAGCTAATCCACACCGAATTCCCCTCCCAGCTTTTCTGGAGAGTGCATTCCAAAAACGATAAGCAAATTATCTTACATTATATATAATTACAGAAGCTCCTAATTACACATCCCCATCTCGAGGCAGCAGAGCAAACGCTGCGCTTCCCAGAACAGCAATTCCTGCAGTGAACAGTAAATCAGCTTGTGCTTGCCACTGATTTGAAACTTTAACCTATAAATTAAATTAATAAGAGACAAAGGCTTCTTTTGTGCATTTGCAAGCCTGTAGGATTTTAGAAATAATAGGACTGGAAAGTGATTTATATTCCAAGATTAAAGGTCAGTTTGGCGCACACGACTTTGGAGCAAAACACCGCAGCAGAGACTTCAAATTAACTCGTTCCTGCACCCCCCTAACCCTGGATTTTTCTTTCCCCAGAGCTACCAGGGCTTGCTGTGAGCACTGGAGTACTTAGAAGACAGAAAAAACCTGGAGAAATATGTGGAATTCTTCCCCATCTCTGGGAAGGAGGGAAAAGTGTCTGGGAATTGGCTGAAGTGACACAACCAGTGAGCTGCACTTCAAACCAGTGCATGTCCAACATGGAAAGCTTAGAACCACGGGGAATTCTGTGGAAATGGCATAAATTAACTGGAAATTGGAGCTATGCAAAGAAAGGGAACGGCTTCACTATTTCTAAAGTTCTGCCCATGGTGAGCTCTTCTCCTGGCCAGACCCTGTTTTATTCTGCGTGAGTAAAAAAATCTAGCTGAGCTTAAAACTTCTGGTGCATTAAAAAAAAAATTATAACAGAATCATGGAATGGTTTGGGTTGGAAGGGCCTTAAAGATCATCCATTCCCACCCTCTGCCATGGGCAGGGACACCTTCCACTATCCCAGGCTGCTCCAACCCCGTCCAACCTGGCTTTGGACCTTCAAGGTTTTTTCCAGCCCAAACCATTCCATGTTATTTCTAAAGACTGGAAAATGTTCTTCTGCCATTTCCCCCTCTCGTTTCTGTCTTCCAGAAAGCATCAAAATTTGTCATCTTCCTTCTCTTTGCACATTTCTTAAAACACCCCATTAACCGGCTCATAAATCCATAATTTCAATAATTACCAGAGCCTTGCCTCTGTTCTCTTCCAAGCTGCCAAACCTCCTGGGCCCTGCACGTTCCAGGAGCAGTTCATTATTCCCCACAGCCCTGGGAGGCAGAGGGATGTGATGGGATCCAACATTCCTGCCCCTGGAGAAGCCCAGGGAGGACAAGAGCCACATCCACAAGCAGAGCACAGAGAGCTGGTGGAGCGGCTGTTGTAAGGATTAATCCGATTAGGATTGAAAACGACCAAATGAGGTGAGGGGGGAGGAAAAGGGAATATTTAAGGGAAGTGAGGAGGGTCCTGGGTGGTCTGTAAACGAGTTGGGAACAGTGGGAGAGTGTAAGGAAGAGATGAAATCCAATAGGTGTACAGGAAGCTTTCACCAGGCTTAAAACAAATCCTTAAGAGAAACAGCAAAGAATCCAAGCAGAGGAATTGTGTTACTGCTGGAAAGGGATTGGCATATTCCCAACGCAGCCCAGCGTGTGACTGACAGCTCTGCTGATCCCCTCCTGTGCCTCCCAACCCTCACAGCACAAACTGCCCCGGGGCAGCTCCGTGAATCCCTCACAGGTTTATCCTGCCCTGGCTCCAATTGCTGGGAATCACCGAGAGCTGCAGGAGCCAGGGGGGCATGAGCGGCAGGTGCCACCCACCTGCTCGGCAAAGGGGATCGCAGGGGCTGCTCGAGGTGTTTTTGAGGAAATACAGATACTTCTGGTGAAGAATCGCAGGGAGAAAAGCAGATTTGAACTGCATCAAAGAGATAAAGCCTGCCCCAATCCTGGTGTTCCACCGCCCGTGGAAGCCATGTCCAGGATGGATCGTTGCTGGAGCTTGGACAGAATTTACATGGAATCCTGGAATGGTTTGGGTAGGAAGCGACCTTAAAGCCCATCCAGTTTCAACCCCAACACCTTCCACTGTCCCAGGCTGCTCCAAGCCCTGTCCAGCCTGGCCTTGGACACTTCCAGGGATCCAGGGGCAGCCACAGCTTCTCTGGTTATCTGTGCCAGGGCCTCGCCACCCTCACAGGGAGGAATTCCTTCCCAATATCCCATCCAACCCTCCTCTCTTTCAGTGTGAAGCCATTCCCACTTGTCCTGTCACTCCAGACCCTTGCAGAAGTTCCTGCATGATTTCCCTTTGGGAAGTTTCTCTCTGCCTACATCCAATTTCCACCTGGTGTGAATTCCTAAATCCAAAGATCCTCTGGAAAGTTGCTCCCCTGCCTGCTCTGCCTGGAATAAAATATCCCCCACCCTGTCCCTGCATAAATCTGCTTTTCTTCTGCCTCGGGCCCAGCGTTGCTAATCACCCTCATCCTTCTGGCACATCATTTGAGGGCAAGAGCCCTGGAATCCCTTCCCACTTTTTAAACCCAGCACAACTGGGCATCGCTGTCAATATTTATCATCACATCTCCTAAAACCGCAGCTCCACCGGGACGGTTGACACTGATGGGAATTTACTGCTCCGAGAGCTCAGCCCTCACTTTCCGAACCCTGGAACACCAGGACTGCTTCCCAGAAGAGCTCCGCTGGAAGTGATATCCCTGAATCCCTGCCAGCAAACCTGACCTGTGCAAACCCAGCAATGCAGATCCCCCGAGCCAAGCACAAATCCCACCTTTCAAGTATTTTCTCCCTCTCTTTTTTAAGAGATGGGCACCTTCAGAACTGCAGAGCCAGCCCAACCTTGGGAATAACAAACTCTTCCAGCAAATTGCATTCAAAGATCTCTTGAATCCATGACAGAGCCCTGGGATTCATCTGGAAAGCTGTCTGAGATGAAGCCCTTCTCGCAGAGCCCCGGACAAAGTCCAGACACAGCCTAACAAGCTTTTGATGTCCTGCTGACATTTATCTGCAATACCATCGCTCCATGCACTTACCCTGTGATGGATCTCGTTATTTCATGGATCCTAGGCCAGCCCAGCCCTTCCTCCAGCCCTGTGCCACTCCCCAAAACCCGGCAGATTCTCCTCATCCTCCACTCCCAATGCCCCTGAGCAGCCTTTGAGACATGGGAATGAAGCCAAGAGGTTTTGCAGTGATGCCTCGGCAAAGGCCACCCCTCAAATCTTATGGCCAAATGGGAAGGAAGAAAATAAAGCAACTGAGCCCAAGTGTGTTCTCCTTGTGGTATCAGCCACCCGGACCCAAAGAGCAGTTTGCTTTTGCAGCAGGAGATGAAAATAAACTGAATTTACAGCCCCCGTGGGCTGAACTTCGCTCCCTCCTCACACAGAGCTCCTCATCAGCAGCTCTGGTTCCTACACAGAGTTGTGTAGGAAATCAGCATCACAGAGGCAGACCACAGCTCATCTCACTCCTGTTTGCATGGAAACACAGCTTCCAGAGGACAGATTTTCCTGTTTCACGTTCCAAACACCATTGGTCACTTCTGGAGAGTGGCCCTGAGCTCACAGCCACTGCCCAGCTCACCCTGAGCCCTGCAGGCAGAGCCTGCTGCACTTCCACAAACCCTTCGCGTGAGTTTTGGAGAAATCTGGAAAATTTCCCCATGTCAAAGCTGCATCTTGTCCCCTCTTCAAGCCTCATGTGAGCCAGACTTGGCCACAGCCCTGACCTGGAACCAGCAGAATCCATCAGCCAAACCCTTCACGTTCACACCCTGCACAAAGGAAGGAGCAGAGGCAGAAATTATTCTGCATTTCAGTAAATTTAGGAAGGAATCGTTCCCTGTGAGGGTGGTAAGGCCCTGGCACGGGTCCAAGAACTGTAAATTTAGGATGCTCCATAAATATTTTATAATTATTAACGTTACTAACAAAAAGATCCCCAAAACTATTTTCACGGTTACTTCTTTTAATAATTACTGTTTTCTGTTTAATTCAGCACCACTTCTCTCATCTGAATTTGCAACTTTAACATTTTCAGCACGAAATCTGAGCACCTGCTTCCCTGTTAGGAACATTTTGCCTTCCAGAAATGCAAACTGTTGGAACAAAGCCCACCCTGAGCCATCCGGGCTCATAAAAGCAGCTCATTTTCCGATTCATCCAAACAGATTGCTAAATATTATTTACTTTTTGTTTCATAATGGCTTGGAAAAAGCTGGATGAAAAGCTTAACGAGGCCTAATCCAGGGGAGAGGAGGGAGAAAAGGAATGAAGAGGCAGTTAAGGAGCAGTTTGAGCTTCCTTATCGCCCTTATCAGCAGAGCTATCAGTCAGCAAGCCCTAATTAGGCACAAAAGACATTGTGCTCCCTTCCAGAGGTTCTCCAGGAACTGCGGAGCTGCTGGAAGCACTGACTGACAGCCTCTGCTTGGGAAAAGCAGCTCCACAGTAATTAGGGACAATTTGTCCCCGTCAGGAGTGGCCTTTGGGGCTCTGCAGGGTCTGGGGGACAGAGCAAAGCTTTGCTCAGCAGCAGTGACAGATTCAGTGTTAAAATGGGGATCAGAAGAAGCCGAGCTTGGCTCAGGAAAACTCCAAACTTTCCTGACCAACCCATCCTGAGCTCCTCCAGAGAACTCTGGAGCAGGGAAGCAAATCCTGGATCTCACTTCCAAGGCTGACGAAGATTTGTTGCTCCAGGAGTGGGGTTCAGTTTTCTTTCCCTTTATCCCTTTGCCTCACGGAATTGTTAAAGTTGGGAAAGACCTTTAAGGTCACCAAGTCCAGCCACCAACCAACCCCAACCCCACGGTCACCCCTGCCACTGTCCCCAGGTGCCACATCCACAGGGGTTGGGAACACGTCCAGGGATGGGGACTCACCACTGCCCTGGGCAGCTGTGCCAGGGCTGGACAGCCCTTGCCAGGAGGAATTTCCCTAATATCCAACCTGAGCCTCCCCTGGCCCAGCCTGAGGCCGTTCCCTCTCCTCCTGTCCCTGTTCCCTATGAGCACAGCCCGACCCCCCCCGGCTGTCCCCTCCTGTCAGCCACAAGGTCCCCCTGAGCCTCCTTTTCTCCAGGCTGAGCCCTTTCCCAGCTCCCTCAGCCCCTCCTGGGGCTCCATTCCCTTCCCTGGACACACTCCAGCCCCTCAGTGTCCCTCCTTTCCTCGGACAGGTCAGTGAGGTGCCTCAGGAGGGACCCGTGCCTGTGTCCAGCAGCTCCAGCGTGGATTCGGTGCCCAGCAGGGCTCCTGCCCCAGCAGCTGCTCCTACAGCTGTTCCCACCAGTTGGTGGCTGAATTTTGCAAGATATCTGTCTGGAATTAAAAAGCAACAGCACTTTGGCAGCCATGAGGAAAAATGCATCACTGGATTGGATCCCACCCGGAGCACTTCCCTGGTGGAACTCGGGATGGGAGAGATGTGGCCACGGAGACTTTCCCATTCCAAACCCCCTTTGATTATCAGCAGAACTGCTCTGCCAAAACCTCCAAAGGCTCTTTCTAGAATGGCTGGGGTGTGGGATGTCCACGTCCTGCCTGTGCCACCCGCAGCTGCCCCGCGCCAGGACATCTGAGCACAGGGTGCTCCGCAGGGCTGCTTGGATTTTCCAGCCCGGCTCTCGCCCGAGGGGATTTGCTCCATTTGGAGCACGTTGGGATGCTGTGCCTGTGCCAGCCAAGCTGGGGCCAGAGAAAGCTTGGAAAAGGAGGGAACGGTGAGGCCCTGGGGAGAAGGAGGTGCTCCCCGATCCCAACCCTGGCTCAGAGCTGGTACCTGCTGAGAGGGGTTGGAAAGCTGCTCCAGCCCACCTGGGCCATGTCCTGCAAGCTCCAGAAATGGCCTGGAGTGGCTCAAAGCCTTCCCTGGGGCATTGGGAGCCTGGCTGTGGGATGGAGCCCCTTGGGATCTGGGAATGATCCCTCTGGGGCAGGCAGGGACAGGGGACACGCTCAGCCACAGCCCCACCTGCACGGGCAGGGATCCAAGGCTTCCTCTGCCTTCTCTGGCAGGTGGGATGTCCCTGACACTGTGGGATCCATGCCAGAGGCTCCAGTGGAAGCACAATTCCAGCTCCAGCCTGCAATCCCTGCACGTGGATTTGTCAGTTCTCGTGTCCACAGCAGAAAAATCTCAATAATCCTGATGCCACACAGACCTGAGAGCCAGAGCAGCTTCTCTCTGCATCAGCTGCATTAGGAACACGTTCCACTGAGGGAAAACTCTTTTTTCCTGGGATTTCCTGCAGGGCAAAGAGCCCTCTAACTGCAGTGGAACAGCAACCCCAAAAAGGGATGAATAAACCCCACAAATGTCAGACTCCAGGGCTTCTCCCACCAGGTGCCACCCAGGTGTGTCCATCTGGAAGTTCTGGGGCACCACAGGGATTGGGTTGCCAACCCACAGATACTCCAGGTGCAAACTAGGTGCCCACCTTGGAGCCCCTGACCTGGTTAGCAGAGAGATCCATGGAGGAGGTGAAATTCCTAGTCTGGGGTGTCTTGCCAGGCTGGGATTACAGTTTGGGACTCCTGGCACCCACGGACACCAAGAATACCCCAAGCCCTCAGCCCGGGCTCCAGGCAGTGGCTGGTGCAGAGTCTGAGTTCTCTTCCCCATTTCCTGGAGCCCATCTGCTCCTCAGGGATCAGAGAGGGTCAGGCTGGTAGGAAAATCCCTCTCCTGTGTCAGTGTCATTCCCCTCTCCAAATCCCACAGAGAGCCCCCAGTGAGGAGCAGAGCCCCAGACAGGCTGGGATTAAGGCCCCACACATCAGAAAGGAAAGAGGGAGGGAAAATTACCCATTTAATCACCTGAGCCATAACACCATTGCACTATTCCAGCCACCATTCCCGACAAAAGTGGAAATGTTCTTTTCCACGAGCAGAGCTGCTGGTCCTACTACAAATAAATAGTCCAGGCAGGGATGGAGGCCATGTGTTCCCATGAATTCTCTTGGCACAGGAGCCCATGTAGATCTTGGATGCAGCTCGTGTTGGAGCAGGAGAGCTGGGGTGGCCAACATACATCCCAGCACACACCATCTGGCCCAAATCCATCCCCGACCTGCTCCAATCCCCACTTCTATCATCCTAATTACGAGCAGATTCCCAGCTCCCTCCCTCCCTCAGAGAGGTCCCTTCAGCTTCCCCCTTTTCTCCCTCCCTCTGGCTGAAATCAGCAGGTGAATCCCAACCCTTTGGTATTTTTGCTCTGTTCTTGCTGCCGGACAAAGCTTGGCCTCTTTCATTTCCCTTTTATTGCAGCCTCTTTTGCGCGGATTAAAATAATTGATATTGATAACGCGATCTGCCCCCTGCCCCTGGTCCCAATTACTTGCACAGGCTGGGGATCCTGCCTTATGGATATGACAGGAATGGTCTTCACTAGCACTCTGGGCTCCAGAACTGCTGCTGGGATTGATTTGGGAGAGCTGGGATCATTCTGGCTGATTGTTGTGGGCTGGGGTCAGTGGCCGGGGGCTGGCTCGGAGCTGCATTTTCCCAGAGTGCTGCCAGGTGCCTGGCAAAACTGGAAAATTTACTGCAGCCACCTCCACGTTCGGGATTAGGAATGACAGCACTGAAGGGTCCTTTCATCCCGAGTTTTCCTGGGGGTGAAGTCGGATCCTTGGTGTCGTGCGAGAGCCAAGGGAGTTCCTGATGTGGCTTTTGAACAGGCACAGCCCCACCCTGAGGGGGGAACCCCAGCAAAAGTAAATAACAGGGACCCAGAAAAGGGGATTTAAAGCTGGAAAGGCAAACAGAGCCTTTTAGATGTGCAAAATTCTATTTCATAAAACTATGGGATTGTTAAAGTTGGAAAACCATCAGATCCAACCAACACCACCACAGGGTTCACCACTAATCATGTCTGAAAGAGCCACGTCCACAGGGTTTGGGAACACGTCCAGGGATGGGGACTCACCACTGCCCTGGGCAGCTGTGCCAGGGCTGGACAGACTTTTCCAGGAGGAATTTCCCTAATATCCAACCTGAGCCTCCCCTGGCCCAGCCTGAGGCCGTTCCCTCTCCTCCTGTCCCTGTTCCCTGGGAGCACAGCCCGACACCCCCGGCTGTCCCCTCCTGTCAGGAGCTGTGCAGAGCCACAAGGTCCCCCTGAGCCTCCTTTTCTCCAGGCTGAGCCCTTTCCCAGCTCCCTCAGCCGCTCCACATCAGAC
The DNA here is from genome assembly GCA_013397895.1 of Origma solitaria. NCBI lineage: Eukaryota > Metazoa > Chordata > Aves > Passeriformes > Acanthizidae > Origma > Origma solitaria. The sequence continues at coordinate 1,851,835 of VZRL01003210.1, forward strand.
TAATATTCTCAAATATTCGACAGCCATGGACCCCAGAGCAGAGCCACTATAACACCTGCAGCGGCTGTGATGCCAGTCCAGGGATGGGAATACTCCTCCAGAACCATTCCCTTCACCAACCCAGAGCTCCTCACCCCAGGAGTGTCACTGGATGCAGCATTTTCCTTTTTGCCACCATTTATATAAAACTCAAACACAAAACTTGAGGTGAAGGGAGAGGGGGAGCCGAGTTTGCCTCTGTAAGCAGAGAGGAGCCGAGCCCCAGAGCCAGCCAACAACCCCCAGTTTGTGATCAGAATGCAACATAATCACTGCAACAGATGTCAAAAAGATAAAGCCACAGAATGCTGAATTGCCAAGGATCTGCTCTGCATTTTGGAGAGCACAGGGATGCTCTATTTCTGTCAAATGGCCCCGTTTTGGGAGTGTAAGCAGGAACTGCAGCACAGAAAACTCCTTTTTGTCCCTGCCCTGCAGCAGGGAAGTTCTCAGTGAGGCTCAGGTTTGCTCCTGGATCCATGATGGGGAGGGGAGGGAAGGAGAGAAATTGGTCTTTTAGGGAAAAACAGCATCACCCAGCTGGCACATGGACATGGCCTGACTGCCAGCGGCTGTGATAAAGAGGGAAAACACGGAGAGCTGCCTGGCAGGAGAGGAAAGGTTGGGGAAAATTGTTTTACAGAAAAGCAGACAAGAGAAATGAGGTTTTATGCGCACAGCACTCACCTCATAGTGATAATCCATGCAAGTTAACTCTCTCCAGCAGCGATCTCCTCGGATTTTAATCAGCCCCTGGGGAAAAAAGGCAAAAATACCGTCACGAACACTTTTATTTTGTGCCTCAAGATGCCAAATTCCGTGGTTAAACTGCAGAGGCTGAATGAGACCCACGGCACATCCACAGCCTGGTCCAGCCATTGTTCCCAAGGGAACACAATGGATGTGACTCATTCCATGAGTGGTTACTAGAAATCTGAAATGAAATCCTTGTGGAATATGCCACACTCCCTTTCAAGGGAGAAGCCTAACCCACCCCTGAGCCTTAGCTCAGGTCTGAGCAGCCCAGGGCTCCTGGCATTGCTTCCAGCATCCCTGGGAAGCAGCAACAGGAAAAACCAGGCTCTGCCACTGGGATAACACACAAAACCCAGCGAGATCCACGATCTGAACATCCAAACCCCATTGCTTCCCTCGGGCAAAGCCACCTCTGCTGCCTGCGGGAAAGCAAGCAGTGCCACGGAGCTGGGGTGGGGACATGGACGGGGACACGGAGCCAGGATAGGGACATGGAGAGGGGATGGGGACACTGAGCAGGGACGGGGACACGGAGAGGAGATGGGAACGTGGAGAGGGGATGGGGATGTGGAGAGGGGATGGGGACATGGACAGGGATGGGGACACGGAGTTGGACACAGAGATGCAATGAAAGGAATCAGAGAAACAAAAGAGGAGCAGGAGCAATATTTAATCCAAATACTGCCGCCAGCTGTGTCCCAGCTCAGGTCAGAGGCTGGCAGGGACACCAGCAGGTATCCAAGCCTGGGACTCCAAGGCAACCAGAGCGGGACATTTCCAAATCATTGGGTCCATTCCAGGGCTGGCAGCAATATTGGGATTGAATTTCTTTGCCTCAGTGATGAAGAGCAGAAAGGAATCAGTCGGCCAGAGCAGGAAAGACACCTGGGCAGGGATGGGCCGGAGCAGGAAGCCGTGCAATCAAGGCTGCTTTGATGTCCGGGAGAGGTCCCTGATTAGGATCACAATATCCCAAATTGAGGAAAGCTTCACTGGTCAAAAGGTTGGAGCAGCTCTGTCATCTGCATACAATTAGGGGGGATTTGCCCACCTCTGACATTGCCCTAATTGTAACGGCCCTGCCTTCCCCAGGAGAAAAACACCAGAGGTTTGGGAAGAGCCCAGTGCTGCTCCACCGGGAGCATCCTGAGGCTTCCTGCCATTTGCAGCAGGGAAGGGATCAGGGACCTGCCAGGGCTAAAATCTGAGAGCTCCGAGGAGGAGATTCCAGCATTGTGGCATAATTCCATCCAAATTCCAACAGAACTGGAACAGGTTGGAAGAGACCACGGTGGCTTCTCTGCTCTGACCTCCCTGCTTGTACTAAAACAAATCTTCAATTGCAGCATTAAACAAAGTTTCACAGGTTTGGGGCTCAAAAAAAGCTTCAAAATTCCAGTTAAACACCCTCCAAAACTGATCAGACCTCAGGAATATCCAAGAATATCCAAGGCTGTGTATCTATCTGTCTGACATCCAAGAGCACAGGGCAGAGCAGAATTTATGAACTCCTGGCTGCTAGAAAAGGGATGCAAAGTGCTATCACCCAGGATCTGTGGGATGGCAAAGCAGATTTATCCCCTGGGATTTCCTCAGCACTCTCCCCTCCATCCCTCCCAGCGCTGGAGCAGAGGGACAGGGACAGGACACCCTCGCTGTCAACAGCCAGGGCTCTGTCCTCCCCTCCCGAGCCATCCCCGGCTCCTCCTGCCCTCCGAGCTTTTCTAAAGTTACAGGATCCGGCGATAGCATCTCCCAGGATGTGCTGCAGCTGGCAGCCCTGCCGGGCCAGGCCACACTGAGGCAGCTCTGTGCAGGAATGCTGCAATATTAAAACAGGACAGTTATCTTGATGACCTTCCCTCCTCCCTGCCTGGGCTGTTAGCAAGCTCTGCTATTCAGCAGGGATAATTAAAACTCCAATTAAAACAAGGATGGGGAAAAGCACCGCTCTGAAAATCCCAATTTTCCCTGCAATGACTCACTCAGGCAGTTCATCCCTTTTTGTTTACTAGGAAGCTTTCAAACAGGAAAGTCACTGAAAGCTCTTCATGTCAAAGATGTTTTGCAGCACAAAAACCTCCCACTCTCATCATTAAAGGGCGTTTCGAGTCAGCTCTACCCTGAGTTGTCTTTGAGGCCACTTCCACTCCCACACTGCCACCTGAGTTTCCCAGTTTTCCTCAGCATTTGGAGCGAGGAACGAGAGCAAAATCCGTGTTTTCTGGGGCTTCATCTCTGCTGAGGAGGGGCAGGAGAGGAGAACAAGGAATCCCAGAATCCTGGAATTGCTGAGGTTGGAAAAGATCTCCGAGATCACCAAGTCCAAGCACAAACCAGCAGCACCACCATGGTCACCTCTGAACCGTGTCCCCGAGTGCCACATCCACAGGTTTTTAACTCTTCCAGGGATGGTGACTCCACTGTTCCTGTTTCAACCCTTTACAACCCTTTCCATGAAAACATTTTCCCTAATATCCATTCCTTGCTCAGGATGGTGCATCTCCCATGGATCCCAAGCCTCCCTCTCCCTGGATGAGGACATGGGGGGACCAGAAGGAAAAGGAGCATGGGACAATCCCACGAAACCTCAGCAGACCTGGAAGTTTGGATGTAAGCTACCAACATCTTGCAAGGAATATTTGCTGGGAATATATCAGAGGTCAAGGAATGAATGATAAGCACAAATTAAATGGAAAACAAAGAAAGGAATGGTTTAATTTAATTTCAGCTTGGCATCATGCTCCTGATATTGTCCTGTGGCAATGGCATCATTTGGAAAACATGAAAAAGATGCGCTGCAGCAAACTCTGGGCACAAAGTTGTTTCTCCTTTTCTAAACACTAAAATCACTTAAGAAGTTGCTTTTCCCCCCTTTTTTAAGTTTAAAAAAAAATTTGGGAAGTTTCTTCCTGATCCTGAGTTAGCAGAGCAGTAGCCAAAAGCTGGAATTCTGCCTTTATTTTGATGCACGGATTGGAGACAAATGGGCAGATCAGGATTTTTGAAAACATTTTTGCATTTTCCCTTTTTATGGATCAGCTCAAAGAGACAAAGCTAAGAAGAGTGTGTTGGGGGG
>VZRL01003210.1:1855768-1888657 GCA_013397895.1 Origma solitaria
GGGGGGGCAGGAAAATGGGTTTTAAATTAATTTTCCCTTCCCAGTGATACAATTCCAGGAAAAACCAGGCACCCCCACCACCAGCTCTGCACCCGGGGGCGGCCGAGGGGACTCTCAGATCTCGGAAAGGGAAAATTTTCAGAAATACAAATTAAATCTGAGCTCAAGGCAAGGAAACAGGTGGCCAAGTGAACCAGCAGAGACCCCTTCACCTCCATGGCCTCGCTCTGAATCCAGCTCCAGCCAGGATTATTAAATTCCCACTGCTGGGACGGTGGCTGCGGAGCCACCGGGGTCGGGCACTCGTGGCACTCTGGTTCCTTGGGATAATGAGCACTCCTGGCCTGGGAAGGGGCAGCTTGAGGTCCTTGTCACAGGAATTTACAGCGGGAGGAGTAGAAAATGCTGGCCCTGGATTGAATTAAGCTCCAGGATGAAATATGGGCTCCATTCCTCCTCCCTGGCCAGGTCTGCTCCCTCCAGGGCACGGCCAAGGAGCTCGGGCAGGATGGAGAGGCAGCACCTGCTCCGACTTGGAAAACTCCATCCTCCAGGCTCCCAAAATTGAGGGGCATTAAATCCACCAGCATTTCTCCCAGGGCAAGGAAAATTACCTTTAGGATTTGGTTTTTAATTCAGTTTAACGGTAGGTGATACATCCAAACAAAACCCACAGCATTGCCCTTGCTCCCTCTCCTCCATCGCCTCCCTCGCTCCCAGCCCTGACCCTCCTTCCCAAAAAAATCCCAGGCACGAGCCCCAGCTCCAGATGCACCATCAGACAATTCCACGAGGATTTGACACTTTGAACACGGAATAAAATATTCCCAAAGCAGGTGAAGCATTCCTTTATCTACAGGATGCCAGCACAGGGGATTCAGGGATCCGGGGGGATCCAGCCCCCGGCTCCAGCACCAAATCCTGCCCTTTCATCTCCCCAGGATGGCTGTGCCCAACTGTGCCCCTTCCAGACTGCTGTACTTGGGTGATTCAAACCGAAAAAAAGCCGGAATAATTAAAATGTCATTCAAGCCCTAAGCCCATATGAGTCACTGTTCCAAAAAATATCTGAAAAATTCCTTCAGGAGTGGGGGATAATTATATTCCTCCCTATCTATTGATTTTTCTCTACAATGCAGATGTCAGATTTTCCACGGTTTTTTCCCCCTTTTTCTCCTTTTTATTTTTTTTCTTTTTTCCCTGGAGTGAGTGTCAAGGAGGAACAAAGCACTTCTTTGAGACTTTTTCAGCCCAAAATTAATTCTGAAAAAAAAAATGGTACAGACAGGCCAATAGCACGGGAAGCTGAGCAAAAGCCTGGTGACTCAAGCTATGTCTGCAAAATTCCCTATTGATCCCGGCTCCAGAGGGAAGGGTGGGGAATGGGGCACCCACGTTGTAAATTTAGAGTCAATTTAAAGACCTTTCTGTGTCTTTGCTGTACAAAAGATGGGCAAAAACCCACCCTGAATTCTCAATCTGAATTCCAGATTTTAATTTTGCTCGCGCTATAAATAAGAAGTGCTTCCAGAGAAAATCCCACCTCTGCTACCCACGGAAAAAGCGGTGTCACCATCTCGGTGAAAGCCAAACCTTCAGCAGAATATTCTCAAACAAATTCAGGCCCCAATTTATGGGAGAGGAAGGAGCTTCCTAAGGTGAAATATAAAAATAAAATTTGAAAAAAAAAATTGAAGGATAACAGGGCAGGGCTGGAAGAGGCTCCTGGAGAACCTAAATCTGAGGAACGCAACAAGTCCAACTTCTGCTGGGGTCTGAAATTCCCTCAGAGCTCCAGGATTCCAAAGCCTCCACATCTCCCTCCCTGCCGATGGATCAAGGTCTGTGGTGCAGGAAGGATGAGATGGGTCCCGGGGTTTTCTTTTCCCTAGGGAATGTCCCCCAGGGAACAGGTGACACAGGTGCAGCTTCAGGGCTTTCTGCCACAGCTGTGCCAGCAGCAACCCAAGGCGTGAAGCAGAGCTGCAGCTGATGCTCACACCAACCTCACTGGACTCAGATTCCTGCTGCTTCTTCCACGGAAAGGGAGGAATGACAGGATGCTCCATCCCTGAAGTGTCCAAGGCCAGGTTGGACGGGGCTTGGAGCAGCCTGGGATAGTGGGAGGTGTCCCTGCCCATGGCAGGGGTGGCACTGGATGGGCTTTGAGGTCTGTTCCAACCCAAGCCATTCCATGATTTTGAGATTCCTTAGCTAGGAAAGGACAAGTTTCTGCTCCTCAGCTGACTCTGCTTTGTTCTGGACCTTGCCCGTCACTTCCAAGGCCACAGCCAGCCCTGCTCAGACCCAGGCCTGGCACTTCCACATCCTCCTGAGGACACTGGAAGTGTCCAAGGCCAGGCTGGACAGGGCTTGGAGCAGCCTGGGACAGTGGGAGCTGTCCCTGCCCATGCAGGTCCTTTCCAAGCCAAACCATTCCAGGATTCTGTGCCGAGCCAGGTGAACAAACCCCTCCTGCCGGGTCCCCTCCTGCCCAGAGGGGCTCTGAGCTGGCCCCAGGACAGATCCCAGCCCTGAACACACAGATCCTGCTGGAACAAGCCCAGGCTGATCCAGCACAAAGCCAAACCGGAGCCGCCACAACCACAACGCCGCACACGGACGGAAACCGTGCTCCTGGAGGAGAATTCCTGGCGTTGACTTTTGCTTCCTTTGCTCCGCTGCTGTTTTCCCCCTGAGCTCCCCAAAAAGGCCCTTTGAGAAGCCACCAGGAGCGCAGCCGCATCTGGGTGACTTTGAAGGCAGCGCCGCGAGCAGTGGGTGAAAGGGATTCTGCAAAATCCTTGGCATTGGCGGCTCCTGCCTTTTCCAGCCACCAAGGAACAAGTGCTGCTGCCAAGGGCTATTACCAGACAAATGGAGAGAGATCAGAGGCACAAAGGAGGTTGCTAAGGAGTCAAGTGTGGGATCCCTGCAGAGAGGAGGAGGCTGCAGCTGGGACGGCAAAGGTCAGAACATTGCAGACATCATTTTCCAAAAATTCCCATGAAGCCCCGGCGCGGGAGCCGGGAGCTGGCCCCGCCGAGCTCGCCGAGGAATAATGAGAAAGCCAGGGAAGAAAGCTCCCTTTCTTCCCTCCTACCCACGCTAATGTAATAAAACAAATTAGAATAATTATTCTCCATTTCGGAGCCATAATGCCCAGGATCAGGGCACGCTTGTCACTGAGCTGACATCTACATCCGCTGGATTCTGCTCCTTCTCCCCCTTTTCGTATTTTGGGATCGCCTGAATTCTGACTTTTATTTGATTCTGTCTAATGCGATTTTACTGCAGGCATCCAGATTCTGTTTGCTTCAAAGTCTTCCTTATTTTTGCCAGAAAGTTCATCTCCCTTCTTAGCTAATCACAGCCCCACCCTTTCCAGTAACCTTTCAAATGCCACCCACGTCCTGACACTTTTAACGGGATCCAAGCAAAAACAAAACAAGGAACACGAAGAGTTTCACATGAACCACAAGGTTCTGAAAGGATTTGCTGCAGTGGGTTAAAAGAAATATTTTTTAACAGCAAAGAAAATGCAAAACCGTTCAAAAACATATTAAATATCAAGTGATGTATAAATAATCTGGAAGGAATTGATCCTTTTTCTGTGAAAATACATCTCTGAGAAACATGGACAAATCCACAGGAAAAAATGGTGACAATTTAAGGGAAAAAAAAGATTATTAGAAATCTTTTTGCACTGTTTTTTCCCCTAAGACTGTCACTTTAAATGATCTTTTATCCTCCTGTAAAAGGGGAAAATATCTCTTGCGTAGATTTGAAACAGCAATGGATTGAAATTATTTTCTTGCCAAAAAATGCTCCCGACTCCCCTGTGCTGCAGCAGCTTCTGAGGATGGACTTGAACAGCTCTGAGAGGCTGAGCCCAGATTTGGGAAGAGAGAGGTCAGTTTGACAGTCTGAAAGGGAAACCTGGGAAGTGGGACAAAAATAAAGAGAAATTTTGTTTACAGGAAGCAAAGCAAGGGGAGGGATGGCCAAGTCACAAATCCCAAGTGGAAAAGATACTCTTGGGTTTCCCTAAATTCCCCTTGTGCTCCTCAGGACCTCGTGTGTGATGTGAGGAGGAGCAGAGGGAGCCACTCCTGGGAAGAGCTCTCCAAAAGGTGAAGGTAAGAGGGCGAAGAAAATCTGTCCTGAGGGACCCCAGTGCAGATCCTGGGATGGTTTTAAGGTCTTCGTGCAGGGAAGATGTCAAGGGCACTGCACACAGAGTGGATTATTAAATAAAAACACATTTCTATTATAAATAATACAATCATGACAGAACACACCTATGAAAGGATCTCATTCCTGGGGCAAACCCGAGGTTTGGGATTGGGCTCATGGCCTCAGGACCCATCTGGACACAGACCCTGGGGTCCTCCCAGGCCCAACCCTTGCCACAGCCAGGGAGAGATTGGCAGCTTTAAATCTGAATTTCCTTGCTTTGGGCACTTTTAAATTAAAGTGGTAATGTGCTTTAAATCCTGTTTCCCTGGTTTTTCACTCCACTCTTCAATCCTTTCCTGCAGAAACTAATCAAGATGTCTCAGACTCACACTCAGCTCCAGCCACCTTCCCTGGTAACTTATTCCATATGGTTGGGATCCTTTGCAAGGCACAGCTCCACCTTCGCTCCCTGTTTATTTCCAATTTTCCAATGTGTTGTTGCACCCCCATGCTCAAAGCTCTCCCATCTCCTCTGTGCATCCCCAGCAGGGATAATTATTCCTTGTTTCCCAGAGAGGCTGTGGCTGCCCCCGGATCTCTGGAAGTGTCCGAGGTCAGGCTGGACAGGGCTTGGAGCAACCTGGGATGGTGGAAGGTGTTGGGGTTGGACTGAATGGCCTTTAAGGTCCCTTCCACCCCGAACCAGTCTGGGATTTTCTGTCAGTGTCCCCAGGCAGCTGCAGGTGACAAAACCTCAGTGCCACCAAGCCAGGGACTTTGTTGGCAGTGGGGCTGTTCCTCTTGGCGAATCCCCGTGGCTTGGTCAACAGGGAATCCTGGAACCATCCAGGCTGGAAGAGACCTCGGAGGCCATCCAGTGCCACCCTCAGCCTGAACCATGCCCCCAAGTGCCACATCCACACATCTCCAACATGTCCATGGGGACTTCACCACCTCCCTGGGCAACTCTCAATGCTGACCATTCCTTCAGAGAAAAAACAGTAATTCTAATATCTAATCTGCCCCTCCTGGCCTGAGGCCATTTCCTCTCATCCCTTCAAAGGAATCTCAGCACACACCTTTGCTTCCCACCTCGTGGCTCTGGTGGGATCAAAATCCAACACTTTGCCTCTTCCAAGCCTCAAGAAATCTGAGTGACAGAAAGTCACAAACAGAACGATGAAGCCATCAAACCACGGAGCTCTTCTGAGGCAAACCAGCCCTGCAAATGTGTGTTTGCATCACTTACTGCCTAACAAGCTGCTGGCTCACACAAAGAGCCCCTATTCTGTTGCCTTGGCATGTTCCTGGGAAGCATCCGTCTTTACATCCTGCTCTAATGGATTATTAGGAACATCAAACATATAGATTGAATCACATAATTATGCTTTTTAAAAAGGCAGCAATATTTGAGCTCAGCCCAGCACTTGCTGCCAATCAAACCCCGGCAGCAGCGCCTGCCTGAGCTCCTTGCCTCCCACCACAGCCAGGATTATCCCACTTTTCCTCTGCTGTGTCATCCCGAAACGAGCCCCACCAGCTCCAGGGGAAATGTGTTCAATAAAGCAAGGGCTGGACATGATTTTTCGGGGGCGGTTTAGCCAGGGAGCAGCAAAACTCCCTAATGATAAAACGGTTTGTGTTGGAAGGGACCTTAAAGCTCGTCTGGTTCCAACCCTTCCTCCAACACCCTCCACCTGACCAGGTTTGCTCCGTGCAAAGTCCCAGGCTGTCAGAGTGGGAAAAAGATCCCAAATCCGAGACACTGACAGGAGGAAAAGGGGCTGGAAATCAGCCCCATGTCCTGCTCATGGTACAGGAACCGACCATGGAAAACGGGAGAGCGATGGGATGAGAGTCTGGAGCCATCACCTTGCAGAGGAAAGACCCCTTTCCCACCCAAGGGGCATTTCCAACACGCCCCCCTAACACCCAGCACAGGCTGGGGAAAGCCCAGCTGCCCCCAGGGAATGCTGTTTGCTTGGAGGATTTCCCAAGGAAAGCCTCGCCCCAACCAGCCTGAAGAACCCTGGGAGAACCGCACGGGAAAGCCAAACTTCCTGAATAAAACACAACCACTGCCGACCCCAGCCCTGGAAAAAGCCCTGCAGCACTCCCTGGGGCACGTGCCCAGCTCCTGGCCAGCTTGGGAGGAAACCAAAGATGCCCTGGGAGCAGGTGCATGGATTCCAGGAGAATCCTTCTCTTTCCCACATGATCTTGTTTCCTGCTGCCTGCAAGTGCCGTATCTCGGCCTCAGGAGAAATCCTACACGAGTTTGGGACCCAAAAGATTAAACAGCCCATGAATCACTTGCCTGTGGGGATCCCATTTAATGCCTTTCCATGTTTCCCTTTCCCGTGTCTGTTAGTGATGTATCAGTGTCCCAGGCACACAGGGATGTGTCTCTTCCCAAAAATATCGGGAAAATGATTGCTCTCCTGGTAAAGCCGAGAGCAGTGCAGAGATAACAGCAACAGAGGTGTTTGGGAAGTGCAGTTTTCCTCTAGATCCAGCCTGTCCCATAATTCAGAATGGATGAGGCATGTCAGCAGGAACAGAGCTCAGGCAGATCCAATTTTACAAGGAAAGCAGGATGCGAATTGGTGATCGTATCAATTTTTAAGGAAATCCAGGATGTTCTGCTACACTCGGTGTCATGGGCTGCCAATTCACTCAATTATCAGCATCACAGCTGAGAGCCACAGAATCCCAGAGTCCCAGAATGAGGTTGAAAAAGACCTCCAGGATCATCGGGTCCAACCTGTGACTGATCCCCACCTTGTAAATCACAGCAGAGCCCTGAGTGCCATGTCCAGGCATTCCTTGAATCCAAGGAAGCATCAGGGGCACAGGACTCAGCCTCCATCCCTCAGGGATGAAGAGCCTGTGCTGACATTTACTTAAGGTCCCATTGGTGAAAAATGCCCCAAATAAAACCTTCCTGAAAAAATTCCAAGCAAAAAAAGCCACTCCAAAAAAAAAACCCCAACCACTCCTCCTACAGTGATGATCCCGACCTTAAAATTTCGGGATGTTCTGAGCCATCCAAGCAGATGGAGCTGACAGGGTAACACCCCTGCCACACCTTACTGTAACAGGGATGTGTCAGCTCCTGGCGGATTCCCTTACAAGCTGCTTGGGAATTCCCTCTGGCACTGGGACAGCTCTGCAGCAATTGATCTGTTTGGAACCTCGGGGCAGAGAGAGACACCTCACAAAAGCACACCCAAAGGAGATGCAGCTCCAGGGAAAGCTGGGAATTACCCACTGGATTCCAACAGCCTTATGGAAAAGCCACAGTGCCCAACTTCCCTTTTTTCCTTCTGCAGGAGCCGCTCAAGTGCAGCACCCACACATCCACACAGATAATTCCTCCTGCTTTTCCTCCTCCAAACAAGCACCGGGAGCGAGCTAAAGGATCCTGTGAACCTCAACAGAAAGCTTTTCCTTGTGACCGGAGAAACTCCTGAACCAACGGATCCTGAGGCAATTTTGGGGTAGTTTTCAGCTGGGATGGGACACTCCTGCTGCTGCCACCTCCGAGAAGCAGAACGTGAATTCCCACTCACCGCTCCGAGCATGATCCTGAAAATCAGCCAGCGGAAGGCCCAGATGACAATTCTGGAAGGAGGAGAGTGCTGGGGCAGGCGGGACAGGGTCCAGAGGGGGCAGAGGAATATTCCCAGGAATCCTGTCTCCAGCAGCTGTGATTCCCATCCTGCAGTGCCAACGAGAAGTGAAAAAGGAAATAATTATTGTACAAGTGCTGGGAGTTATCCTAGAATTCACTTGAGACATAAAGGATTTAAAAAACACCTTTAATGCTTTTCAAGGTTAATTTGGGGGAAATTAGGCACCAACTGGCCTAAAACAGACATCCCATACAGGGGGGATTCAGGTGTTGGAAGCTTTTGGGTTGTGCTGCTCTTCTCCAAACACACACTGCATAAAAGGGGGGATTTTATAAAAGAGAATAACTTCTATGAAGCAGAGAAAAATGTGATTTAAGGGCCCTAGGAACTGGTACAGAACAACCAAGCAGTGCCACTGATTCCTCCAGTCATGGATGGATCCAGCAGTGCCACCAGTGTGACAGACTGGGCTGGATTTGTGCCAAAACGGGGCAGATTTACCTTCAAAAAATAATTATTAAGATCACATTAAGTCTTGTCATCATCAAACACTAAGGCCAATGAGAAGCTTGGAATTTTTAACCATGAAAAAAAACCAGAATGGCAACAAAATTGTGCATTGGGCCAGTTTTACTCATTGCTGGATTTTCACATCCCTGGATTTAACAAAGTTATCCGGGATTGAACAGCAGCAAAACTGAGCTCAAAGCAGAGCCTTGGGATCCCCCCATGGTGCTGCTCTCTGCTTTGGAGCAGACTCCACCTAATCCATGCAAATGTGGATTTTGCATTTCCTTCTCCAGCCCAGCCTATAAATATTGGAATGATTATGCCAAGGGAGGCAGAACACACAGCTCTGTTTTGACAGGTGAAGTCCAGCCTCCACCACGTTTGGAAGCACCAATTTATCCCTGGCAAAACTAAACTGCTCCAGCTTTGTCCCACCCCCAATTATGCCGATTCTCAAACATTTATGCGTGATACAATTAAAACCATTTTTTAAAAGACATTAAATGGCACATTGGAGAGAATTCCTGAAAATTCCTTGTTGGAGCCAACTGAGGCACTGATTTTCTTGGCCACATAAATCAAACCAGGCAGGGTCCATGGCTCCCATTCCTTCCCAAGGGTTCTCCAGGCACTTCACCAGTTTGATCCATAACAATTTCCTTCACCCAGCCCAGACAGGCAGTGAAACACATTCCGAACCCATTCCAAACCCATCCTCCTTTCCAGCTTCAGCCTGAGCCCCCCAATCCCCCACCCCAAGATTCCTGCAGCCCCTGATCTGATGTTGTCACACAAGCAAAGCCACATTGAATTTGCTTTAAAATATTCTCAATAACAGAAAACAATATCCTTTTTTTATCTTAATGTTCACAAAGCCCCTTAAATCAAAATGGAATTTTTTTAAGCTTGGATGATTACACATCAAAGCTATTAAAAACTCCCCACTCTCCTTCCACACATCCTGTGGTTTCCAGCACAGCCCCCCCAGCTGCCCAAATCAATGTTTCTGGGAGGAGAAGTGAGGAATATTGTCCCAAAAGCAGCTGCAGCAGGGAAGCACCGGCTCATCCCAAAAGTGAAAGGTTAATTGTGACTGAACCCAGCTCCGGGGCTGACTGGCACCAAAAGGGGTCGTAGATCTCCCTCGTTCCTACCCGCACAAGAATCCCACTGTTATCCCTGTTTTCATATGTTAATCACCGGCCTGCCCTGCGTGGGGATGGGTGTCGGGGTGGGATCCAAGCAGCCCCTGCATCCCTGAGCATCCATTCCCTCTGGAGAACAGCACTGCCCTTGCCCAGCAGGGCACACCAGCAACTTTTCCTGCTTTATTTTTAACCCCAATTCCCGCAAAGGTGGAGGCAAGGGGCACAGGAGGATGGCGTGATCCCGCAGGACAATTCCCACACATCCCGAGGCTCCAGGAGGATGCTCCCGGCACCCACGTGCCCAAGCCGAGCCGAAGCCTTCCCACTGTGGCCCGGCCCCCCTGGATCATGAGTTCAGCCTTGCACCTGTGCTTTTATCCCAAAGGGACGAGCTGGAATCCTGGCACCAGCCGGCACCATCCAATGGGAGCTGTGCCGGGAAGGCTCGGAGTAAACAGCGCTGCCAGCTGCTGCTGCAGAGACCTCGGGCACTCGCTGCTGCTCCACGCCCCGAGCTGGGGCTGACTGTGAGGGCAGCCAAGGACAAACCCCAGCCACAGTCCGGGGCACGAGCCTGAGCCCCAAATCCACCAGCTCGGGGTCACATCCTGCCTGGCTCCAGCTGCTCCGTGCCAGTGAGGTGTGGGGCTGGGCTCCTCACCCCAGGGCAAGACCCAAGGTCCTAAACCCAAGTTTAGGAGTAGACAAGCTTGGAGAGGCTCTGATTTATCCACAGCCCTCTTCCTGAGGGACAGAGTCTCCCCAGCTGCCCATTAGGGATCAGGTTTCTGGGATACATCACCCACTACAGTCAGCAGTGGAAGATCCTTCCCAGTCTTCCTCCCTCCATCCATCCATCCATCCACTCACCCATCCATCCCTCCGTCCATCCCTGTGTCCATCCATCCATCTATCCATCCGTCCATCCATCATCCATCCATCCCTATCCATCCATCCATCCATCATCCATCCATCCCTATCCATCCATCCCTATCCATCCATCCATCCATCCATCCATCACCCACCCATCCACCCATCCCTCCACCCATCCATCATCCATCCATCCATCCACCCACCCATCCCAAGCAGCTCCTTGCCCCGGACCTTTCCTGGCCACAGCCTTCCCTCCCCCCAAAGCTGTCACTGCTCTCCCCTTCTCCATCAGCACAGACTCATCCCGACCATAACCTGTCATTCCTAGAGAACATTCAGCTTGGAGAAGACCTCTAAGACCATGGAGCCCACTCCTCTTTCAGGCTTCATCTTGTGAAAACCAAGTGCTGCTGGATGCTGCTCCGTGAGCAGCGGAAGCGCTCGGGATGGTGGGATTATCCCAGATGCTCCTGTGCCGTGGTTTCTATAAAAATTCCAGCTAAATCAGGAAGATTTGGGGATATGAACATGTTGAACACTGCAAGTGAACCCGCAGCTCAGAGTACGAGGTGAGAGCTGGGCTCCACCTCACCCTCACTCGGCTGTAAGTTGATATCACACCCAAGATTACCAAATCCATCAGCAGAACCTCCCGTTCCTCTCCCTGACTCACAAACAGCTGTTCACATCTGCCCTCAAAGCCTCCCACTCCAAACCCCTTGGATTCTTAAACAGGTCCAGGGCTGTAGCCACATCCCTGCTGAGGTTTGGGCGTTGCCACCTTTGGACACCACCCAGGGGTTCCCAGAGCCCAAACCCCTGTGATACTCCGAGGGACCAGCCAGGTCACCCCACTGGGGCAGGGGACACCTGAGGAGCAGCTGGCTGTCACCAACCGTCCCCGCTCATTGACATCTGCATTTCTCTCTCTGTTTTCACCCTCCTCTTCCTGTTATCAAATGGGAGCAGTGAGGAGGGTGAGGAAGGTGATGATTTCAGGTCTCTCCCAACCCCAACCATTCCAGGGTTCCAAAGATGTATTTGCTGACATGGCAGTGCCAGGAGCCCGGCATGGCCACATCCTCCGTGTCCCCCAAACACCCCGGGAAGCACATCCCAAACCCTCCTCCGATGGCAGCAATTCCCACAAATGACATTTTGTAGGGCAGCCCTAACACAGCAACAAACATGGACACAAAGGAGTCACCTCCATGACCTGGGGGGCCTCAGAGAAGAAACTGGGATAGAATCACAGAATGGTTTGGGTGGGAAGGGATCTCAAAGCCTATCCAGTGCCACCCCTGCCATGGGTGGGGACACCTTCCACCACCCCAGGGTACTCCATGCCAGCCTTGGACACTTGCAGGGATGGAGCAACCTATCTGGGATAGCTCCACTTTGGGGCTGTGGGATGGGAAGGCAGATATTGGCCATGGGGAGCTTCAGAAGCATAAAAATAAAGCAGCACCAGTCTGGGAATCAAGGGAGCAAAGATCTCCTGCCTGAAGCGCTGCTGCTTTATCACCTCCAGCGACTCTCCCCAATCCTGGAGCTTTGGGGGTGAAACCCACCCCAGAAACAGCAGCAAACCCTGGTGGGGCTCTCTCCAAGAGACAATTCCCATCCTCCAAGCACCAACCAACACATCCTCAGTGCCGGGCTCCGTCGCGGGGCTCACTGATACTGCTGGGAACGAAAGGGTCACGTTGTTGACCCACCTGCTCCTGTTTTCCTCACTTGGATCTCGTCAAATTTCAGCAGCTGCAGGGCAGCACAAAGCCCCCCATTGTTATCTCTGGCGCAGCCGGAGAGGGAGCCATGGGCTGGGTTTTTTGGGAGAGAAAAAAAAAGGGAATAAAATCAACTGCCAATGGTGGCCACGCTCGCCCCACACGCGGTCCAAGGGTTTGGGACATGCTCAGAGCTTCACGTGGCAAAATCCAGGGTTTGGCATTTTCCAGAGGTCTCTGCTGGGGCAGGGGAGGAGGAGGAGCAGGGAGGATGTGCCGGAGGGGAGGAGGGAAGGGAGGAAGCAAACCCAAAACGCTTTCCCATATTCCTTTTAGGGTTTTCGCCTCTTTAAAAGACTCAGACCTCTCATGCAGTGTAGGGTTTGTATTCATAGCTCAGCATCAAGTGATCTCCAATGTTCATCTCTGGTATTTACCACCAAATTTACCACCCCAAGCCAGCACAGCTTGGCCATGGCTGCAGAGGAGTCAGCACAGTCCTTTCTCCAGTCCCCACACCCCAAACCAGTCTGTTGTTTGCAGGGACAGCTGGGGAGAAAGCAGTGAGGGAGGGAAGGGCTTAAAACCCTCATGAGAAGAGAAAAATTAGGTCCAGAGATAAAGAATTTTCTTATTTTCTGTTTTTCTGACAGAAAAAAAAATCACCTGGCCAAAATCAACCCTCGCACCTGGCTATGCTAGAAACAGCTCATGTAATTAATTTGTATTAATTCCTAAAACAGTATTAAAATCCTAAAATACAGGATAAGGCGAAAACCGCCAATCATTTCTCTTCGTACAGAAATATTCACACATCAAATTTACAGAGAGCACGTCTGCATGGCACAGACAAATGCTGCTCCAACATATCCAGATTTTCCAGCTCCCGGTGCAGCTGTCTCCCTATGGATATTGTGTGTCAGACAGCCCAGCAGCCGAAGGGAGGGAGATATCCAATCCAGACTGATTTCCCTGGAATTAGACCTGCTCCCGAGCCCACCTCCCTGAAATGCAGCGTGGTTTGATTTCAGTTGAGCGTTAAAGCACCTGTTGGAAACATCTGAGTTCTGCTGGGGACCACAGGATATCGTGGCCAGTGCTGGAGCGGAGGCACGGAGGTTTTGGTGGGATTTTGGGAAAAGGTTCTTCCCCCAGAGGGTGCTGGGCACTGCCCAGGCTCCTCAGGGAATGGACACATTCCCAAAGCTCTGGGAGAGTTTGGACAACATTCCCAGGGATGCCCAGGGTGGGACTGTTGGGGTGTCTGTGCAGGGCCAGGAGTTGGACTGATGATCCCTGTGGATCATTACAACTTTCATCCTTCACAGCACTGAAAGGAACGAGAGAGGAGCATCTTTCCAAACAAACTGTGAGTCTGCTGGGAAGGGGAGACCCATAGTGAGAGACAGAAGAAACAATGGGAAGGATTTCCATAGGAATTCCACCGACTGACTTGCCCAAAACTGTGTTAATAAACTGCAAGGAGGGAGATATAAGAACAAGAAGAAAGGGAGGATGTTTATTAGAAGGGGATCTGCATTAGGCGTTTTGGGAAGTCTGTACCTCTTGAGTACCTCAGCCAATGGGGAAAGAGAGAGGGAAATGTGGCCAGGAAATTAGGATAAAAAGAGGCTGCGTCCTCTTTCAATTTGAGAGACCCTATGGGAACTGCCCATGCCCTCTCCCTTTGCTCATGAATAGTTACAGGACTCCTCTGTCTCCTTTTTGGACATAAACCTCTGGTGTTTGTGGATTAATTTTCCTGAGAGCAACAACTTCCTCAGGGGAAAACAAAGCTCCAAACCATCCCTAAAAGACCTGCCTCGCTCTGTAGTGTCTGCACAGAATAGCCAGAAAAACGCCAAAAATGCCCCAAATCCTGCTCCTGGCTAGCTCACCACAAACACCTGGTTCATCTCCAGGGTGGAATACTGGTCCCACTCAAACCCACTGCAGAATTGCCCCCAGTCCCAGTTGGGTTTGGTTTCCCCAGGTCCCAGTTCCCACCCGTTGGAATGAGCTGCTTTTCCCTCTCAGCTGCAGCCCAGGCCAGAAG
This sequence comes from Origma solitaria, assembly GCA_013397895.1. NCBI lineage: Eukaryota > Metazoa > Chordata > Aves > Passeriformes > Acanthizidae > Origma > Origma solitaria. The sequence goes on from VZRL01003210.1 coordinate 1,869,900, forward strand.
GCTCTTCACCCAGTTCCAGGCTTTTTTTGCCTTTTTCCCAGGAATTTTTCCTTTTCCAGGACAACGACATTCCCAGAGGGACAGATTCTCTCCCTTCGCTCCCCAGCTTTCTGCTATCAGCAGAAACAGAGGCACAAAGCCATACAAGAAACTCCAGTTTGTGTGGAGTTTTTCAAGTTTCCCTCTCGCTGGATGGGATTTGTGGTGATTCCCAGTGAAAGGATCAATAATCACCACCTGGAAAAATCACCCCCCCTGTTAACAACATCAAAGAGCAGCTCTGGATCACCTCCACCACAACAGGCACAGCATCAGGGGAAAGGATTAACATAATTTTGGAATAATTTTGGTTTTCCCGTCAGTGGGAAAGCAAAGCCCAGGCACTGGCACTGCACACCTCCCTTTTCGACCAATAGAAAGCAGAAAGTTTCAACTTTATAACTTCAGAACACTGCAGAGCAACAAGAATGATTCATTTTGAGGTCATCGCCAAAATACCCTCAAAAATTCTGAGCTGCTGCTCTGAGGAGCAGAGCTGAGCTAGGACAGAGAAAGGATAAATGATTAAAAAGGGAAGAAATCGCCCATCAGATCTCTGAGGAACAGACAAGGAGCAAAGCCCATGATTTATTGCTTCTCATTCAGTGGGGCCTCCCACCGCCAGAGCCCAGAACAAAGGGATCCCCCTCACAAGGCGCCGGCCCCGCGGGGTCTTCAGGCTTTTCAGGGCTCTTGAAAGCCAAAACTCAGAGGCTGAAGCTCCAAATCCCCTTTGGCACCATGTCCTGATAACCTCAGCCCTCCGGCCCAGCCCCAGGACACCAACAAAGCCAAGATGTGATCCGGCTTCCCACAGCCAAACCCATCTTCAAACTCCACCATTAAGTATTTCCCATTCCTTGTTCACCAAAGTTACCTCAGACTGGGGATACTTCACATTTCTGCAGCCACCAGAAAAGTTCTGGCTGTTGTTGGAAGATTTGGGAAAATGTTAGCAGGAACTTTTTGTTCTTAAAGTATAAACTACCCAGAAAAAAAAATAAAATTTAGCATAAAAACTTTTAAAAGCTTCCAAGTGCTCTCCAGGGTAGTCATTAGGAACTACTTAGGTAACAGGAGGGTGATAACAGGGAGTTAATGCAGCGTTAAATTAGCCCTCCTTCCATGCAGAACTTTAAGTGACAGAGGAATCAGTTGGGAGGATTTTTATTTTATTTTTTAAATAATGAAGTTAATGGATTTCCTGTTTTTAGCTCTGTGGGCGGCTGTCAATTTGAGGGATCTGTACATACTGTATTTAATTACTCTGTCTTCAAGGAAGGAAAATAAGTTCAGCCCTGTTCCTATGAACTCCAGGGGCACCAGGAGCTCTCCAGCTTGGCCTCAAGGTGAGGAGAAGGTGCCCATGCTGGTCAGGGAGAGGGAGATGTCCCTGGAGATGGGAACCAGCATTCCCTGCGCTCCTGCTGTCCAGAGAAGCTGTGGCTGCCCCTGGATCCTTGGAAGTGCCCAAGATGGGGCTTGGAGCAGCCTGGGATGGTGGAAGGTGTTCTAGGGGCTGGAACTGGATGGGCTTTAAGGTCCCTTCCAACCCAAACCATTCCAGGATTCTCAGCATCTCAACCATCCCTCAAAATCCTCCCATGGCCAAGGACTGGTGCCTCAAATGGCAGGGAATGAGGACCAGGAATGGCTCCGAGTCAGGAACGGCAGAGGATTCCCAGGATTGCCCAATTTAGACAAAGACAGCAGGGTTAAGGCTGGTCACAAAGCAAGGGACAGAATCCCAGGATCTCTGAGCTTGGAAAAGTCCTCCAGGATCAAGCCCAACCTCTGCCCAATGCCCTCCTTGTCCCCAGCCCAGACCCTGAGTGCCACATCCAGCAATTCCCTGAACTCCTCCAGGGATGGGCACCCCAAACCTCCCTGGGCAGCCCCTGCCAGGGCCTGACCACCCTTCCCATGGTGAAATTCCCCCGATGGCCATCCTGAAGAAAAGCAGGGCTTGGGGACACACAGCCCACATGTCCCACAGGGAATAACGACACGGGAAGGGATGGAAGGGCCTGGCTGAGAAATGAGGTGTCAGAGCTGGAAGAAGCTGGCCAGGAGGGGCCCAGGACAGGTGACCTCACCCACAGCAGGTGACCCCACCAATACCTCGTGAGGACACGGCAGCACATTCCCACTCAACCCACGGCAGCTCCCACCTTCCCGCGCCACTATTCCATCTGCTCCTGCCGCCAGGCTCTGTGCCACGTGCCTGAGGAGCTAAGTGCCCCAAAGAGGTGCCTCTAGGGTGGGAAATCCTTCTGCAGGCTGCTCAGAACCCATCAGCAGCTGCTCCCCGCATCCCGCCCAGCCCAATTCCCGAACTGCCGTGCCCCACTCGCACGCTCTGAGCGGGAACAAATTAAACCCAACACCATGGAGGCACCTGGCAAAAGCTTTTGCCAGCAGACAGCGAGCAAGCCTCGGAATAAAAAGCAGATTAAAGCAATTTTTCCTGCTGTGTCGCGTGCGATCCCCAGTGCCCCGCAGAGATCCAGATTCAGCCTCGTGCGTGCAACGAGTTTTACCCTCAGTGTTTGCAGGAGATAAATCCAGGGCTGGGGATGATTCCTTCAGGCATACCCATGGATGTCAGTCTCTCATGGAATATCATCTCTGCCTCCCTGATTTTTTCCCTGAATATGGTGCTTTTAAAGCACGGTTTGTCTATGGAGCAGGGGGGAAATTGCTGGATAATTGATGAACCTCAAGGCAGACATCCCCATCCAACACCCCAAGGGACACAGGAGTGACACCAAAGGGGTGATCTGAAGGGTCTGAGGGAGAATTATGGGATTTTTTGGTTGGAGAAGATCTCGAGTCCAATGATGAATCCAGCACCACTGTGCTCACCGTGTCCCCAGTGCCACATCCACGTGGCTTTTGAACACTTTCAGGGATAGGAATTCCACCCCTGCCCTGGGCAGCCTCTTCCAGGGCCTGACAACTCTTTCCATGAAGAAATTTTTCCTAAATTCTAAGAGAAGACCATGAGTGGTTTCTGATGGAATTTACCAGTGCAGAAGGAATCTTTTCATGGAAAGGGTTTCAGGCAGTGGAAGTGCCCAAGGTGGTTTGGAGTCCCCATCCCTGGAGGCACCCAAGAAATAAATGGATGTGGCACACAAGGATGGTCTTGGATGACTTTTCCAACCTCAATAACTCTGGGATTCCTGTACCATCTTTTACACCCAAAATATTTAAAAAATAAAAAAAAAAAATCCCCTAAACTCAAACAAACAAACAAACAAACAAATGTAGATATTATTTATACAAGAGACCATGACAAAACCATGCCAGTACCTCTAAATATGATTTTTCTGGTTCTCAAAGGGGATTTGCTCTGTCCAGACTCCAGGCTATTTCTCCGGATTACAGTTAAATAAGAAAATGGATATTGCCAGGTCCTTTTGGACACCCCTCCATCCCATCAAAAGTAAACGAGAATCTCCTTTCAGCTCCATCCCTCACAGAACTCAACCAGCTCCAGGGAAGCTTTGGTGCTGTAAATCTGCTGCGATTCAGGGCTGCTTTAATCCAGGCCTTTCCCAATACCATGAGCTCAGAAGTGACCAGAGTGACCCCAACACCCACAGCTTTGACCTCCGAGAACCTCCAGGAACAAAGGAAGAGGGAGCAGGAGGAAGGAGACCAAATGTGGATCTCGGGAAATCAAAAAGCTGCTTTCAAAACCTGATTTTAAAGAGATCTGACGAGACAGAGGAGGCAGCAGCAGCTTTTTGGTAATGATGGCACAAATGGCAGAAAGTCAGCTGGGCTGGGAAGTTGTTCTCTCCCTGCACAGCGCAGAGAGAGGAGTGAACACACACAGAGGCAGAAACGCTGAGGGTCAGACACCTGAATCATGGGCCAAGGCTGGAAACCTCTCTGTTGATACAAAGATGAACCAGTTCAGCAATCATTTCATAAATTAACACAGAGAATTCTAAATCAGAGAGTCCAGGGATGGTTCGGATGGGGAGGGACTTTAGGGATCAGCTCATTCCATCCCTGCCATGGGAAGGGACACCTCCCACTGTCCTGTGTGGCTCCAACCTGGCCCTGGACACTGCCAGGGATCCAGAGGCAGCCACAAATTCTCTGGGAATCTCTGCCAGGGCCTCTCCAGCCTCACAGCCAAGGTCTTCACGGCTTCTGGAGAAAGTCACAAGGTTGGATAATCCAGCAAAAATCCACCCAGGGCAGCTCCAGAGATCCCCTCCTCCAGCCCTGCTGCAAATGCCACGGAGCCTCCCTGCTAAAGAGAGGAGGGCAGCAGGAAAGCAGAGTGTTTTCCCCCAAATATTCCCATTCCCTGAGTCCTGCTGCCAGTTGGAAGGGCTCAGCAGCTTCACGATAACACAACCCAGCAAGATTTTCCTCTGCCGCTCGCCGCCACAGCCTGGGTGGTGCTTTCCCCCGCGTGGGACATCCCAGGCACTTGTGAGCACATTCCCCACCACGGAATTAAGGATTTTTTTTCCTTCTAATTTGAAGAAGCAGCTTTTTACATTTCGCTGGAAACCGCTGAAATCAACCACATGAAAAACAACAATCAGCCAGGGTAGTGACAAGGGATATTAAACAGCTCCTCACAGATGTCCCAGCACCACAAGGCTCGTTCTCCCTGTAAGGAATCCAAATGACTTCAGTGCCTAAAATTAACCAGATGAATGATTTCAGTCCTCACTCGGCACTTATTAAATCAGGCTGAAAATCCTACAATGCTTTGGGGTGGAAGGGACCTTCAGGATCATCATGGACGTGCACCCAGAACGGGGATCCAGCATGGAAAACCAGAATTTTTTAAGTGTTTGGCAACATAAAGTCAAGCTGGAAATGTAAAACAGCAGGGATAGCTCAGGGATTTTCCAGACAAATAGTCATCAATACCCCAAAACCCGGGAAAATATCCTGCCACTGCTTTAATCCTGCAGTTTCAAGTGAATGGCAGCACCTCTGAAGTCGTTGCTCCAAGAATGAATTCAATTTATTGACAGAAATCACTGCCCAGGCTTTGATGCAAACGTTCCATCATTAATGGGGAACTTGTCAGGAAAGCTGGGGCTGGAATTCCCTAACTGGAACCATGTGGGAAGGCAGCTGGAACACCAGCACTGCTTATCCTGGGGATTTATCAACCACCTGAGGCCATGTGTGGCACCCCAGTGACACCCTGGGTGGAGGAGGGAGAAATGTTCCATTTAAAAATCATTTCAAACATGAAAAGGGAACCAAACCCAAATGTAAAATATCTGTTATTTGTTAAAATAATTATCAACCAGCTGGTTATTAAATGTTATTGTGTTTTATGCACAAAAACACTCTTCTCTTATGAAATCAGAGAGATTTGGGTTGGGACCTTAAAAAGAATCTAATTCCAAATTCTCAGTTGGTCTAGAAAAACATTTCAGAGAGATCAACCCTTTACAAAGTGACAGAGTCCCACTCTAAATGACCACATGGCAGGATAAGGACAGCCATTAAAGGTAAATTACTTTCTAAAGTATCTAAAAATGTGGAAATAAAGAGAAGTGAGCACGGCAAAGCTCTGGGCTGAACTGAGGGAAAAATGCATTTCCAAAGAAGAGCCCAGATCCTCTTCCTGATCCATCCAGAGAGGGGAGTTTTTAGCATCTGTGCTATCCCAGAATTAAAAAATGAAATCAAACACTTAAAGATATTCCTGTTCAGGATAATTTTCCTAAGAGAAAGTGCTGACCCTTAAAGAGCAGCACGTGTTGGGAGCTTTTTAATTTCATTTTACTTTAAAAACTCACCGAGGAGAAGTTCAAAATGCTGTTTGTAACTGTAAGTCAGAGTTAAAAGGTATTCAATAAAAACCTCCACCGATTTCTTCTGGCCATAAATCCTAAAGGTAAGATTGTGCAACACCTGTCCTTCATATTTAATAATAACAAACAGATGGGAAAATATTCTAACAAATTATTTTAACTGTCCAAGCTGTGTGCCAGAAAGTCCTGGCCAAATTCCGCTGCTTAACCATCTCTGGACCATTTTCCCTCGGAGCAGATCTCCGAGCTCTCCCTGTTCTTGGAGGGTGAAATATCAGCATCAAGTGACTTTTTTCTAAAATAAATTTAAATTTATTTTAAATTTAAATAAATTAAATATAATAAAGTATATAATAATTATATAATAAATTCTATAATTTATTAATATTTTAATATAATTTATTAATAATTATATAAGAAATTATATTATATAAATAATAAATTTAATGTATTTTAAATTTAAATAAATAAATTTAACACAGCCCCTGAGTTACATCCTAGGGCTGACACAACACAGCTAAACGTGAGGAAGGGTTTTCCATGACAGAGGAGGAACTACAGCATGGATCGAACACCCAGCAGCCCATGGAAAACCCCAGGGATGGGGATTTATTTGGGTCACACCTGATTTGGGGGGTGAGCTTGAAATCCCAAATGACACTTGGTATTGAGCCTCTCCAGCCCCATCCCGAGGCTCTGAGTGCCAACCCAGCTGGAAATGCTGGAGTCTCTCGGGACAAAGCTCTCTGTGCTGTGCCCACAGATGTGCCAGCTCTGCCTCGGGCACAGCCAGGTCACATCAACCCCAGAGCTGCATCTGCTGCAGCTCAGATTTAAAGAGTTGATTCTAAAACACCAAATCTTGACTTTGAAGTTCTCCTCCTCCTCCTCTCCCTGGCCACCGTCTCTTTGAAAAGCTGAATGAGCCTGAAGAATATTATTGGGAATATTGAGAAGCCACATAAATGAGAATGTAAAATACTGATATTCCGTGTTGTGATAAAGAGGACCAAAAGTGGGATTTGAAAGCTTAGCAAAGGACAGATGGGAAGAGCTACAGCTCTGCATTATCCCCTCAGACACCTCCTGGCATTCCCTTCCCCATCCCTCGGGGAATTCCTGTGTCTCCAGGCTGGGCTTTCCTCTGGCTGAGAGATGGAGCACAGCTGGGCAAATCCGAGTGCCCTGACACTATCCCAGATGGACACCTGGAATTTGGCCCTGCTGTTTCCCAGTCCGTATTTAACTCCATGAAAAGCTCCCGGCAGGGTTTGCCCTGGTGACACGCGGGGACAAAGGGCTGTGCCACTGCTCTGTCAGACACCACTTGGGCTCTGCCTTCTAAAGTAACATTCCCTGAGCGACCCAAAGCAAGGCACAAGAACCGTTTCCCCAGCGGTTTCTGCCCCTCATCCTTGCCCTTTTCCGTGGCTCTTTCTCCCCGAGGATCCTTGCAGACCTCCTCCCCGCCCTGCCCCTGGACTGCCCCGTGCTCACTCACTGCACGGTTTGTTTGTCCCCTGTTGTGGAGCAGAAAGGCCTTACAAAATGAAGGCCTTGTTACCCTTGTAAAATCCTCCCTCACTTGTTACTTTGGCTAACTAGAAAAGCATTCTGGGAATGACTCAGCTAAACTAGAGGTGAAAAATGAGTTACATAATTGTAAAACAATGATAAGAACCAAGAAGTGCTCACACCGTGGGGCTCGTGGTTGGTTACACCTGACACGTGTTCCTGTCGTGGTCTGTGGTGGTTGGTTAAGCACATTTGTTGTGCCTCACAAGAATGGAAACCCACAACAAACAAACAGTTTAAGAACTCTGGATTTCTACAATAAAGGGTCTTCACCAGACCATTGTGGAGATTGTGTGTACCTTAACGCCGCAATCCCCCCTCACTATTTTGGGGATGATCACCTTTGCTCTCTCCTCTCATCCCCTATTCTTTGGGAGCTGCAGGATGACTTTTCCCTCGGTACCACTGCTCCGTTCCCAGGCAGGTCTCCACATGCTGTCCTCCTGCCCCAAGGCCTCTTTTCCAGAGGGAAGAATTCCCTCTCCGCAGAGGGCAGGCAGCTGGGTGGTGACATCCCACCAGCTCCAGGGGCTGCTCCTGCCTCTGCTGGCCCCCAGCCATCCCTGGGCTGGCTCTGCATGGGATGGGGCAGCTCGGAGCCCAGCTCCAGGGAGGTTCAGCAATCCCTGGGAGAGGCTCAGGCTGCACAGGGAGAACACAGCCTGCTCAGGATTCCTCATCCTTCCCACTCCCTCCATCCCACAGCTCTGCCAGCCCAGCTCCAGGGGTGCTGCTGAATGGGACATGACCCAACGAGCACGAAACAAATGGGAAACGATCCTTTATCTCCTCCCTGATAAACATCCATAATAAATGGTAAATCCAGAGGCAACCTCAGGAAGCTCCACACCTCCCTGCCTGCTCCCTAAACCCCAGAGCTGTTTAGTCTGGGTTTAATGGTTTAATCACCTCAGAGCCTACAAGCTGAGGATAGAATCAAAATCCCGCTACTAAAACGTTGTTATTTTAGGCACTGTGCCTTATCCAAGTTGCAATCTCCTGTTCCTATGGAGGAGCTTTACATAAAGGCCTGGAAGGACCTCGGGGAAAGGCTGATCCCCATTGATGTCCAGGGACACAGGATGGGGAGGATGCAGTTATTGCTCACCACGTGGATAACACAGCCCCTGCCCCCGACAGGTGCATCCCTTGGGAACAGAAATCTCCCTCAGGCCTCAGACCTTCTCCTGAGCAAGGACAGGAGTGGCTTTTGCTCCTCCCAAAATGGCAAAACTCAGCATCCTCAGCTTCCCCATCCCCTCCCAGCTGGAACACCCACAGCTCCCCAGCTGGAATCCTCTCCAGTTTTGCTCCCTGAAACCTCCTCACCATTCAGGGGTTTTCCCACAGGGATTATCACAGACTGATAGGATGGTTTGCGTTGGAAGGACCTTAAGGATCATTTCATTCCACCCCTGCCATGGGCAGGGACACCTTCCACTATCCCAGGCTGCTCCAAGCCCTGTCCAGCCTGGCCTTTGACACTTCCAGGAATCCAGGGGCAGCCACAGCTTCTCTGGGAATTCCATCCCAGGGCCTCCCCACCCTCAGAGGGAGGAATTTCTCCCCAATATCCCATCTTTCCCTGCCCTCTGGCAGTGGGAAGCCATTCCCTGTGCCCTGTCACTCAATCCCTTGTAAATAATCTCTCTCCATCTCTCTTGTCAGCTCCTTCAGGCACCAAAATCCCCAATTAGGTTACCCTGGAGCCTTCTCTTCTCCAGGTTAAAACAGGTTCAGGTAATTTTGGGATGCATCCAGCCCCACCCCTTAGCAAAGAACAAGAAAACACAAGAGAATTGCCATAAAAGCAGCAACCGTTCCCAACCAAGGCCCAGCGGAGATTCCAGCGCTGGAAATCGCGGCATGGAACTCACTTTGAAATCCTGACACTTATCTGCCTGGACCAACAGCAAATATGTACCTTGGCTGCCTCCCACTTCCCAGGGATGGCTGGGAAGAGCCTGGCTTAACACTGCGGTTTCACCCGGCTCCGGGACGGAAAAGGAGCCCATGAGAAAATGATTCCGCCGGACTTAAAATAAATAAATGATTCCCATTTCTTGAGGAGTTTCAGGGAACATGGTGGATGCAGTGAGGGGGTGGCAAGAAATATTTGGCTAGGTAGCATTCTCCTTAAATCAGGAATGAGAACACGAGGCTGCAATCGCCAGCGCTGGTGGAATATTTCAGGAAATCGGAGCGTCCCACACAGGGCTCAGCAGGAAGCAGAGGCAGCGGCTTTGACTTGTGCACGAAGATGCCACAAATGACAGAAAAACACAGAAGATTTCGGCTCCCAGTAAATTCCTGTCAACAAACAAAGCTTGGGGACAGCAGGAATAGTGGCGGCTCCATTCCTGAGCTCCCTGATGGTTTTGGGACACAACTCCAGCACAGCACACATTCTGTTCTGCTCTTTCCCTTCAGATTTTGCACATTTGCTCTTTGGACTGATTTAACCCCGAATGTGAAGTTCAGAGGATGCGGAAGAAGGCAGTGAAACTCCATAAAGTCCACAAAGACACAGATTTTTAATGAGGCTCAGTCATGAATCAGTTCCTGCTCACATTTAAAGGCAGGGAAATCCTGAAAACCTGGTTGCTAAGATGTTTTTCACATGCAAACTCACCAAACCACACAACTTTTGTTATCCCGAGCGCACCAAAGTCTAAATTTCTATTTGTCTCTCAACTACAACACATTTTCTTCCTAACTTAAACACCACAGGTCAAAAAGAATTGTAACAATTCCCAAAATCCTGACTTCCTTTTGCTGATCCAGAAATCTCTTTGACCCCAGGGCATTCCCACAAATAATATCAAGGAAACAACATTTTTGGCCAAAGGAATTTCAAGAAGAAATCCACAGACAGTTCCATTCATGGAGCTCATTCCCTGCTCCGGGCAGATCAAGGAGTTTGGATTCAGAGGAAGATCAAACTTGACCTCTGGCTCTCACCTCCACCAGTTTTTATGCATGGAAGGAACAGAGAAAATGCAATAAACCTCAAAATAGAGACTTGTGAAGAATCCCAGAGAATTCCAAAAGGGGCTCTGCCAGCATAAATACAATTAGACAATATTTAACCTTCAGTAGCATCGAGCTGTCAAATAAATATTCCCAAGAAGACAACTTAAAAAAAAGGAAAAAACCAGCTCCACACCATTCCTCCTCCTCCCTTCCAGTGAGAAAAAAGAGATAATAAGAATAGACAAGAGCACAGGACAAATGTCCTGGAAACAAACCTTCATTTTAATGCTCAAGCCAATGGATTTTTAATCCATGGCCAAAAGAAAGAGAGGATCAGATAGCAAAGGGCAGGAAAATGGAAATGTTTTTCCCTTTCCATTGCAATGGCGTGGCTGCTTCCAGCTGGGATCCTGCATGGAGATGTTGCAGGGCTGCTGAAGGTGCTCCAAAGAGCTTTTTTAGTTCTCTGACTGATTAAAAAAAGACAAAAAATCAAGGCCATTTAATCTGAACCAAACGGTTTTTCTGCTCATCAAACATCCCTGATGGAAAGCAACCAAAATCCAGGGACTTCCACCCAAACTTCCACAATGCAGATCAACAAAAAGGATGGCGAATATCCCAACAGCTGGATTCCTTAAAAAGGGCCCGTTCTGTCACCAGCCTTCTGCAGAGCTCCCCACACGACTCCCAGCTGCCCAGAAATGTCCAGTGCCAAGAGCTCACCCTTTAATTAATAATCCTTCCATGTACCTTGGGAACATCCACCAGGACTCACCATCCCCAGGAAAAACGGGGTTCCAAAACTTCCTATGAAGAGCTGGAATCATCCTCATAAATCACTGCCATAAAACTTTGATGGGATGTAGATCAGGGCAGGAAAAGGGCATGGAATGGGAACGAGCCCGAGATAAATCGGATGTTCGGAATGACAGTGTGGATAAAGGAAAAGAAAAACTCCAGCAGTTCCTTGGACGCCCTTTGGTTTATTGGGATTATCCAGGGGTTACTCTGCACATCAAGGTTTATTTAACTTCAGGAAAATACAAAAATAAAAATCAAACTTCTTCCCCCGTGCCAGACCTGAACTTTGGATGGAAGGAAGCCTTGAAAGCAGCTCTGCCCAGCTCTCATCCTTCCATCAAAAGCCTGGAGACAGTGCAGGGAATTCAAAGAGCTCCATGCTGAGAAGTGTCAGCCTGTGGGAGCCAGCACTACCATGGAGCTGATCCATTGTTTTCACTGGAGCCTCCCCAGCTTGTCTTTCTTACTAAAAATCAGGAGAAAACCTTCCTATCTCCCACTTTGGAGGTGGATTCTGCTTTTCGGTGGGTTCTGGGCTTGCAAAACATGCACTGTACCTGACTGTTTCCAGGTGAAGCCAAGCAGGTGGATCTTCCCTGGAGTTTGTGACAGCTGCCAAATGCTGCGGGGACAAAAAGTGCCAAATTCCTCCTCAGCAGCTCAAGATCCTTCAAACACAAAGGTCTGAAATCCAGCAGTATTCCATAAATGAGGTGAAGACCAGGCTGGATGGGGTTTGGAGCAGCCTGGGATAGTGGAAGGTGTCCCTGCCCATGGAACAAGATGAGCTTTAAGGTTCCTTCCAACCCAAACCATTCCATGCCATAAAATAAAGCCAGTGTCCTCTGCAGGTGCTTAAAGACCTGCCAAAAGCCTCTTGAAAACATTTATCTGGGTTTGGGGTTTAAAAATAGAGCGAAAGGATAAAAATAATCACACAATGCCGTATTTACAGGAGCACTTTGTGTGGGTACTGTAGCTCAGCCTCACTGGGGGACTTTGCTCCCATTTTCCAGAGGGAAAACTCATCCCTATGTGCAATGGAATAGGAACAACCAAAAGAGGGAGAAGCGACAGCTCCCAGGAGTCACCAGAGCTGCGTTGACCACAACTGGAGCAGGGTCAGAGCGGACCCACATCCCTGATTTTCTTTTCCACACCCATCTGTGCCATAGGACACAGGCAAGAAACCCTGCAGGTGACACTGCTCATGCCACACCTCCCAATCCTCCTTCCCTGCCAAACCCATCCCGAATCCCAGCAGACCCTGGGCAGGGGGAGCTCAGCTCTCCTGAAGGATGCACAGAATGGGGATTGCATCACTGGGGGATGGAGTGGGGGAATTAATCACCCTCTCCCAGCCACATTCCAGCTGGGGAATGCCACTGGATCTCCTTAAACCCTAAAGAAGTGGGTGGTGTGTCCAGGTCACCCCATCCCACTCTGTCCCTGGGCACTGTCACACGATGCTGAACCTTGGCTCAAAGTGGTGGCAACATTTCGGTGCTGGGTCCCTTGTTTATAGTGGATCTGGAACGAGCTTGGGGAAAAAAGGCCCTTTTTAGCACAAACACAGAGTACTCCGCCTGAGCTGGGATGCTTAGATATCAAATCCTCCTCAAACAGGAGCTGTGGTTCAGACCCACCTTGCTGGGAAAAAGCTGCTGTGAAGAGTTTGGTATTTTTTAAAGGACTGAGCTGGCATTTTCTGAAGCCCAGGCTCGTTCCTGCCCTTGCACAGGGAGGAGCAATCTGGAACAGGCAGGAAGCCATGGGTTTAAGGGAAGGCTCAACACAAATCCCGTGTAAGCTCAGGACAGCTAACAGAGGGGCTGGTGCAAGATAAGGAGAACAAGTGCCGGCTTGATGAGGAACCCAGGAGAGCTCAGGGCCAGGAACAAAGTGTGCAGGTGAATCTGTGAACAGGTTCAGTCTTACACACCGAGAGCAATTACAGCTAATTAAACTAATTGCCTTTCTCCTTGTGTAGAATCATTGAATGGTTTGGATTGGAAGGGACCTTAAAGCCCATCCAGTTCCAATCCCAACACTTTCCACTATCCCAGGCTGCTCCAAACCCTGTCTAGCTTGGCCTTGGACACTTCCAGGGATCCACAGGGCAGCCACAGCTTCTCTGGGCACCTGTGACAGGGCCTCCCCACTCTCACAGGGGACAATTCCTTCCCAATATCTCATCTCTCCCTGCCCTCTAGCAGTTTAAAACCACTGCCCCTTGTCCTGTCATGATCTGCCCCGACAGAAAGTCCCTCTCCCTCTTTTGTGACCCAACCCAAAGTCACCCCCAACTCTACTCCACGAACAGCCAAACCCTGAGCTGAAGTACCAGACTGGAAGAGGAGATGATTCTCTCAGCCACACCAACACCAGATCCTTCCTTCCAACTGCAGGCCACGTTTTCCCAAATTATGGGAGACAAGGATCCAGCTCTCTGCCCTGGAGCTAATATTGGGGACAATTTCAATTAACTTGGCAACACTTCAGTCTGAGAGCCTTAACGAAGGAGAACTCCACTCCTGCCAATCCCTCAGTCCGGTTAACCTTTTCTGAGGGAAATCATGGAATCACAGAATCATTTAAGTTGGAAAAAGCCTCCAGGATCATCCAGTCCAAGCTGTGCCCAATCCCCACCCTGTCCCCAGCCCAGAGCACTCAGTGCCACATCCAGGCCTTCCTTGGACACCTCCAGGGATGGGCACTCCAAACCTCCCTGGGCAGCCCTGCCAGGGCCTGACCCCCTTCCCATGGCGAAATTCCTCCTGAATTTCTCCAAAGAATGAAACCTCTGCCTGCAAAAGGCATTTTTGTTTGTTTCCTTTCTCTCGAGGCCAGGCCAAAAGTCGGTCACAAGAGCTGTGCAGAAACAATTTGCTTAGGGAAAGGGTTTCCCAGTTTCTGCAAGCCCAGCGTTCCCATTCCACCCACTTACATTCCTGGATTAAGGGAAAATAAAATCACATCCGCAGGCCGGTCAGCGGTTATACAGGTCGAGATCCAGGAACATGGCAAAGAGCTGGAAGAAAATTCCACGCCTGGAAAGCTGCTGGAAGAAGTTCTGCACTCCTTCCAGCCCCGCCATTTCCATCAGGCCTCGTTAAGGAGTATTTTATCCCTTCCAATCATCTGCATAATTGCCGCAATCAAAGGCACTACTTTACAGTAATAACTTTAATGGCAGATTTTTCCTTAAACATTCTTTTTTTAAATGCGCCAAGGCTGGTGCATCCATGTGCCAGGAGAAATACAGGCAGGAGGTGACACTCAGGGAACACAGGGTGTGGAGAGGGACCAGTTGCTTTTTGTTTTGGGATTATTGCTGCTTTATCATGCTCAAGATGCACTCCAGAAATGAAATTTTTGCCAATTAAACTGCAGCCTGGCTGGTACCTTGGCAATTCCCTGCTTTTTTCCCCCATTAATTTTGATATGATTGTCTTATTAGGAGGGAATCTGGCTCATATCCAGACTAAAAGCAGGTTTTGGGAAGGAAGAGTCCAAACCTCAACCTTTGGTTTGCCTTCACTGAACCCTGGGATGGTTGGGGTGGGAAGGGACCTTAAAGCCCATCCCATTCCAGTCCCTGCCATGGGCAGGGCCATCTTCCATGGGAGGTTTTTCCTAACAAGCAGAAGCTCCAGCCTGTTTCCCTCAGCTTCACGGCGACAGGAACATAGAGATAACATCTCCAGGGCGTCAGCAGCCTTGTCAGGTTTATTTTGAAGATAGGCGAGAACCACTGGCCTAGTTTTTCATCTAAAACACAGACTTAGCTCAAACAAGCTCAGCTCCAATGGGAAGTTCGCAGCAGGAGCCGGCTGGGATTTCCACCCTCCAGCTCCTGACCACAATTCCAAGGTCTGTGTCCTCCAGGAAACCTGACAGGTGCTCCACCATCGCATCACCAACTCCATGCTGGGATGCTCCTCATGGAAAACCTCCCCAGGAGCACAGGAGCATCATGGATCTACCCAAGCAAGCTCCACATCTCATCCTTGGGGCAGCAAAAGGTTTTGGGGGAACACTTACCCTTAATTGAGGTTCCCAAACGAGCCAGGCCCAAGCCAAGGCCCTTTAATGCAACCCTAATGACATTAAACCCAAACGCTCTCGTGAACACGGGGCGAGGCTGGGGAGGGAATCAGACAAGCCATAAATTAAAGCAGAGGATATGAATTCCATGCAGGCTGCAGTGTTGGGGTTAACGTGGGTCTGGAAGCAGTTTAGGGAGAACCTGGAGTGGCTAAGGGCCAGCCCTGAGTGGAGTCGCTCTGGGCTAATCGTTTCCTTCAGGCAGGCTACTCCAGCTCACTAATAGGTTTTAATAAAAACTTCCAATTGGGCCAGTAAACCCCTCATTAAGCTGTTTTTAAAGCATGAATTTAAGAGGGCCGGGGGTAAAAGGTCAGGGGGAGTTTTTAATTCAGACCGGCTGGCAAAAGGTGCTGTTGTGATTGAAAACACCAGAGTTCAAGTGTCCAGGGCCACATAAACATCCGACTCTGTCACTAGACCTGCCTAAGTGACAGCTTGAAAAATAGATTTAATAAGACAGAGAGAAAAGTTTCCCACTCTTACACGAGCAACAGGAACAGCAGATCCCAATATTAGGCAGGAATGGGAACGGTGGGGAAGCAGCTCCAGCCCTCCCATCCCAGCCTGGGGGGATGGATAAAGAGCAGCCCGTGGCCAGCTGGGTGTCCAGCCATGCCCAGGGCTCTGGGACACTCAGATCCAGGGCAGGAAGGGAGCAGAGCTCTCCGGGAATAACACGGAGCAGCCCAACCCCACATCCTCCTGCCACGGTCTCCCCACACGAGCAGCTCCAGGAGGAACCAGTGCCATGGGACAGCAGCGTGGGAATTCCCTGCTGCCACGTGAAACATCAGCAGGTGTGGGTTGGAAGGGACCTTTAGGCTGGTCCAGTTCCACCCCCTGCCATGGGCAGGTTCCCACTGTCCCAATATCCACAAATCCCTGGGCTGCTCTGATGTGGCTTTGGGAGCTTCCAGGGATGGGGCAGCCACATGAATTCTGCCAGGGAATTCTCTTGGGCAACCTCCTGCTCTGGACCTGCACCAGTGAAGTTTGACCTCAGCTGTTTCATTTTCCTCTCCTTTTCCTCCACAACTCAGAGCTGCTTTCCAGGACAGTGCAGCTAAAGGAAAACATCCCCCCCTCCTCGGGAACACGCACTCACAGAGCAGAAACAGCTCCATTTCACCCAGAACCCCAGCCATGCACTCTAACATTTAATTTTATGTCAATGCACATCAAAAATTCGAGATCCCTGAAGACCTTTTAAAAGAAAATCCTCCTCGGAACAATTTGCATTGAAGCAAAGAGTGAGGATTTAACAAGTGATGGAGAATTACAAATACTCGGCTCTCAACTTTTTATTCTACTTCTAATCAAAACACACTTCAGCTCAAATTCTGAGCTAATAGATGCAATCTAAAATTTGGGGGGCATTTTGGGTAGGAACTCAAGTTATTTGTTCATTCCATGTTTACAGATAATGGAAAAAAAACTCCAGAGTTCGTTCAGGGATTGTCTTCTCTCCACACCAAAATTAACAAGGAAGTTTACTGGGAGAGGAGGAGGGGAAAAAAAAGCTTTTCCTTTAAAATATGCTTCTAATTCTGGCCTGCAAGGAGTGCAGAAGCCAGGCTCCCTGGAATGATCCCTAAGGAAACATTTGCTTTGGCTCCAAACAGGACACTCCGGAGCATCAGGAGTCAAAGGAGATCAGCTGCTCCTCCATCCTTTCTGCTTAATGATCCCATTGATAGCCACGAGGTCAACAGATGCATTCCTGCCTTTCCTGCCTGCTCCTCGCTGGGAATAGGGATTGCTGCTCCATGATGGCCATGGAAGAGGCAGGATCTCTCTGGACAGTGACCTCATTTTCCCTGGGTTTTCACTCTATGCAGATTCACAACTCACTCCATCCTTGCACTTTTCCTGCTTTTATCTCCCCTTTTTTCAGCCAAGATAGGCTCAGGACCGTCAAAGTCTCTTCTAAATATCTGGGGCTCCTTAAAACAAGGCAGAGCAGGGAAAAAAGCGGACAAGAAAGCCTGGAAAAAAGCACTACCTTTTCCAAGCCTCTGCTAAAGCAGGGATAATGAATCCCTACATTGAATCAGATTTCCATTGGGGGAAAAAAGAAATCCTTTGGGGCATCTCAGGCAGAAACTTCACCAGAACTGCTGCTCTAGAAGAGACCTCAGGGACAGAAACAACAATGGTGGCACCACCACACACCTGGGGAAGTGCTTTTGGTCTCATTCTGAGCCAGGAGAACACAGATCCTGAATTCTGAGGAACGATAAAGCAGCAAGTTGGCCTTGGGGGTTCTTTCTAATCCCAGCACCACAGTGGGAACCTGGAGAGGGAGGCAGAGCGGCCATGGCTGGAGCTGAGCCACGCCAGGACACCTGGAAAGGGACTCCAGGAGGGAAAGCCCTTGGAACAGCAAAGCTCAAAAGCAGATTTAGGTTGAGGGTGGAGAAGCCATGAAAGCTCTGCAGGAGGAGCCTGTGCTCCACAGAGAACAGGCAGCAGCTCCGTCCATCCATCCATCCATCCATCCATCCATCCATCCCACAGCAATCCCTCCCCCTTTAGCCAGGAATGCTCCCCCCAGAGCAGTGCCCTGCAGAAAACAGGGAGGACAAGGGGCCCTGGATCTGTGCCCATCCATGTGCCACCACCATCCCCTCACTGAGGGCACCACGCTGGGTCTGAAGCCAGATTTACACCAGAATAACAATAAATAAAGCCTGAAGTTACCCCAGCTCAGCTGATTCCAGGGCAGCACAATCCCTGACTGATGCCCACTCCAGGATCTGCATCCCGGAACAACTCCTCACCTTCCAGGAATAAACAACCCAACGTGGTGCTTTGCATTCCTGTTTCCCAGCTCGTTCCCTCCAGTGAGGAGTGGTTTTAATCACTTTTCCCTGCCAGGAGTGAGAGCAAAGAGCAAAATCTGTGGCAATACCAGTTGATCCCATTTGGCCTAACAGCTTGTTGTTATTTCCAGGCTCTGGAGTTCTTTAAAATTCATAGGGACAGCCTGAGTTTGAATAGAGGCTACCAAAATCCATCCTGAGATGTACCCAAAAAAACCCCACACTTCCTGGAGGGGAACAGGAAACAGTCAGCACTTACAAAGAACTCTCCAGGAATTCTTTTTTTTTTTTTTTTAAAAGGATCTTGCTTTGAAGTAGATTCTCCCAAAGATCCAGGCTTCCAGAGCTCAGCAATATTTAATGTCCTGCCCCAGCAATGGGTGACAACGCTGTTGTTTCAGCTATATTATAACAAAAATATTGTGGTTTTCCTGTATTCTAACAAAAGTAACCCAAGATTTACATCTCCTTCATCTCATTCCGAAGGAGCCCTCCAGCCAAAAACAAGGAAGGGAGAGACCCCACTGCGTACAAAGGGCTGCAGTGCTCCTTGCAGGGTGGCTCTCCACTTGGGACACGAGGAAAGGCCAAAAAAAGATGAAACACCACTTGGAAAAAAAAAAAAAAA
>VZRL01003210.1:1888674-1916404 GCA_013397895.1 Origma solitaria
AAAAAAAGGCAATTTTTCTACACCCATCAGCGACACATCCAGAAGATGAATAACTCAAGTGCAAGTCCTCAGGGTTTGTGTTATCCTGGATGAAATATCCACATTCATCAGGGAAGGAGTATATGGAATACCTCATGGATTATAATGGAAAAGTTTCCATATTCCTCTGCTTCTCCACTTGAAGAAGCTCCACCTCAATATTCCACAAACCCTCAAACAGTTTAGTCACTTCATGATTAAAATAATCCATTGGAAACAAGGAGACAGCTGCAATTCCCACAGGAAAAGGGATCCAACCTCCCTAAAGCTCACACACACATGGACTTTAACCATTCCTGTGCCTCCCACCAGAATAACCGGATTCCATGCGGGACTGGCTGATGCCAAACTGGGAATACAAATCCCATTTCCATCCCAATCCAGGAACACAAATCCCATTTCCATCCCAATCCAGGAACACAAATCCCATTTCCATCCCAATCCGGGAACACAAATCCCATTTCCATCCCAATCCGGGATCACAAATCCCATTTCCATCCCAATTCGGGAACACAAATCCCATTTCCATCCCAATTCGGGAAACACAAATCCCATTTCCATCCCAATCCGGGAACACAAGTCCCATTTCCATCCCAATCTGGGAACACAAATCCTATTCCCATCCCAATCCGGGAACACAAATCCCGTTTCCATCCCAATCTGGGAACACAAATCCCATTCCCATCTACACCATGATCCAGTGCCCTTCTCCACCCACCCATCCCACGGCACAAGCACATTCCTGAAGGGAGAAGACACAGCCAAATTGGCTGTTTTAAGATATTATTCCATGGCAGTAATTCCCAGAAACTCAGCAGCACACCAGCAGTTTTCCTAATATTTCCACAGGGAAGAATGCTTGCCACCAGGATTTCTAATTTTCCATTTAGGAATGGGTTGGAAAAATGAAAAAAAACCAACCTGGGCAAAGCACATCCCAACCTCCAAGGGGGAAACATCTGCACCTCATCTCAGGGAAAAGCCCATGATAGGAATAAGAGGTTCCTGACATCCAAATCACCTGTGGAAAGGGAATTTGGGAGGAAGAAGTTTTCTCTCAGGAATATCCTTCATTCCCTTCATCTAAAACATAACCCTCAAACAATTCTGTTGGTTCTTCCTCAACACTTCCACCACCTCTCCTCAGCCTCCGCTTACAGAATTTCCTTTCCTAAAGGGCGGGTGGGCAGAAAGAAATGCAGTGAAAGATAATCAAAAGCTTAAATATATATATAAACTTAAACAAAAATACCCTTAATTAAAAAGAAAAAAAATCAAAATTTAAACATGCCGGAGAAAGAGCAAACAAGCTGGAGCAATGGAAAAGCTACATACCCACAAATGCATCAGTAAATGATTACTGCAGCTTTTGGCTCATTTTTAGTCACTTACCAAAGGAATACCTGCAAAACAAAATGAAGAAAAGGCAAAATAATTAAAATTGGGGTTGATAAATTCGAGGGAACGACATCTCGTTAGTTTTATTTCTCACTTCATATGTTTGGGGTTTGAAAACACCGTCAAGGAGTACAGAAAAGTCCTGAACCACGTAAAATGGAGCACAAACGGGAAAACGCTGCCGCCTGGAAACGGAAAAAGAGCAAATTCCCAAATTTTTGGGCTAGTCAGTGCTCCAAGGAATTGCTCCCATTCTCTGGATAAAGCAGCAGACACAGAAGGGACGCCCCTGCCCCAAATCCCACCAGGTCTGAGCTTCCCAAGCACTGCTCCTGGTTTTCCCACTGGAATTCCCTTTAGCCTTAGCTGCACCACAGTGATTTTCTGTAAGATGATCAATTCTGATTAAAACTGACTTTTAATCCTGAAGTTAAGTGAGTTTTAAGATGCTGTTCTTCACCTGGTGTTTGTTCCCAGAATGGCTTCAATCCCGCATCAGGCCTTTATTATTTGTATCTGCAGCATATTAAACTAATCCAAACTGACAAAAAAAACACCCACAAAACTAAAAAACACCCCAGGTTTTAAAGATCTTCAGAAGGATTTGCTACTACTGAAAATATCCTGAATAAGTGTGCTAATTTTATACTCATACATAGTTTGATGGGTTTTAGAACGTATCAATCTCAGTATTTTGCACCACATTTAACAACAATTTCCTACAGATTTATTGATGCATAAAGAAAACACTTGAACATACAGGATAATTTCTAATTTGATGAATAATAAAAGCAGCTTTTTACAAAGAGATCTGTCACGAAGGGAACCTCACTTTGCTGCTCCCCACCACACTCGTGGTGCCGTTCAACACCAACTTGGAGGAATTATTCTCATTTCTTGGCAGAAGTGAAGAACCCCCTGAGGCTCATTTAAAACACACACACAGACACACACCCCCCCCAATGAGGAATTAATCAAATATTGTATTTTGCTGAACCACATGAAGTTTTCTGACGTGTGTCTGATGCTGATTACATCAATCCAAGCTCCCAGACTTGTCATGTGATGACAGGCGAACACTCGTGGATTTATTTCTCCAAAGAAGCCTGGGAGACAAATGCCAAGGAAACCAAACCAAATGGGCCACTCCAAAGACATAAAAGCAGCAGGAATTCTTGCAGGGATTTCTTAGATTTTTAATAGGTACAAGCAGGGCAGGTTCCCAATTCCTACAGATTTCAGACCTTAATTGCCAGCTTTCCTTTTCAAGGTGCTCTATAAGGAGTTCACAGAAATATTTATTTTAAAAATGGACTTTTTTCTGCCACTGCTTTGGCATTTGAACCATTCCCAACAGATAGCGGCAAGGAAAAACACAGATTTGATTTTGCAGGCTTGGTGGGGGGGCTGGGGGTGGGATTGGGGCAAATTTCACTAGCGGAACTTGTGATCTGCACATTGCCAAACCCAGAAATTCTGCTGATTCAAAGTATATTCCACGT
The DNA here is from genome assembly GCA_013397895.1 of Origma solitaria. Classification (NCBI taxonomy): domain Eukaryota; kingdom Metazoa; phylum Chordata; class Aves; order Passeriformes; family Acanthizidae; genus Origma; species Origma solitaria. The sequence continues at coordinate 1,891,614 of VZRL01003210.1, forward strand.
GGGTTGCCTAAACCAAATTAAAAGGTGATGTCATGGCTGTTTACTGTGGGGAGAGACAATGTTTTTAGGCATGACTTGTCAAGGGAGCCAAACTCTGTGTCACACTCAGCCCAGATCAGCTGGGAATCACAAACATCACCCAAGCTTTGGGTGAAATTGTCATGCTGATTAATTCTAGCTCCAGTGTATTCCTGGGATGTAAAAATTGAGAGGAAAACATGGTTTGAACCCCATTATTCCTGAGGAAAACACTCCCTGCTGTCAGGGGCTTGAGGACAAAGCTCTGCAAGAGCTTCCAGGGACCAGGAGTTCCCAAACCCACCCTGCACAAAACACCACCTTTTCCAGAAAATTTCCTTTTTTCCTGCATGCAAAGCATGTGTGATGATGGCTTCTGTTCACTCAAGGAGGAGGAAAAGCTCATCAGCCAGCCTTGCCCCATAAATCTACATTCCTTCTCCACTCAGCTACTCAGAGCTGCACAGGCTCTTTAGTGCAAGGGCTGCTTGGGACAGGGATTCCTCTAAGCCTGTAAAACATTCCCAAACAAAAATAATATTCCAAATAGAGTCCACTAGAGTAGTGTAAAACACAGGCAGCTTTTGCCTTGACATCTATGGATGTTATGAGGAAAATACAGCTGTATTTGTAATAAAAAATGGAGCAAAACCAGTCCCACCCACCCCTCCCATCCCAGCAGTGCCCAACACCATCAGATCCTTCCCACTAAACCGATTTCCACAGGCAGGAGAATTCCCTGCTGCATCCCTAAATCTGCAGCTGGTGTTAACAGCTCCTCTTGCTGCTCTCCACAGAGAACATCCTCCATGGAAAGTGAACCCAGATGGCAACTTTCATCTCCAGTAAATCCCTCTCCTTCTCAGGGCTCCCGAGCTTGGGATGAGGGAAAAGTTAGCTGGCTACAGGAATATTTGCTATTTTCCACTAGGATTTCGTTCCCAAAAGCACTGTAAGGAGGTTTCCTCTGCAGCACCTCTCCAAAAGGAAACCAGGTAGGAGCTCCTCCGTGAGGTATCCCATCCCTGGGAACGATGGGAATGTGGCATTTGAACTGTCCAGGTCTTCCCTCTGGGAGGAAGGGATGGAGGCAGGGGATTATCCCCACAGCAGGCAACCAAATGGACACACAACTGGAGCTTCCTTCCAGAATTCCAGCAATAGGGAAAGCTGGATGAGCCACCTGCCAAAAATCCAGCATGGTGTGAAAAAGGATTAAGCAATGGAAGTGTAGAAAAGGTGGGAACAGGACTGGGAGAGAATCACCTCTGCCCCAGGCCTGGCCAAGCAGAAATTGAAATTTCCTTTCCCTCTCCAGGGATCCAGCCTGGGGTTGTTCCATAGGGACATTTAGGATGCTTTTCCTAATGCCTGACCTGGATCTTCCTTCCCATCCCAGGCAGATTCTCATCCCATCCACAGGCAGGGACACCTCCCACTGTCCCAGGCTGTTCCAAGCCCTGTCCAGCCTGGCCTTGGACACTTCCAAGGATCCAGGGGCAGTCACAGCTTCTCTGGGAATCTGTGCCAGTGTTCCAACCTCTCTGCTTCTTTCACACACTTGACCTTTGTCTCCTTTCCCCCTTTTTCCTTTCCCTCAGCTAATCCAGCTCAGCTCCTTCAGCTTTTCCCCCAGCAGGCCACTGTCCTCCCTGTGCCCGGCATGGGGCCACAGCCACTTCCAGAGCAAAGGGACACTGAGGCAAGAGACACTGACACTTTCCAGGCTCTGCGGAGTGGAAAAGCTCATCCACAGCTTCCAAAAGTTACTGCAAGCTTGCTGGAAAACCACAATATACCAACCAAATTAAAGCTGTGAACACTTAGGATGGAAAAACACCCTTTTTTTTTTTTTTCCCCTGGGACCCAGGGATCCACTTCCCCAGCCCAGTTGGGAAACATCACTGGCAAGAGACGATGAATCCATCAAAATGAGATCCAGGATTAGTCTGGTGCATCATTAATTTCAGAACATCATTAATTTAAAAGTGTGGGGGTAAGAAACCTTTTTGACAGCTGGTTTTGGTCCCTGCCAAGCCTTTGGCAGTGCACAGCCACGGTGGGGGGAGGAAATCAGCTGGAATGGGAGTAAATGAAACCAGCCTGGTTTCTGGATTCACTTTCTTGTGGTCACAGAGCTCTAAAAACTGGGATTCTGTGCTCTGTAATTACAACATCCACATTTAAATGGGAGGAACGGGGCTAACATTAAAAATAAAAGATGAGGAGGGTGAGGTTTGCTCCTCGGTGCTGGGAAAGGTGCCTGGGCAGGGGATGAGGAATGGGATGGCCCATCCTGTGCATGCCCTTGGCTCTTCCCACATCCCACACTGTGCTCCCCTGGCAAGGCAGGGAACCAGGCCTGTCAGGAGAGCAAATCTGAATGATCCAACTGAGACCCAGCACCCGTCAGCTCTTCTGTCCATGCCCATTCCCAAAGTTCAAAACTACCCCGAGCCCTGGCTCAGGTGATTGCACAGTTTGTCAGACTCCAGTGGGGTCTGCTTTGGGAAAACCCTGACAGTGCCAAAAGCAGCCTTGGGAATCCTGCTCTGAGCTGCTCCGGACACCGAGCCCAAGGCAGGAAGGAGGCTAACATGAACAGGCAGCAGGAAGGTGACCCCAGGCTGCTGAAACTCCCGAGTGTTCCTGGGCTGGAATGAACTCCAACAGCAGGAGCACAACCAGACAGACTCCGATGGAAAACCACGGGATCGGTGTGAGCCTGGACGCATTCAGCACCTAGAACAAGTGGGAATGATCTCTTGACCACTGCTGTGACCCTGCCTGTGCCAGCAAAAAGGTTCTGCAGGTGAAATCCCAGGAAAATAAGTGTCAGTAATTCTTCGACTGAAAAAAGAACCCTTTAATTGCATTAATTAATTAAACCCCCTGGGGCTGGCCCCTGCTGCCAAGCACTCTGCAGACTGGGATTCCCCAGTAACCTCACACCTTGCCAGGTCTCCAGGGCTCATCCCAGCCATGATCCACCTCCTCCTGCCCCATCCACCCTGAATCCAGGTGAGCAGATGGCACTGGGCTGGCTCCTCTCAAGGACTGCTCCCACACCAACCCCCAGCCCAGGGCAGGGAGGGGAAAACCTTCCCCATGCTGGGGGGGAAATCACCTCCACGATTCATTTCTGCCAGCAGCCACGATTCCGTTTGAATCTCTCAGCCCCAAATATGGTTCTCATTAGCTTCATTAGATCCCAGTTGTACTGCAAGGCAATGGTGTCACATGGAATTAATCTTTGTTTTCATTAATGTGTCATCTCGAGCGCTCAGGGCTGCTCGCAGCATTCTTTGAAACCGATCCATTCCCTCTCTTCTGGGCGGGGAGGAAGCGCCAAAAAGAAGCTTCCTGCACAGGAAGGATGACCCCCTGAGATCCTGCAACTCGGGGTTTACGTTTCCAGAGATAATCTTTCCTTGCTGGGGAGAGAGGGAGGGCAGCTCGGAGCAGAAGGGATGCGAGGCCTCAAGCCATGATAACAAAGAGATTCCTGAGCTCCCTTGCCAAGGGCAGATAAAGGAGAAAGATATTCTAACTCTTCTTCTTTTTGTTGTTGTCATTGGGGTATTTTGGAGAGCTGGGAAAAGAAAAAGGGTTCTGTGCAAAGACTTATTTGCAAGGCCCTGAAAACCTCCCAGTTAGCACAGCCACCAAGGCGAGATTGGTTAATGAGATTTAGCTAAAATCTTAAGATACTTCTCTTCTAAATACACAACATTGCACACCGGACTCGGGCACAACACAAATTTCTGCTTCCACTTCCAACTTTAATGGCAAGCTGGTCTCAGTTAAGAATTACAGCCCCTCAGTACAAGCCTCTATTACTTCCAGACAGGCTGATAAAGCAGGATAGAGACTGATGGGAAGCCCTTGCCAAGGTCACTCAGTTAAGCACAGCTGACACATCCATTCCTGCCTGTGCAGCGATCCCACAGAACTCCCCACATGTCCTGATAAAACCCAGGACACCCAGGTTCCTATTCCCCCCTTGCACAGCTCCTGGATTTTCAGTGTCTGACAAAAAGTCTTCCTGAATTATCCACACTGCTTAAAAACCCTGCACAGCTCCAGTGGGGATCCAGCGATCCCTCCTGCAGCTGGATCTGGGCTCTGGGAGCACCAAGGGGGATTCTCTCATCTGCTGGTCAGGACAGAGCTCCTCCAGGCCAAAGCCACCAGGGTGAGCAGAGGGATGGAACTGCTCCTCTGGGAGGAAAGACTGGGACAGTTGGGATTGCTCAGCCTGCAGGAGTTTCAGGGTGACCTAAGTGTGACCTTCCAGGACCTGAAAGGAGCCTGCAAGAAAGGTGGAGAGAGACTATGCACAAGGAACAGACTGAGAGGACACAGGGAATGGCTTCCCACTGCCAGAGGGTGGACTGGATGGGATATTGGGGAGCAACTGTTCCCTGGGAGGGGCTGGGATAGAATTCCCAAAGAAGCTGTGGCTTCCCCTGGATCCCTGGAAGTGTCCAAGGCCAGGCTGGACAGGGCTTGGAGCTGCCCAGGATCATGGAAGATGTCCCTGCCCAGGGCACGGGTGGCACTGCATGAGCTTTAAGGTCCCTCCCACCCCAAACCATTCCAGGATGGTTCCATTCCCATTTGCTGTGCCCTCGCCATCAAAGGGTCACAAAGCAATAGGCTTAAAAACAGGAATCTTTTCGTAAATCCAGCCCCAATTCACACCCTGGCTGCTTTACAACCTGGAGTAAGAAACTCAAAGATCTGTCTCCAACCTTTACTGGGCTGGATCACTCTGGAAGAAAACCCTTTGGTCTCAAAAATCCAAAGGTGTAGAAAATAAGAGGAAAAAACATGGGAAGAGGTTAATTTGATGGACATGAACGCCCCCGTGGAGAGGGAAAACACATCCTGAGCATCTCCTGAGCCCCCAGCTCCTCCCCCAGCACACCCTGATTAAATCCTGCATAGGTCAAGTGCTTTTTAATGAGCCACAAACCCCAAAACCCCCCACAACACACAAGCCTTTCCCCTTTCTCTGCTGCAAATGAACTCCCGAGGACAGGCATTTAATTGCAATTAAATCACCTGCCTCAGAGACAAGCCTTCCCCACCTGCTGGAGCCTTGTCCTTTCAAGAAGTCCTCCCATATGGAAGTCTCAAGCTGTTCTGCTCCAGCAGCTAAAGATGGAAAACCACCAGGAATTTGGGGGCAGAAACACTGAAGCATCTCCTCCCCTCTGGGCTGTAGCACCAGCAGTTTTTTGGGCTTCAAAGGGTACACAAGTTCTATTTCATATTCCTTTCAGGAAAAAGAGGTGCTGCTTAGTGTTACTTGACCCTAAATCCCTGCTGGCAGTAGCTGCCGCACCCTTTCCACGAGGAAAGACCACACTGAAAAGAACCCTGTAGCCACCTCGTGCTGCAACATTTTATTTATTGGCTTGTTTAACCTACTCCCCTGAGCTCCTGTAACTCAACCAGAATCTTACTCATGAAAGAAAAAAAAAGGCAACAGGATTTAAAAATCCCACAATTCCAGCTTTTTTAATTTTTTTTTTTTTAATTGGTGCTCTCTGTCAATGGGCAGTGAGCTTTGGGAAATGACCCAGGGAAAGGAAGGGTTTTCAGATGCCAGCTGGAAATGCTGGGGGCAGGGAGGAAACAACAGGAGAAGAAACAGGAGATCAGTGGCAGAGTAGCTGAAAAGTTTGTTTCTGTAAGAAAATGTAATAGCTCCCTGGAGACACCTTACTGGGGGATAAAAGTGAATTTATTCCAGAATTACCAAGTCACTTTGGAAGTGCATTAGTGATTCTGGGACAAAAATGGTTTCACTTCTGCTGGAAGCCTCTCCCACAGAGCCTGTCCTGCCCCAGGACAATGCCCATCTCCACAAACAGAAATTCCAACAGAAAGCCCAGGGAATGGAACCACAAATGGAGGCTGCATGGGGTCACCTGCAACAAGGATTCTGATTAAACCAAGCGGCAGCTTTTCCCAGATCCTTGTTTAAATGGATGACAATCCATTCTAGGAGTATTCAGGAGGAAAGAAGGCAAAGCTATTTGTATGGGACCACTGGAGCTGCTGCCCAAACCTAGACAACCTCGATTTGCAGGCTGCAAAACGGATGTTGGAGAATGAGGAATTCCCACAAAAAATGTTTTTAAACACCTTGAAACAGCTTCTACTCTACTCAAACTGGGACCACTTCTGACTACTATCATTTTACACCTATTTTACTATTGCATAGTTTGCAGAAATGACAGGAGTAATCAAGGTCAAAACAGCCATAATGATTCAGCACTTCACCCAACAGGTCAGATATTAAATATTCCTTTGCCTTGGCAGATTTTTAGATTCTTGAGAATCTCCTACTTCAAAAGGAAAAAGTTCAAAGTGGCAGCCGGAAAAAAAGAAAAAAAATCCATTCTTTTAAGGCAGACACACTGAGCTTCTGATGGAAGTGTGACACCATCACATGGGTGGCCCTTGACCCCAAACACATCCAGGTTTAGTCTGAGCAGCCCCACAGCTCTTTTAGGAAACATTGGACCCAGAATGACAAAAACTGCCAAATTCCAAGGTGGAAAGCACCAGGAATCTTGACCCCACATTTCCCAGGCCCCAAAATAAATGAATTCCTCTGCAAGGTCACCTCATTCTGAGAACCACCAAAGTGCATCTTATTTCAGACTGTTCAGAGTCGAGCACAATAAACTGGCAAAGTTAAGGGCAACAAACTGGGCCCAATTCTCCAGATTTTAGGTTGCCAAAGCACTCCTTACCATGCTAACCCCATTCCAAAGAGCTCCCAGGAGCAGTTTTCCCGAGGGTTTTCAGACCCTCCAAGTCCTCAGCCAGTCCCTGGCTGTGCTGTCCCTGCTGTCCCCAGGCTGAGGGAGCATTCCCAGGCTGCCAGGTGGAGCCAGGGCAGGCAGGGAGCATGTCCTGCCCATGAAAGGACACACTTTGCTCTTCTGAAGCTTCCCCGGGCTGAGCCCAAGCCAGCTGGGCAGCAGTTGAAAGAGCTGCTCCTTCAGCAGCGCCCGGGGGCTGGGGACTGCAGCCCAAAACAAACAGGGACATTTAAAATTCAAATAGACAAAAAGGCAATAAAAGGAATAAATTGTCCCTCACTGGCCTAAAGAAAGGAGCTCTATTCCTGCTTAGCACGCTGGATCTTCCCTGAGCTGCCTCCCCAGGCAAGCTCAGCAGAGGATTTTGGGGATGGGGAGAGCCCACAGGGCTGGCTCGCAGGAGCCCACGCTGGCCCAGAACAGGGACACCAAGACTGTACCATAATTCCAAATCATGTGGCCACAGGAGGAATTTCTGCCTCATTTCAGATCCCTCTCTGCTGAGCTGGCTCATCACTCCAGTCAGGAATGCCTGGCATTGTCCTTCCCTCCTTCAGGAGAGCTGTGCTCTTCTGCAGGTGCTTTGGGTAGAAGCAACAGAACTCATCAAAACCTCTCAATCTGCCCCAAAACGTGAGTAGGACAAACAATGGACCATCTAACTCCACCTCCAAAGCTGTGGGGAAAGGGAGTTTTAAAGCCAGGCTTAATTTTAAAGCCAGCCTAAGTTTTAAACCCAGCCCATCAAATCCACCTCACGCTGCCACTCACCCACTAGATTTTGGGCGCTCTGAGCTCATCCCTTTCCACCCCAGTTCCTGAAGAACAGGGAGAGTTGAGTGGATCCTGCTTTGCTCGTTCCCTGCACTGGAGGCACCCAGCAGCCCTCTCTCCAGGGAATTCTGTGTCACACCGCACGCACAACGAGAATAATCTGCATTTGGCCACCCAGTGACCCATTTCAGGGGATCTGATGGAAAACGGGACCACAGCTGAGTGAGCTGGGCTGCTTGGATTCTTCTCCCTCAGCCCCTCACAAGAATCACCTCATTTCCTGCTTAATAAGGAGTATTAAGACGAGAAGTCGAGGCAGCATCTCCAATCCCCCCTTGTCTCTCATCCCTCTCCCAGAAGATCCCAACCTAATCCCTTGGGGTATTTTCATTGTACACCAGGAGCACCAGGTTAAATTTCACCCCCCAAATTTCAAGGGGGAAAGGAGGGGGGAAAAAAACCCAAGCCAGCCATATCTTAAATATCAAGAGCCAATTCCTTTCAACCACAACAGCCACAGAAGGCAAACTCCAGGCTCCATGTGCATTCCTGCCAGGCAGATCATTGTCTTAGAGCTGGAAGGAGACCCAACACTGATCCATGAGCTCCACCCTGCTCAGGAAGAGGAGTTTGGACATGGTCTGGTGGGAGAGGGGAAAAGGCTCCCCTCTGTATCCACCAGCCTTTGCCTCTTCCTTAAAAAAGGTGACAAAACAGCCTCTCAGAGCTCACCAGGCACAACTGGAATTATTTTGGAAAAACCTCCAGAGTTCTGCAGGACTGTCAGAGGAGACACCACCCCTGTGCCAAGAAAAGTGGGAGCAGAGGACCAGCATGGCACACACGGCCCAAAGACATCGAAAACACATTCCAGGTGCTTGGTTTTTTTTAGAATAAAAACGTAAGAGCTCTACAGCACCCGCACATGGAGCACCCCAGAGAGCTGTGGGCACTAATGAAGAAACCCTGTCACGCTCCTGTCTTAATTACCCCTGGAATTAACAGCTCAAACCTCCAGCCTTGGAATCACTGCAGTTTCAGCTCTCACCTACAAAACCTTGGCAGCTTCACTGAGAGGATGCTGGGATTTGTTTCCCCCTCCAAACAGAGAGAAGTCAAGGATCACATCCAAATTTTGCTGCTAGAGAGAAGAGGCTCCTGTATCCCTGGAAACCAGAGCAGGAGGATGCTTGAATTCCTGCCCTTTCACATAAAACATCGAGAAAATAGACAAGCAATTCTGGAATGATCTGCAAAGAGGCAATGGAAAACCATCCACCAAGGTACTTTTCCAACTCTGTGGCTTGGTTTCACAGTTTTCAGTTCATGCTGAGTTAAGGGCTCAGAGAATAGAGCTTTTCAGAGGCTGTTCTCCTTCACCCACTGACATTCCAGCTGGAGTAGGATGGGAATGAATGGGACAGCACATGCAAATCCTTCCAATTAAAGCCACTGAGCCCATCTATGGAAAAGGGTCCTGTTGCGTATTGTAGAGACAGGAGATTTGGGAAGGACATCCCAGGGCACCTCTTCCCTTCCCACAGGTCCCACATCGCCTCAGCTGCAGGCAGAGAGGCATCTCACAAGGTGACCTCATGAAATTTGGGGTTCTAAGGGTGCATCCCCTTCCAACCAATATATTTGGGGCCTTCACAAGAGCGAGGACAACCTAAATCCTTGATTTTTGCACCCCAGCCCTGCTCTGCAGCAAGGTGATTTACGGACTCAGAGTTTCTCCTTTCCCCCCCCACAAGCTTTCTGTGCTTATTCTGAAATACAGAATTCCAGCTCTCTTCTGGACAGAGCCGAAAACCGAGCAGCCATCCTAAAAGTAATTATTGAGGCAATTCCCTTACACCAGTCATGAAGGCAAGCACTGCACAGATGGGGTAAAGTAGCATGGAATGTTATGGAATAACCTCAGTGGGAAGGGAGCCACAAGGATCATCAAATCCACCTCGTGCACCAATTTCCAGAGGACAGCAGAGATCAGGGTAGATATGCCAGGTGAGACAGCAGTGGGACATGCCCATAACTCATTTCTGCCAAGTGCTGTCCTTATCTCACATTCCTACATCGATAACCTGGTGAGGAGCAATCCCAAACGAAACAGGAAAATCCACGTGTACCACAAACAGCATGGGACAAAGGGAAAAGCAAGGCAGAGGGATGGGGAACCCACCAGATCTGTCCCACGTTGACCAGGGAGAGGTAGAGGAGCCACAGGAGGGCCATGAGGACCATGTTGGCACAGCCAGTCACCAGCACAAAGGCTGCCAGGGCCAGGCCAGCCAGGGCCAGGCGATCCAAGGTGCTGTCCATGTCCGACCAGTCCAGGAACCAGATGATGGTGGGGGCATAGCTCAGAGCATCCAGGCCCACCTTGCCCTTGAAGTACCTCTTGATGTCCTGCAGGTAGAGCTTGCAGGGGAGCAGTCCCTTCTCTCCGATCAGCTGCTTGTTCTGGTGCAATGCCACCAGGAAGGCCACGACTGCAGGAAAAAAAGGAGAGGGGAAAACCGGGTTAGGAATCACCCAGCATGAGGGATCTACTTTGAACACAGAGTTACACTAGTCATTCTTGGAAGGAATTAATTCCCAAATCCCCATCTCCAACAGTGCTCAAGCAGAAGATTCCCTGTCCACGGCAGGGATGATATTTAAGGTCCCTTCCAACCCAAAGCATTCCAGGATTCCATGATTCTATGGTTTCTATGAAGCACAAGTCAGAAGGCAAAGGAATTCTATAAATCCTATCTCTCCTTCACACCAGGGAAAGGCACAGATTCTGCTCTGAGAGAATTCCCTCCTCTTGAGCTGCAAGGGATGTGCCACCTGCTCCAGGGAAACTTCACTTTTGGGAAAATCTCCCTGGAACTGAGAGACTTGACCCAGAGAAGGAGGAAAAGGCTCAGCCCTGCTCTGTCAGAGCCATTCCCATTTTCTGTTCATCTCCTAGAGCTCCTCCATGGCACTGCAGAGGAGAGGGAAATCAGGGCATTAATTTTCAGACTGTCACCCTGAATTTCCCTTTTCCAACAGGAAGGGGACACCAAGAAACCCCCAGGTCACACACAGATTCCAGAAGGCCATGGAAGCATCCATAGGAGCACACACAGCTCTCAGGAGCTCTGCAGCTGGGCAGCCTATGCCAGGTTATTCCAGCACATTCCCCACCCTCACAGGGAATAATTCCTTCCCAATATCCCATCCAATCCTGCCCTCTGGCAGTGGGAAGTTCATTCCCTGTGTCCTGTCCCTCCATCCCTTGTTCCAAGTCCCTCTCCAGCTCTCCTGGAGCTCCTTTAGGCCCTGGAAGGGACTCTGAGGTCTCCCTGGAACCTTCCCTTCTCCAGGTGAACATTTCCAGCTCTCTCATCCTGGCTCCAGAGGGGCTCCAGCCCTTGGAGCATTTCTGGAAATGCTCCAGCAATTCCCCTCTGTGCCAAGGACCCCAAAGCTGTTCAAAGCACCCCTTAATTCTTTGGGCAGTCAACGGTTCATGGCTCTCCAAGACAGCATCTCTGCCATGGCCTGACCCTCTGGATCATCACACACCCTGGAAGGTTGGAAATCCAAACTCTTAACGTCTTCCCATCCTCTAAATTGCCCCTTTTTCCATGTCCCTCCAGCTGTCCCATTTATAGCATCTCTGCCCCTGCCCTGGACAATCTTAGAGCAGCCCGACGCTTTTTTTAAAAGCGCATCAGCAATTTAATTGCAGATTATAGACCTAGCATTTGATGCCCTGCAGAGAACGTTGGGCAGTTTTTAGGCATTATCTCATATTTTAGGCATCTCCTGCAGTTACCAATTTGCAGTTTGTAACTCCAGCAATCACCATGTCTCAGGGAAAAAAAAAAAAATATGAAGGCCAACATTTCCAGATTAGGCAGCATCCACTAATTTACCCATCTTTCAAACACTTTCCAAACAGCAGCCACGTCATGGGCAGCAACAGCAGAGCTCTTGCAAAAGGCCAATTTGTTCCCCCCCAATCCTCCTGGGTTAATGATCAAATCTGTTTCCTTCCTTATCTCAATGCTGGCATTCTGCAAACAACAATCCTGGTGTTCATCTGGTGTCTCTCACTGGGGGACAGGCTGGGTGAAATCAGACCCCAAATTCCCATTGCTCTGAAGTCTGGAGTAGCAACCCAAAGCCTGCAGCCCCGGGGAATCCAAGGGAAAGTGCCATTCCCCAGCCAAAGGTCTCCAGTGGGTTCCACTTAATCCTCTTAACACTTGCCCAGCTCTCTGCACACATCCATGGATTTTACTCTCATTTAAAAAGCACTAAAAGTCATCATCCAGCACACAGCAGAGGTCATTGGGAGGGTTCCCTTTGATTCCAGCAGATCCTGAGCCCCGGGGATGACACAATGAAGTTGGGAATTTATTGGTTGTGTCTCTTCCCATCCATCTTTTATACAAAGTGAACGATTTCACAAATAAAAGACATTTTTATTCAATTATTTTACTTAATTATGGACAATTAGAGACAGAAGAAAAGCTCCAGCACTACAGGATCAGTTCTGGAGCACAAATTAAGTCTTTTCTATTTTATTCATATTTTTCTACCAACACTCTCTTCAGTACAACTGTGTAATCAATCAGAGAGCCTGACATGAACCCAGCAGAAATATAATTCTTCTGAGCTTCAGACAGCTTAATATCTTGATTTTTGGCTTTAAAAAACACAACCAAAGGCCAGTTCCACCTTAAAACTCCATGGCTTGATTTCCCGTGATTAGCACCGCAATTTGCTGCATGGTTTTCCAAAAGTGCTAATCAAATTCACCTCTAAATGCTCGAGAATTGCTGCCCCAACCCATAAATGCTGAGCAGGTTTTTGCCTAAAAAAAGTCTAAATTAGACCCCTGCACCGTATGCAAGACAAACAAGGAAAGGGTAAATTAGGAAAAACAAACAGCAGCAATTCCAGCAAAGTACACACTGTACAGACAAAATCCTGCACAGCCTCCCTGAGCCTGGAAGCAGCAAACTCTGGGTTGGAATTGCCATAAATGCACATTTTAGGATGGCCCAGCTTGGGCTCCAAAGGGGTTTTCTCCCAGGACATGCACTTTCCACTGCTGGGATTTCCCACATCGCCATTCCCGGTCAAACCCCAGCAGCAGCCCCGATTTCGGGAGGATTCACCTCCCCCAGAGCAAATCCCACTGTTCCACCTGTGCTTTGATCCATCTCCTCGCAGGCCATCGGTGCTGCTCGCACACACACGCGGCATTCCCAGAGCTCCATCCCGGATCCAGCTCCCTCTCCTGGACACTCCCCGTGCCGAGTGCGCCCAGATGACTCCAGGCTCCCTCCTCACCCATCTCCAGCAGCTTTTGGAGCACCTCTGAAGGGCTCATCACCCCTCGGGCAGCTCCCACTTCCATCCATCCATCCACCCACCCACCCATCCATGCTCTCCCAGCTCCATCTCGAAGAGGTTTCCCCTTCAGGCAGAAGTTCCTGTGGTGCTGGACACAGGTAAAAGCTGAAAGTACAGAGTCTGCAAAGGATTTTAGCAACACAGGAGATGCCCAGATCCAGGATGGGAAAAAGGGAAGTTATTTATCTGCTTGTCATTGCTTCCTCTCCCTGAACCCCGGGATAACTGGATCCTTAAATTCAGCGTAAAAAGACCCTGCTCCCTTCTCTAGGAACCTTCCCTTTGGCCTTGGCTTGGTCGGGGTGGGTAAAAAGTCCCTTTTCCCCCAAAGCCTTTGCTTCTTCCTCTTCCTCAACCCCTGTTCTGGAACCTCTCTCCCTGTGGCCTCGTGGTTGGGGATTTTCCACTCTGCATCTTCCACTCCCTCCAGCTCAAACAAGCAGCTTCCACCTTGGGCACTGCCTGGCACAGTCACCACTCTGCAGGGCTTGGGGCACACTGAACCACTTCTCCTTGCTCCTGGAGCTTTTTCCCAGGAGGCTGCTCCCCTCCAAAAGTCCAGACCTGGCACCACCCTTCCCATCGCCCCCATGGCCGCTGACTTTTTATGGATACTTCCAGGATTTGGGAGCATTCAGCCCAGGCCAGTGTCCTCCATTCCACCCAGATTTGCCATTCCTCAGAGTGTTTGCATGGCAGGAATGGAGCAGCTCCAGGTCTGCCTCCCTCCCACTGCAGAGCCTTTGACAGCTCACATGGGAGCACAGCACGCTGCTCTCCCTGCTGCCAGCTGAGCTTTACATAATACATGCAAATGAGCAGCGCCTGCTAATAGACCTTCCCTACTTATCCTCACCTCAGAAGGTGCCTCACTGTACTTTTCCATTAACTCCCCCTTCTCCTTCCCCTCCCAGCCTCCTCTCTCCCCACAAACCCAGCATGTTCCTTGTTCAGTCCCACATGGTACCAATAACCATTGCCCAAGCAACCCCATCCAAAAGGATTTGGTCCATCCATATTTCCCTGTCACCTCAGCTCCTTTCCCCAGCCCAGGCTCAGCCTGTCATGGTAGGAGAATGAGAGAATCCCATTCTTCATGCTAAGGAAAGATTTAAAGATGTGAAATCCAAAACTTTCCGGTCATATGGCTTTTTCTCTCTTCCCCCGCCCCGTTAAAAGAAGTCTTAACTTTCCCTTAATGCCCAAACCACAAGAAGAACTGAACTGAGAGCGCAGGGCTTTGCCTGAAAACCAAACTGCATTTTGCACATACACACAAAGTCTGCCTGGAGCAGTTTATCAAGTGCCCCTTTGACCCAACAAGGCATTGGAACAGGCCCCGTGCTGGAGGCTGTCAGCTGAGGTTGTACTACTGGAAAGAAGAAAGAGCAGAATATTCCTGGTATTTTCTTTATTACCAGAGAAATGAATCAAATAAGTTTTCAATTGATGAATTCCCCTGCAAAGTTTTGCAACACAGAAGCAACAACACCGGAGCACTGAGCAAAGGGTGAAGCCAAGCGCCCACAAAAAACACACAACAAAGTGCTCTGTTCTTAACACCTTTTTTTGTTTTCTTGCCTTTCCCAGCCAAGCTGAAGCCTTTGGGGTGGTTGCTTGGGGGGTTTTGAAGTGCTTGTCTCCCCACTGCCTCCTTGTTTGAAAAGGTGTGGAAATAGAAAAAGCTTCCCTTTGGGTCTGCTCAAAATCAGCCCAGTCTGCAGCTGGAGGATGCCCTGGGAAGATCCCTCTGCTCCAGAGCAGTCTGGGCAAGGAGCAGACTCGGAGATGGAAATCAGGAGTGGAGAAGGGAATCTTTTCCCCATTCCAGGGGGATGTAGCTGCTCAGAGGACCCAGCGCTGACACGCTGCTGGTGCTGCAGAGCCTTGCTAACAAGCACCAAGCTGAAATGAAACCTTTCAGGGGAGAAAAAGTGCCTGAAGATGTTCTCTAATCCTGACTAGGCTGAAAGCTACCGGGAGCCTTTGAATAAAACTGAGGGAAAGGAAAGCAGGGGAGATGGCAGAGAAAGAGAGGAGGAAGGACACCGGGGAGAGCCAGGAACCTACAGGAAGCCAAACCCCCTGAGAGGGCTTTAGATTTCAGATTTAGGAAGAAGGAGCATGAACCTCCCGTAGCTCTGGCTCTGGGGAAAGCAAATACTATTAAACAATACATAAGGAGAAGGAAGATAAACTGGATTTAAACAATAGCTTTTATTTCAAAGCTCTCCACAGAGCCTGGCTGAGATTGGGGAGGGTGGTATCTAATTACTCAAATTTCTACAGCTGGAGTCTGATGATAGTAATCACCGGCACTTAAAAATGATTTAGAAGGAGGGTGAAGGGAGCAAATAATGCACATTTGTTGTCAAGAGCTTTGGGACCAGCTATTTACCTGTAAGAGCACTTCCAACAAGACCTCAAAGTATTTCTGTATTGCCAAAACACCAATCCCTGTCACAAGGAACAAACACAGCATGCAAGGCCAGGATGGAAAAGCTGCAAATCTCCAGCTGGCATTTGTCCAAACCTCTGCCCTCCTCAGGTGAGACCCCACCTGCAGAGCTGCCTCCAGCTCCGGGGCTCCAGCACAGGAAGGACCTGGAGCTGCTGGAGCCAGGCCAGAGGAGGCACCAGGAGGTTCTGAGGGATGGAGCAGCTCTGCTGGGAGAGTTGGGATTGTTCAGCCTGGAGGAGAGAAGCTTTGGGGCGACCTAACTGTGACCTTCCAGGACATGAAGGAGCCATCAGGAAACATGGAGAGACCATTCACAGGGATGGAGTACCAGGACAGTGCTGCAAAGACCAAACCTCACAGAGCCCTTTCAGCTGGATCCACCTTCCCTTCCTTCCCACTCCTGCCAGCAGCAGGTGGGTTTGGTCTATGACCTCCCCAGACCCTCAGATCCTCTCTCACCTCCCATCTCCAATCTGCCTCTCACAGCAGCTGCTTTGCCAGGGACTTCCCAGGCTCCGGCTGCTTCTGGAAAACCCCTCAAAAAAAAAACAAAAAAAAAAACAAAACAAAAAAAAACCAAAACAAAACAAAAAAAAAACCAAAAAACCAAACCAAAGAAGGGGAGAGTTATTATAAGCAGAGGGGGCGGCAGAGATGAGAGGCCACACAGAGGGACACTTCACACCTGCGCTGCTCTGCCTGCCCTCCTTCCACACGAGGAGATCCTCAGGGAAAGCACCTGAGGAGACGATCACCTGAAAGCAATAAACACCCCCTTGGGAATGGAGGGGGGAGCAGGAAGGAGGTGACAGACCCCCAGACCATACCTGGTGGTCACTATACACCCCAAAACACATTTCTCTCCATCCCATCCTCAGGGTCCTTTGCTCTCCCAGCCCCCCCTTTCCACCCGGGAGGGGGAACCAGTCCTCAGCTCCCCGAGGAGCCACAATCCCCAGGGAGTGACTGCTTCCCCCACACCTTAACACCAATTCCCCCCAAAGGCTTTGCTGCTCAACCCAGCAGCAAGGAAAGGGTTACACAGAACAGGGTGAAATGAAAGAAGGGGGAACAACATCCCACGACTGAGGAATGTCAAACTGTCACAACGGCATCAACTGTCTCCTCAGCGAGTCTGAGGCTCGGCGCGCGCGGAATCGCCGCGTCTGGGAAAAAAATCAGCTGTCACAGTAAATGCTTCCATCTCCAGAAAAAACCTGGAAGGGCAGCTTGGCACAGAGGCACGAAATTGTTTTCTGCTGTTTGTAAACCCAGGCTCTCCACAGAGATCAAAAGGCAGCCCTCCTTCCCTCTGGAGCATCCCAGGGTTGTGTCAGAGGGACTGTGCCTGCTCACAGCCTCTCCGGCTCACACACACCAAGGAGCTGCCACCCCACAAATGCTTGGGCTGTAGCTTGTGTGGCACCTCCTTCTGCACTGGCAGCCTCAGCACTGCTCCCAGGAGGAACTGGACCTGCCTCAAACCAGGCCCAGGTTCCTGGCTTGGGGTCATTTGGCTTGGACTCCCCCCAAAGCAGCAGCAGAGCTCCCTGGGAGCTGGGTGCAGCCAAGCACAAGTTGCACAACAAGCCGGTGAACTTTTCCTCTCCTCCACCCTCTTCCCTTAATAGGGGACACAAACACCCTCCTGCTCCTTCCAGCTCCAGTACCCCAAATCCTCCCTCTGAGACCCCACTCTCCAAAAAGTTTCCTCACTCTATCCTATGGAAGCATTTTGGGGTCTCCTCCTCCACTCCCACTCCTCTCTGCTGCTTGAAAAAGTACCATACAGCACTCCCCCTCTTTTTTATCACCCCACATCTACTCACCAGCCTGCAGCTCCAGCCTCTAACCCAGGCCCTCCCAGCTTCCTTTTCTCCTGCAGCCCACCAGTTTCAATCACCTCCACCTGTAACTCACCTGCCCCCAATCAGATCCTTGTTCCCTACCTTGTTGTCCCAGGTGTCCCACTCACCACAAGGTCCCACACCTTTGAATTCTACCCATTCCCATCCCTCCTGCCACCCCCTGCTCCCTTCCCAGCCCCCACACCCCTTTCGCCCCAGATGTGGCACATTTATCACCCCAAATCCACCATCAGGAAGCAGCGGCCTCCACCAAACGCACAGCAGAGAACACTAATCAGTTTTTCATAAGGAAACTGCAAACTGAGCCACGGGAAACTCAGCAGCCTGGATTTACACACGGGGGAATATCGGAATCGCTTTCATTTTGACTGAAAGAGTCATAACCTCGCATTTCACTGAGAGCTGAAACCAAACTAGAACCAGAGCACGTGTCAAAACCATACGAAACTACAACTTCTGCGTGGTTTTGATGCAAAATAATCCAAGCAGGCTGGCAGGCTACAAATTCTAACGATTCTGTGGACAAATCTGGGGCAAGTTTAGAATTTGTACCGTAGTGTGTTACTTGTCAGTTTTGGTTTCACTGTAAATATTTTTAAGTGGAGCACCAGTGGGCTCTGAACACAGCTCTCAGTGCCAAAGCGAGAAACAAATGAGCACGGCAGAAGCTGGAAACTGCTTTTGCAGTGGAATATTTTAAGGTCACGTTGACATTAGGTCCTGGTTGTTGGTGGTGTTGGGACCCAGGGATGTCACCTCTCCCTCCAGCACTGATGCTGCATGAGACAAAGAGTTCCTCTCTTGCACCGGGAGCTCACAACTTGAAGGAAAAGGACGAGCAGCTCCAAGCAGCTCTGCTGAGAGGTACCAGCCTCGAGGTGTGAGCAAACATCTCCCAGCTCCGCCAGCTCCCCAACATCACCAACCCCATCCAGGCATCAGCCACAGGGTCCCACCAGGAAAATGGGAGTGGAAAACGAGAATCACGGAATATGCTGAATTGGAGAGGACCCACAAGCATCATGCAATCATGGAATATCCTGAATTGGGAAGGACCCACGGGGATGATGGAGCCCAGCTCCTGTTCTTGCACAGGACATCCCCAAGGACCACACCACATCCCTGGGAACGGTGTCCAAAGGCTCCTGGAGCTCTGACAGCCTCGGGAATGTGCCCATTCCCTGGGGAGCCTGCCCAGTGTCCCAGCACCCTCGGGGGGAAGAACCTTTCCCCGATCTCCCACCGAACCCTCCCTGGCACAGCTCCAGCCGTTCCCTGGTCGCTGTCCCCGGTCACCCGCTCGGGAACATCGCGGGGACACGGCGGGGCAGCGCCCGCCGGGCACTCACAGTACAGGAAGGCAATGGAGCGCAGCAGCACGATGCGGGTCAGCCAGAAGGTGCCCGGGAGGAGCGGCGGGGCCGCGGCACCGACCCCCGGCTCGGGGAGACCGGGCGATGCCCCGGGGGCCGCTCCGGGCGCTCGGTCCCGGCCCGGGCGGCGCTGGCGCAGCCCCGCACTGGGCGCCGCCATGTCGGGCACAGCGAGCATGTGCGGCCCGGCGGGGCGGGCCGTGAGGGGACACGGGGGAAACGGGAGAGAACGGGGAGAAAGCGGGAACAACGGGGGAAAACGGGGAGAAACGGGGAGAATCCTCTGCGAACCGGTTCCGCCATGTCAGGCACAGCGAGCATGTGCGGCCTGGCCGGGCGGGCCGTGAGGGGACACGGCGGAGACGGGGAAAAACGGGGAAAGACGGGGAGAAACCGGGAAAAAACGCGAAGCCGGGGAAAACGGGGAGAAATCGGGAAAACGGGGAGAAACGGGGAGAACCCTCTGAAAACCGGGGAGGAAATGCAAAGTTTAATGAGAAAAAGGAAAGGAAAGAAGCAGCTGGTGCGGAGGCGGTGAGGGGTCCGGAGCATCTCTGTGGGAGCTGGGGCTGGCTGGGGAAGGGAAGCTGCGAAGGGATCCCATCAATCCATGGAAATATCTCCAGGGATGGCAGAGGTGATGCCAGGCTCTGTTTGGTGGTGCTCAGCGACAGGATGAGGAGTGATGTCCTAAGCTCACACAGAATCCAAATGGCAGAATAATCTAGTTTGGGAGGGACCCCCAAGGATGATCGAGTCCTTCAGCAAATGGCTCACACGGGGATTGACTCCACAACCTTGCTCGGACCGGCTGAGTTCAGCACAGAATAATACAGCAAATTCCACCTCATTTAAGGAAAAACTTATTTCTGTGGAGGTGGCAGGGCCCTGGAACAGCTGCCCAGGGAGGGTGTGGAGTCTCCAGCTCTGGAGACATCCCAAACGCAGCTGGATGTGTTCCTGTGTCACCTGCTCCAGGGGACCCTGCCTGGGCACCGGGCTGCACTGGGGGATCATTTTAATTTAAATTCTTCAGACATTTCTTATGGAATCCCAGAATGGTTTGGGTTGGGAGCAACCTTGAAGCTCATCCAGTCCCGCCCCTGACACCTTCCACTGTCCCAGGTTGCTCCAAGCCCTGTCCAGCCTGGCCCTGGATACTTCCAGGGATCCAGGGGCAGCCACAGCTTCTCTGGGAATCTGAGCCAGGGCCTCACCATCCTCACAGGGAAGAATTTCCTCCTAAAATCCCATCTAAATTCACTGCTTGGGATGCTGCCATGATTTTTGCTTCATATAATTTACAGGCGTCCAACACTTGGCTGTGTGGAGTTCATAAATAGTATTTTTGAGCGCTTTAATAAAGTATCTTCGTCAGTCACTGATGAGCATAAACATACACTGAGTATCCCCTTAATAAACACCTCTGTGCTGGCCACTGAGAAAGTATCTGCCATCAGGTGTAACATTATTCACCACTTCACGGCCTCTAAAGCAGTCCTTTCTAAATACCCCTTTTGTTTTTCCGGTTTCCCATCACTGCTGCTCGCATTGTTCTCCTTAGGAAACAAAAAATCCCACATAAATGGTGCATTGTATAGGGAAGGAAAAATCAGCTGTTTGTTAAAGGCCATTGGAATACTGCAGTTTTGCTCTCCCCCTTGGATCGGCCACGAGGTTTGGCAAGGAAAATTTAAATAGATGGGAGCTAATGGTTTCCTTTGTGGGGTCTTTTATAGCAAATTCCACGTTAAATGGGGATGTCTGTAAAACAAACTGGATAACTGAGGAAATTACTGAGGGAAAAGCAGAGGGTTTAGGCTAAAGATTTAGCAAAAAGGGAGGAATAATTGGGGCTGGGAAGGAAACACTGAGCTGGGTCGATTTTCGTTGCTGAGGGTTGCTCTGAGATATGCCAGATGCGCAGGCTGAGGTGGTGGCACCGAACTGGGGGACATCGTATGTCAGGAGTACCTTTTAACAGGACAAACTGCACATTTTAAGCTGAAAACAGCAGAATTATGTTGTTGCTAGAAAGGACTCAATTCACATAACAGGCAGTGGAAGCCTTTCCTGGCTTTCCTGGAAGATGATTCAAGCTAGAAAGAAAAACATGATAAAGCAGTTGATTAGGACATTAAATGACGTCTTTTCTGCCCCAAATCAGACTCGAGGATCTTTGTGTGTGCCTCCCAACCCAGACTATTCTGTGATTCCGTGAATCCCTTTGTGGGAACCATCACCCGTGCTGGGTTGTCTGCTCACTTACCCATTTACTGTTAACTTTTATTTTCACGTGGCGACTTCACGAGCGAGACATCAGGAAAGAAAACAGCGCAACCCCCAAGCAAATCACTCAGACAAGGTATTTAACAGCGAGGTTTTGAGCCTTTCCACCCTCCAGGGGAAGGCAATTCATGAATGCCAGGCGGCAGGGGCATCATTGATGCTCATCTTCATTCAACAAACTGCCCAACGCCACGTCCCCTATTTTGCTGTGTTCCAAACAGCTGCGAAAGTGCCAGGGGAACAAGCCTTTACTGTCACAGCACCCAGCAGCTGTCCCCAGCAGCACCTCAGCCCTGCTGGCCCTGGCACCCTAAATTACTCTGTGTTCATTCAGGGCTGGCCTTTCGCCCCTCTGGCTGCCAGGAATTGGGTTGAAAGGGAGCGGAGAAAGGGAATGTGCCGCGAAATCGGGAGGTTGGGAGGCAGCATGAACGTGTGGGGCTCCTCTGAAGAAAACATACATTCAGTGATGGAGAATGCAGGCACACACCGAGCACTCAGCTGCGCTTGCTAAAGGAGACATGGCCATCTCACAAAGAATTCGGGAGCTTCCTTCTATTAGTCAATTTCTTTTCCAGCAGTAATAATTTTTCTGTTAAAATCCCTGTGTGGAAATCTGCACTTTAATTCCAGGGTTA
Organism: Origma solitaria; assembly: GCA_013397895.1. Taxonomy (NCBI): domain Eukaryota; kingdom Metazoa; phylum Chordata; class Aves; order Passeriformes; family Acanthizidae; genus Origma; species Origma solitaria. Next base: position 1,913,277 of record VZRL01003210.1, read on the forward strand.
GCAGGATTAAGGCTGGAAAGGATTTTTAGGGGAAGAATTACTTTTCTCGTGTATTTGTGCAGTATAATGAGGAGATGCTGATACAGAAGAGGGGATCTTTAAGTGGTACCATAGGACAAGTAATTAATAATCACAACAATCATAATTAATCCTAATAATCTCCATTATTTTGAAAAGATGCCATCCAGCTTTTGCTGTGCAGGAATAAAGGAGATCCTTTGCCAGCATCTCACCTGACATTAAATGTGTAATTCACACATGGGTTTATCTGACCAGGGCTTGGTTTTAATTCCCCCATCAGGTTCTTTCTGTTTGCTCCTTGCAATTCCCATGTACAATCTGCTGGAAGGTCAAAGGAGGCCAACTTTGAATAAATGAGAACTTTCCCCCTTGATCAGATGAAGGATGGAGCCCACCTTTGGGAGGAACACGGTCTGTGTGTGCATCCCGGAGCACATCCGTGGGGTCCAGAGGTTCCACGTGCTCTCATCCCCTGAAAATGCCGTCCCTGTTTGCCACTGGAAAGGAAATTTTTCCTTCCTGGCATGAGCAGGGCTCTGCCTGCTCTGAAGCCAATGCACACACACTCTTACTCCTCCATGAGGAATGGGTATGGGACAGAGGAACCGGGCTGGGAGGTCAAGCTGCCTCCATCCCACAGGGATGCTGATGATTCCCAAGTGAAAATGTGCTGGAGCCAGGCACACAGACCTTGTATTTACTGCCTGATTCCCAGAAACCCTGGCTGAGCTGGCCAGGAACTTTATTGGAGGCCACGTCAGAAAATGAAGCAATATTCCAAATATCAGCCTCTTCCGTGCCCATTCTGTCAGGAACAGCTGGATCTGTTCCACCAAATCCTCTCTAAACATATCCCACCTGGGTACACTCCTAAAGGCTCCGCTGGGCAACAGGGGCTTCAGTTCTTCCCTCCTGGATCTGCACCCTTTTCCTGGGAATCCTGATGTCAGGGCCTGCCCTGCAGCAGCCTGCGCTGGGATAGAGCCGTGTCAGGCCAGGATGACACATCCTGTGGGATCGTGCCCTGCAGCTCCGGCCTTTGCCCATCCCTGGGCAAACATCCCTGATCCTTTGTCATACAAAACTCAACCACGAGACCCCGCAGGACAAACGGCCCCACTTGAACCCACTTGTTCCCTCAGCATTATCTCATTCCATTTCATGGATGAGTGAACTTCTCAGGAAACCGGAGCTACTGAGCTTTTCCAGGTGCTCCAGCTCCCTCCTGCCCCTGCGTGCTCGGTGCGTGAGGCCAGGGAATGCTGTTCCATCTGCTGAGAACTGACACAGAACCACGGAATGGTTCATGCAGGATCACAAAGCCGGACGTGTGGCAGGACACGTTCCCTGCTCCGCTCCCAGGCACAGCCTCTTCCCTGTGCCCATCTCTGTAATCAGAGGAAACAACTGCCCAAAGTTGTCTTCCTCCTTCTACCTGTGCTGGACAAAGAGGAATTCAAGCCTGTGGGCTGGGAAATGCAATTCCCTGCCTCAGGCAGGGCTGGGGAGCCCTGGAAGGCAGCAGCAAACAGGGAAGAAAACCAACGTCTCTAATTCCTGCTCTCCTTGGGGACTTCTTTTGCAGGAATCTTTGGAGTTGAAGACAGGGAGCAGAAAGAAGGGGTTCTTGTTTCCATTCCTACCTCCAAAACTCTGAGCATCCCACAAATCCCTTTCCAGCCTCAGTCACGCACTGAGGTTGGGATCTTCTGAGGAAGGTGCTCCGCAGCAGAGGCTGGATTGGGAAAGATGGACTAAAAATAGTGATTATTGCTTGGACTGAGCCATGGCTAAAAGAGATGAAACACTGGAATTCTGTGAGTCAAGGTAAATTGCCCAACGAGACAGGATTTATAGGAATATACATTAATTATATGTCACAGGAGAGGGGAAAAAGGATTTTCCCAAGTGCCCAACAGCACTGCAAAGTCACCAATCCATAGCCCAGGGAAACATAAACTCATCCCCAATCTCATTATGTTTTAGAAGAAAATTTCAATTATTCCTCATTAGCAAATTCAACAGATTTAGTTTGCCTTGAGCCTTAAAATAATTTTTTAAGACATGTTGGAAATTATATTTCAAATGACTTTGTCAGGAAGTAACTCTGCAAACAGCTGAAAGCTGGAAAAATTAGAGAGTTCTTTTAAAAATAAAATTAAATCCTTCTTTGCAATTTGAGAGAATAAATGAATTTTCACACAGAAGGCAGGCGGATCTTCAGGCACATTTAAACGCATTTAAATTCAAAGCATACTTTTTTTTATTACACATCTCAGTAATTAAAAAAAAAACCACCACGTTCCTGGTACTTTTAAAACGCTGAAATGCTTGAAGCCCAATTTCTATTTTTTCCCCTGTCAATCTTTTACGTGACCCTCTATTTTTCGGAGGGGAAACAGCGGATAAAACTGGCATTTGGTGAGCTGCTTTTATTTTTCACCCCCAGTCGCAATTAGAAGGCTGAATTCCGCGGATAATTAGAATCAAATGCTCCAAATAAATGCTACAAAAGCAGGGCTCGCTTGGAGAGGGGCAACTTAAGCAGACAGGGGATATTTCGGGGGTCACCCTCCCTTTTTTCCCGATCCAAAGGCTCACCCCGAGCTGCCGCATCCTCCTCCGGCCGAGACCTCCCGGGCGCTTCCCTGTGCTCGGGACCGAGCCCGCTGCGGGAAGGCTGCGGGAAGAGAGGAGAGGAGAGTCGGGCGAGGGGACACGGCGGCTCCCGTGTCGCTTCTCCCCAGCAATTCCCCGCTTTCCTGCGTTACTCGCCCCTTGGAGAGCGCGGCCGAAGCGACGCGCTCGGGGCTGCGGGAGCGCACGGTGGCACCGGGGACACCGGGGATGGGCTGCGGGGTACACATGGGGAGCTTCAGCCGCCTTACCACGCACCGACCGCCCCAAAAACCCCTCAAAAAGGGGCTTTACAATAAGCGGCGGTCCCAGGGCACCGCTCCGCCGCCCCGGAGCCGCTGCCGCTCCGCGCCTCTTCCCCGCGGCATCCCCGTTCCGCGGCGCTTGGAAAAGGCTTCCGCGGCTCCATCCCGCACCCGCTGCCCGGTTCCCCGCTAGAACACCGGGATCCCGTCTGCACACTGGAGTAT
>VZRL01003210.1:1929676-1951757 GCA_013397895.1 Origma solitaria
TATATATACATTTATAGTGCCATTTGTGCTCCCCTGCTCCTGTGGCAGCTGGGAATGAGCAGATGGAAAAGCTTTTCTTGCCAATCTCCCTTTTCCCAAGCAGGAGGATCCAAGCAGCACCTGCTGGGACCTCTCCAGGTGGGCAGGGAGCTCCAGGTGCTCCAGGGCCCTGGGGAGCTCTCCAAGGCGCCCTGAATCCCAGAGAGATCCTCTTGGGATTGGGCGTTGTTGGCTTTGGGAGCCTCTCCTGGCCCCCATGTGGAGATGGGAATAAAGCCGGACCCAAACGGATAAAAAATTCCAGCAGAAATCTTGATCCTCCCAACATTTGGGAGAAATCAGCTCTGCAGAGGAGGAGCTTGGAGCGAAGTCCGTCAGGTGAGGCTTTGGGGCTGGATCCCTCCGGAGCCGAGCGTCCCACCCCGGAGCCCTGGCTGGGACCCAGCCTGGGGATGGGATCCAGGGAAGAGCCAAACCTCTCCAAACCGCTTCCCGAAATTCCCAGCTGGAAGCGAGTTTGTTTGTTTGAATGAGAATAACAAAACATCCGAGCGGGAGACGTTTGTGTTCTATTTCTGGGACGGCAGGAAAGATCCTCTGAACCCCCCCAGGAAAAAAAGGGATTTCAACGATTGGCCCCGAATCAGGAAGATTTTCAGTTCTGCTTGGGAGAGAGAGGGAAGTTGGGAATAGCTGCACTGTTTGTGAGCAATAAATCCTGATTTTTGGCCCTTCCAAGGGATAAATTTCTGAATCTCTGGGAAGGGGCTCTGTGGCATGGCCTGGAATGATGCTGATATTTTGGATGTGAAGGAACCTGGCCAGGACTGTCCTGCAGGAGGGAAGGACAGGCCGGGGGGAGCAGCTGTAGCTTCCTTAGGGAATGCCAGGCAGAGCTGGGGCTGGAGCAGAGTCTGGGAATGGGACAGCAGATCCCAAATGCTGCTGTGTCCTCATCCTGCTCTCAGGACACCCTGGTTTCCCTGGGAATTGCCATTCTGGGGGGCTGAGCCCTGGGGGGCTCCCCCATCCCCTCCTCCCGAGGGCTCCCAAGGTGTCCTGAGCTCCCAGGGCCGCCCAGCCCAAACCTCAGGATATGGATTTTGAGCCCTAAATGGCTCCAATGGCATCTTTTGGATTTTCCCTTTTGCCTAATTACAGGGATTTATTTTTATTACCACCGTGGGCTTGTTCCAAACCCAGCCGGCTCAGGAAAAGCTTCCACAGGCTCTTGGATCTGAGCTCTTGGATCAGGCTGAGGCACTCTGGGGAGCTTTTCCTATAACAAATTATCCATTATTTGCCTGTTCTTATTTAATTATCAGCCAGAAGTGGCAGATATTTCCCTTCCACGTGCCGCAAGATCAAGGAGAAGATTCCAAATCCTGCAGGAGGATCCCATTCCGCTCCCGAGCCCCCAGACTGGGAACAGTCGGATCCACGGTGTCCTGTCCCAGGCTGTTTGGAGCCAAATATTCCTGACATCAGACACAAAGAGGTGGATTTTGGCCAAGGTTTCTCCAGCTCAGCCACCCCTGCAAGCTCAGAGCACCTCTGTGTCCGACATCTGCTCCACCTTTGTGGGAAAAAGCCCTGGAATGGCCTCAAACCTCAGCTGGACACGGCGATTCCAAGAGATTTGAGGCATCCATGGGCTGAGCTTCTGCTCTTTCACAGAGTTTTGGGAAAGTGGGAAATGGATGCTTTTGACCCTCTTGAGGAAGGCAGAAAATGCAGATATTTTCTGTGTTCTTATCCTCACGGTGTTTTTCCTAGCAGAGGATCCCATGGAGCAGCAGGGATGAGCTTTAGGAAGCAGAAATGTTTGAATTCCTTTAACAGCAGTGAGTTTTGCCCTGGATTTCGCTGGAGACCACCAGACCTTTGGAAATGGGCTTTGCCTCCGCCTTAGAGCTGCTCTTGGTGTGTCCCATCCTCCACATCCCATCACCCCACAGGATCAGCCAGGAATGCTCCTCATTCCCCAATCCCAGAGCAGCGCACGGCGGAACAGTTCCCCCATGGATTCCCCTATTGCCGTGGAGTGTTTGGAGAGAAAAATTCCCACAGCTCTGGGATATCTGACGGGGCTGACTCCGATCTGAGCCCGGATTAGCAGAGGTGGGATGTGACCCGCTGCTGCCCAGACAGGTGGTAACGGAATGCCGCCCATTTTCCCACACGGAAAACAAGGAATTCCAGTGCTGGATTGCTGTCTGAATCCAATGCTCTGCTATTCTCTGCAGGACTGCAGCAATAACCAAGTCCTGGAGGAAAATCTTCCCCCTCGGGACACCTGTCCCTCCCTTGGGAATGGGATTCAGTGCCATTCCTGGAGGTGTAAAGCTCCATAGCAGCAGTTAATATATGCATACTTTGGGTTCCCTCATTACCATTTCAGTTGGCTCGTTTACATAATAACACAGAACAGAAGATCATTTGCATAAAATTAAAAAAAAAATCCAATAACTGAATGTTGCTTTTCTTTGGAAAGGAGCGGAGAAGGAGCCTGTGAAGTTATTTATATCCCAAAGTCCCGAGGAGCCGGATCGGCAGGGAACCGCGCTTTCCACACAAAACGGGGCTTGACCACTTCAATTTATTCACGGAATATCAGCTCCTCACGGAGGAGGGTTTTTTTTCCAGCAGCTGGGTTTGGAGCCGACGGGAAATCCCCTCCCAGCTGCAGCGGGAGCAGCACCACCCGGAGCCAGACAAAAGTCAATTCCCCTGGCTCGGCTCCGCACCTGAGGGGCTGGGAATGAGGGCTCTGCTCCTTGGAGACGGTTGGCGTGCTGGAAAAATGCCATGGAAAAGTGCTGTTCTCTTCCAGCACTTCTGCCTGATGGTCATTGACCTGATCTGGGGGGTTTGCATCCATCCCATCCCACACCCACCACCGGGAGCCCGAGGGAAGCTCCTCGTGGACTTCCCGAATTTCCTACCATGTCCCGATAGACCCGCAGGATCATTTGGGTTGGCAAACACCTCCAAGACCATCGAGTCCAACCTCTGATCCATCATCGCCTTGCCAACCAAACCCCAGCGCTGCGTGCCACATGCCAGAGGGAATTACCCCAATTCCCATGGGCAAATATTCCCAGAGGAGCAGCCCTTGGCTTTCCTGTCCCAGGGGTCAGCACTGCTTGAGCCATTTGGGTTCGGAGCAAGTGGAATCTCCACCAGCAGGACACACACGGACAGGGAGAGCTTTGTGTGCCTGCTCCCAGCACGGACAGACCTGGAAGTGTGGATCCCATGAGGGAATGTGAGCCTGAGCTGTGGGACTGGGGCTGATTTGGTATTCCAGGCGCGTGCGGAGTTCTGGGATTTGCATGAGAAAGGTTTGGTGGGAGAAATCTCAGGCCAAATCCTCCTTTCATTTCCGAGTCTCCAAACTTGCAGCATCTTTATGGACACTGGGAATGTGGCTTGGGGTTTGCACTGGGGTCATGAGAGCTGAGCCTGGCCCAGGAGCATCCACAGCCTATGGAGCACGGAGGGATTTATTGCAGCAATTCCTGCTGAAACCATCGCTGAAATGAAACCATGACTCCTGTAATGAACTGGCCTCTGCATTTTTCCCGCTGGTGCAAATCCTCCTGGAGATTTTTGGGATGAGCAGTGCCAAACTTGCCAAGTTCTTGCAGCGCAGATGGAAGCTTGGAAATGTGACCCAGAGCTGCCTCCTCTGCCTGTCCTTTGGGATCCAGGGGCACAGGGACAATGGGACAATATTTTGTTGGGAATTCCCCGTCCCTCAGCATGATGGTCCCAAGAAAAATGTGAGCGCAGGCGTGCGAGGGCTGCCCTGGCCCCCCGGGAATGCCAACATGAATGGGAATTGTTGGCCATGGGTGTGGTGGGGCCCAGCTCTCTGAGCCTGCCAGGCTTGGAATTCTGCCCCAAATATCCACATGGCCTCAATAATAATCCCATTCCCTTTTTCCCACACTTCTCCACGGCCTCACCAGGGCTGGGGTGGCTCTTCTGCTGCCACAGGCACAGCTCCACCCTGCCCAGGTGGCTCTGGAGCTGGACCAGAAGAAGCCACATCCAATTGTCCCATGGAAAATCCCCTGGCAGAGCCGGGGTGGGACAGAAAGGAGCTCCTGCATGGCTCCACTGCAGCTCCTTCACCAGAAGGATTCAGGAGGGTGAGATCTCCTTTGTGGAGCTCCCCATCCCAAAAAACTCTGGTGTGCCCTCCAGGAACCTCAGCTCAGGAATCTTCCAGCTCTGTCTCAGGTCTATCCCAGGGTGGATCCCACCAGAAGCCTGGAGGGGCATGCACAGGGAATACTCGGCTTGGGATGGACCTGATCCTGCCATCCTGCCTGTCCCCACGGTGTCTGTGGGACACTGCTCCCTTTCCCAGGTGCTGCTCCTCCTGCAAGGAGCAGAAAAGCTGGAGCTGGGATTTGGCTGCTCCATAAAAAGGAAAGTGATGGTTCCTCGAGTCCTGCAAACATTAATCCAGCAGGGACAATGAGGCCCCAGCTCTTTGGGATGTTTCCTTGTATTCCTGTGTGGAATAATCAGAAGAAAAATTTCTTTTTCTTCCTGAATTGCACTGGGAAAGAGATTCCCATGAATGTCACTGTGCTGGATGGGCCTTTTCCAGGTTCCTGCACCCCAGACACAAACAGAGCTGGGGGGAATCCGCAGCAGAATTTCACAGCTCACTATGCCTGTAAATGTCTGGAAAACGCAGAGTGGAATTGAGTTAGGGCCTTTCCGATGCACTCAGAGTTTGGAACACATGGATCACGCATGTGGGAATTGTCCTGGCCTGGAAAGAAGGGGTAAGACCCAAAGAGACAGCGCTGTGGATCCACTTGGAGCTGGATCCAGTAAAGCTGGATCCCTCGGAGCTGGGAAAAGGGGACACCCATCCTGCCGACACCCCAGCCGTGCTGCAGGGAGTCCTCAGGCCATTGGGAAGTGCTGTTCCATGACACGGGACAGATGCTCCGCCTGCTAATGACGAGAAAAATAGTTATGACCACTGTTAATTGCCAAAAAATAACCCCAATTCTGTGGATTGCAATTCCTGTTCGGCAGAGCCTGCGGAGGACGTGGAATTGCCTTTGCTTTGGGAAGAAAATGAGGTGTCCCTGAGGCTCGTGGCTCTGCCCTGGAGCATCCCAGAGGGAATTGCCAGCCCCAGAACCAGCATTTTGTTGCCAAAAGGGAAGATTTGGCGCAAGCCGGGTGATCCTGGGCGGAGCTGAGTGCTGAGCCTGGCTCTGGGCAGCTGCTCCTGATTTGCAAGGGAAATGCTGGGGGAATAATCCTCATTCCTGAGAAGCCGCCCCGGGAAGCTGGGTCATCCCAGGTCCTGCAGAGGGGACAAGGAAGGGAAGTGCCAGCTGAGGCGCTGGCTCTGGACCTGGGGCCTGCCTGGAGTGGCAGCAATGCCATCCATGTCCCCATCTCCATCCCCATCCTTATCTCCATCCCCATCCTCTCCCCATCCCTTTCCCGATCTCCATCCTTTTCCCCATCCCCATCCCTGTCCCCATTCCCATCCCCACCCTCTCCCTTTCCCTCTCCCTTTCCCCATCCCTCTTCCCATTCCCATTCCCATCCTTACCCCCATTCCCACCCCAAGCAGTTCCCTCCCATTTTCCCCTCTCCCCCCAGCCTCACCCAGAAGCGGGAGGAGGATGCAGATGAGATGCAAAAGAGAGGGACAGGGATTTGCATCCTTCGCTCCATGGAGAGGCTGCTCGGCCCTGCCCCAGGGCGGGAGGGAATTGTTTCCCAGCCCTCCCGGGGCTATCCATGTCTCTGCTGGCCCACGAGGGATTTCTGCATGTGGAATTTGAAGGACAAGGACTGCAAACTGGGGGCTGTGCAACCTTTGAAAGTCCCCCCTGAGCAAACTCAGCTGCAGCTGTTGCAATTAACTGCCTCCTTTTTTCTATTAATTGCATTTTTCCCCCATGCGAAATTCCCTGGATTTTAGCTGATTGAGACACTCTTCCCTTTCATCCCAGAGCTCTGCATCCCCCCTGCTCCTGCCGGCTCTGCAGTCCCTCATCCTGATGGAGCTGTCCTGGGAGAAGGGCTCAGTGGCCCCCAAAAGCAATTCCCCCATAGATCATCCCAGGAATCCCACAAGTGGATTCTACTGGGTGGGATAATTTTTCCGTAACAGGGAAGAACCCTCCTGCCTGTAGGAACTAAAACTTTTCGTCCCAATCTCCAGCATCTCATCAGAAAGGTCTCTCCCGCCCGCGAGTCCTGCGAAGGGTGCTGGGGGCTGGACCTCGGGGTGTCCATGGATGATCCCAAGGGATCGGGCAGCACCGGGAGGGACAATCCCGGCACGAGTGGGGCTGGGGCAGTGCTGTCCCATTCCTTCGTGTCTCTGGCTCCTCCTGAAGGAGACAGCCCTGCACGGCTGCAGGCACGGATTGCTCCCAGTCCGCGGGATTTGGGTGGGATGGAAGCGGGGTGGGAATGGGAGGAGAGCAGGAATCCCAACCTAGTGTGTTCTCAGTGTGTTATCCCTGTCCTCTGCAGCTCCATTGGCAGATCCTACATCCCGGGTCAGCTGGAGCTGGCACAGCCAGAGCCGGAGATTGGAGGGATGGGGTTTGGAGAAATGGGGTTTGGAGGGACAGGGACTGGAGGGATGGCGTTTGGAGAAATAGGGTTTGGAGAGACAGGGATTGGAGGGACAGGGATTGAAGGGATGGCGTTTGCAGGGAAAGAGTTTGGAGGGATGCGGATTAGAAGCACAGAGATTGGAGGGACAGGGTTTGGAGGGACAGGGATTGAATGGATGGTGTTTGGAGAAATGGGGTTTGGAGGGACAGGGATTGGAGGGACAGGGATTGGAGAAATAGGGTTTGGAGGGACAGGGATTGAAGGGATGGCGTTTGCAGGGAAAGAGTTTGGAGGGATGCGGATTGGTGGGATGGGGTGTGGAGGGACAGGGATCGGAGGGACAGAGATTGGAGGGACAGAGATTGGAGGGACGGGGTTTGGAGAAATGGGGTTTGGAGGGACAGGGATCGGAGGGACAGGGATTGGAGGGGCAGGGATTGAAGGGATGCCAGCTCGCACGGAGTGCCCCGGGAGAGTGGAAGGAGCAGCCAGGGGCTCAGCCTGGCTTCCGAGCCTTTTCCCTGCAGGCAGCCAGAGCTGATCCCATTCCTTGAGAATGGGGTGGGAGGTGGGCTCAGGCCTGCAGGGCACAACCCTTTTATTTAATCTCCTTATCCCCAGGGGCTTGGAATTTTTACCCTGGGCTTGGATTTTGTATTCTGCTGCCAGTCTCTGACTCCCAGATCCTGACAGTGGAAATAAACCTCTCCCTGCTTTGCTGGGAAGAGTTTTCCCAGTCAGGCTGAAGGCACAACCCGCTGTGCCGTGTTGCTCGAGGGCCACCAAGGCCTGGATGCCCTCCCTGTCCCTGCTCCGTGCCAGAATTCCCAGCTGGCACAGAGCTGGGAGGTGGCTCTTCATTCCCCAGCCAAGGCACAGCCCTTTTCGTTTTTCTGGGACAAATATTTCATGTTAATTGTCCCTGGGTTTCTGTGGCATGGGCTGCAGTGGGAAGGCAGGGACAGCTCTGAGGGGCAGGAAAGGAAAAGGGAAAGGGAGCAGCTCCCAGTGACTTGAGCCATGGAATCCAAACCGTTGGGGCTGGAAGAGACCTTTAGAAGCCATTTTTCCAACCCCAAAACTTGCACTCAGCTGGGGGTAAAGGTTGGAATATTGACTTCCCATCCCCATTTCTCACCGTGTAGGGCCTTTCTTTCCCAAATTCTTCCTTTCTTCCACCCTTTTTCTCTCGGGTGGCATTAACCCCGAGCCCTGTCACCCCAGATTTGCTCTGGAACATTTTGTGTCCAATGATCCACATTCAAGGTGAATCTCCTGCAAAGAGCAAGAAAAAACCCAGGAACCCCTGGAGCCCATCATGAGCAGAGCCAGCGCTGCCACCCAAACAGCTCCATGGAAGAATGTGCACATGGCAGAGCTCCCCGAACATTCCAGGCAGGATATTGCCTGCTCCTGGATGCGGGAGCCGCTCGGCGCTGCAATAACATTCCCAATAATCAGCCGTGACTCTGCTCGGGGGACAGCGGGAGCGTGGCCCGGATGGGTCAGAATGGGGAGGTGTCACCCACCTCCCGTGCCCAGGGAATTCTCCGCACAGGGATGGGCTTGGAAAAGCGAGGGGTGCCTGAGGGTTGAGGGGGGTCTTGCTCCGTGCCCTCCCCCTGAGGTAAATGCAGGCTGGGCAGCCAGGATGGCTCCAGGAGCTCTCCAGCCTCCGTGCCAGGCGCCCGTTGCTGCTGGCAGCCATCCCAGCCCCTCCAGCTCGTTCCCAGCTCCTGCCAGCCTGGACACTGCTCCTTCCTCCGCAGAGCCGCTCCTGCAGCCCCTGCCCGGCCGATGGGACCCCAGAGCCCCGTGTGCTGCGTGGGCACCAACCGGCCAGGAGGGATTTGTGCTTGGATTCTGGATCTCTGCTTGGAGCTGCTTGGGTTGGCTTGGCCTCTTCCCGGGAAAGCTCCTGGGATTCATGGAGCCACAGGCTGGGATGCCATGGGGGCGTCTTGCTGGCCACGAGGCACCTCCAGGTTGTCTGCGTGCCGAGCCAAGAGGGATTTCACTGCCAGAACAGCAGCTCTCGCCCTGCATCCATCCAGAGCTGCCGAATCCATCCTTTTTCCATGGGATCTCTGACAGCAGCTAACACTTCTTCCCAGCGCCAGGCAGTCCCCATTCCCAGGCGGAGCTGCGTGTGGTTTCCATTCCTGGCTCTGGCTGTCCCTCGCCGGCCCTGCCGGGGTCGGTGCCACCCCCGTGTCTCGCTGTGGGTGGACATTCCCACCCCGGCTGCCTGCGGTGGTTTTTCCAGGGAGAGCCGGCGGCTCCTGGCTGGCCAGGCCAGCCGGGCTGGGCCCTCTGCAGCCTCCAGAGAACAAGGAGCCGATTCAGGAGGAAATTCAGAGTGTGCTGCTGTCCCTTCACACCTTCCCAGCCAGGGCCATAAACCCCTCCAGAACAGCCCCGGAGGGCACAGAGGCTTTTTTGGGATGTGGCTCTGGACAGTGTCACCCCTCTCCCTCACGCTGACTTTCTCCTTGATCCAACAACATCCATCTCCTGGTGTGGCCCGAGGTGCGGGACAGCACTGGAGGGGCTCTGGGCTCACCCCAAAACGAGAGGAGCAGAAGCTCTTTGGGAGGGGGATCAGCACCTGGAGAGGCTCCTGCAGCCCCGGTGGGGTGGGATCGGGATCTGCGGGGGGATCCATGAACAGAATTGGGGTCCCTGCAGCCCCCAGGAGCTGTGAGAGCCATTCCCAGCTCCCGCAGCCCCATCTCCCCTGGCCCGGCCCCACTCGGCTCCCGCTCCCCGTGTTTAACCCAAATTCCCCCCCGTTCCCCCGGCCGGCGACACCTGAACGCTTTACAAGACAAACACCTAATCCCGCGTGGAAATTGGAGCCGCATAATATCTCTTTTCACTCTCTGCCGAGGTGTTGAGTCTGATTACAGCGCACACTGTTTGCTTTGTGCCAGGGCAAAGCCCCTGTAATTTCTCGGCGAGTCAACATCGCTCCAGCGCCGAGGCTGAAAATCTACAGGCTACTGTGCAAACGAGCTAGCAAAGATTAATCCACGGGAAATGATCTGGGAGGGGAGGCAGCGAAGGGGGAGGGAGGTTATTTATACCCCCTCCCCCCCGAGATTAATAGTGCCAAATTAAAAATGAAAAAATTTCAAGAGGAGGAGGAGGAGGAGGGGTGTGACACATTCCTGCTGCCACCGTTTCTGCTCCCCGATTTCCTGGGAGGGAAAATGTCCCAGTTCAGAGGATCCTGCAATGTCCTGAGTTGGAAGGGACCTACAGGGATCATGGAATCCCCAGACGGATCCTCCCTTGCCTCCCAGGAGCCTTGGAGGGTGACAGAGATGGGTTGAGTTCCTCGTGTTATCCTGACCTGCCCTGGGCTCCCCACAAGGAGAAAGTCACTAAAAAGTGGCGTGACTCAGTTTCCCCATCTTTAAACACAGAATATTGATGCTTCTGAAGTCCCAAGGGCATCCTGCATGGATGAGAGGAACGGATGCTCAGTGCTAAGGGTGCCACTGCATAAACCTAAACTAAGGATGTGTGGAAAGTCTTTGCCAGGTGCTGTTTTCTGAAATTCAGGAGGTGGCTGGGGAGATCCACGCTGCCCTGGGCTGGGGGCAGACACTTTGCTTTCCATCAGTGCTTACAGGTGAGAGCCTTTTGCTGGAAGGGCTTGGAAAGCTCCTCTGGGATCCCCCAAAATCCTCATTCCCATCTCCTCCATGGTGAGGACACCACCCCCCAAAGCCCTGCTCAGCACCCAGCCTGCCCACGGTCCCGGGGTGTTTCCCACACGGAGACCCCGTGTTTCCCACCCTTACAGCCCCCAGGAATGGGGATTTGGGGCTGGAGCCCCTCCTTACCCCCAGAGCTCCCTGCAAGCTCTGCCCCCGGAGCAGCAGCGCCTTCAGCAGGGCTCTGCAATCCAGCTCTTGGGCTCTTCCCAGGAAAAACAGCACCTCGGGCCGCGATGCAACAAGAGTGACGTTGTCTGGAAAGAAAGAAGGATTTGCTTTAACCTGTGTGGCTTTGCAGGCAAAGCACCCCGGCGGCTCCAGGCGAGACGGTGCCCTGGAGCCCGGCCAGGAGCGGCACGGGATGGATCCTGCTCCGCATCCCTGCCCTCCCGCTCCGCATCGCGGCCCTGCAGACTCCTCGGCGGTGGTTTCAGGGCGGTTCAGCCCGGGTTTTTGCGGAGGGAGCAGCCCGGGCTATCCCTCCGGAGCGGCACATCGCGGCTCCCGGTGGCACGGCAGGCTGGGGGTTGTTGGAGCCCACGTCAGGCGGGTGTTGGTGAAGGAAAGCCAGGCCCGTGCTCTGCAGCCCCCTTCAATCTCGGGGAAAATGTGTGCTGGGGGAGGAGGGAATTACTGCTCCCGGCGGGGCGCGGGGTCACTGCCGGTGGCTCCGGGGCTGAGCTGCCGTGCCCGCGCTCCCACCCAGCCCCAGGCGCTCCCGGCTCCCCCCAAACCCCTCCGGAGAGACCCTCATTACATCAAAACAGCTAATTCAACTAATCAGCTCGAACCAGGGTGGACCCACATCCATCCCACCGGGTCCGAATTCCAGGGGCGCACGGGTGGCACGTCCCCAATGCCACACGGAGCTCTGGGGTCCGTGCCCAGCCGGGATTTGGCCTCCCTGGAGCTGGAGAGGCAGGGAACTGTTCCTGCAGCACTCCAGTTTTTCTTTCAGCCTCCGAGCTGCCTTGCCAAGTGTTATAAAAATATATCAGTGTGAGCCAAAACATTTAGCACTCCACTTATTACTTTAAGGTTATAGGTTAAACAAATTCTTTCTCAGAATTTACTGTGTTCATTTTAGCTTCACAACACAGCCCTGCTAGCGCTGGATATATTTCACACTGTAATTCCTCCCTTATGGATTGTGGGGGGGGGGAGAAGGAGAAGAGGAAAGGAGCTTTCTAAATTTTTATGTGAACAAAAGCTACTATATAAACTAGCTGCAAACAAGTCCTCTGCAAGAGATAGTTTGTAAAACTTATTTTCCAGTAACCAATAAAAGCAGGAATGAAAGGTAAAGTTTGTTTTTACCTTACCTAATAACTTTTTTTTTTTTTTTTTTCGGAGTTTTGCCCTTTTGGGGGGGGCAATAAAGCCTAAAAAGAAAATAAAGAGCCCAGTTCACACCTTGGGCAAGCAGGTGGAATTGTTGTAGGGAAAGTGAGCTGGGCTTAAACCCCTCTTGGGTGGTGCATGGATTCAGTAATAGAAATAGGGTGCCCACAGAAGCTGTGGCCCTGGATCCCTGGAAGTGCCCAAGACCAGGCTGGATGGGGTTGGAGCAGCCTGGGATAGGGGAAGGTGACCCTGGGGGTGGATTAGGATGATCTTTAAGGTCCCTACCCAAACCATACTGGATCTCAGTTCCACCTTATGATGCCGTTCCCATTGGTGCCACAGGGAAATCCTGGAAGCAGCTCCAGGATCACAGAATCCCAGAATGGTTTGGGGTGGAAAGGATCTCAAACCCATCCAGTGCCACCCCTGCCATGCACAGGGACACCTTCCACCATCCCAGGCTGCTCCAGCCCTGTCCAGCCTGGCCTTGGGCACTTCCAGGGATCCAGGGGCAGCCACAGCTTCTCAGGGCACCTGTGCCAGGGCCTCCCCACCCTCCCAGGGAGGAATTCCTTCCTATTATCCCATCTTTCCCTGCCCTCTGACAGTTTAAATCCATTCCCTCTTGTCCTGCCATAATCTGTCCATATAAAAGACCCTCTCCCTCCTCTTCAGCATCCCCCTCATGGAACTTGGAGGATTTTTCCTTGGTGCTCCCAAGCTGCTGCTCTGGTTTCTATGGAACAGACCTCAACAAAAAGGGCTAAAAGATAAAAAAAACCAAAAAAACCCCATCAGGTCCAGTTCACATTTGGGGCTTGGATTTCACCTCGGAGGGGAGGGAAGAGGGAAATCAGACATGGAGGTGTCGTGTCTGTGAGCTCATAAACCGGGGCCAGCAGCTTGAAGATGGAGGAGCTGAGGGACTGTTTAGGGGTTTCCATCACCTAAATGAGGAGGTGGAGGAAGTCTGGATGATAGTAACCCCATATTAAAAAATTCTGCCCTGTCAACAGGCGAGGAACTACACGGTGGAAATCCGTCTGTGCCGCTGGAACTGGGAAACCAGATGGCTCCGAGCAATAACTGTCCTGGGAAGAACGACAGGAACACGTTTGCCTGCGATTTAGGGGGGGGAAGAAATGAAAAAAAAAAAAATCCCAGCCGTGGTTTCAATTAAAACGGCTCAACCCAAATATTGCTGCTATTAATGGGATGTCCAGCTGTGACAGCGGCGTGGAGTATCCGTGCACAACATCTGGAGCGCGATCCCACCCGGCTCTGCCAGGGAGCTGAGGGGCTGCTCACGGCGTTCCTGGTGGCTCAGCCGAGGGGAAAGGGAAATCCAGCATGGGAGAGGCTGGAGGCAGTGCAAACTGGGCCTGATCGGCATCTTTGGGGAAGGGGGGATGGGATTTACATTTTGGGATGTCAAATTGGGAACGTGGCGTAAACCCAAGGCTTGGGCACAGCGAAACAAGTCTGGGGTACTGCAAGAGGAAGAAAGCACTTCGCTGTTTTGCCAACAGCTGGAAGAAGCAGCACTTTGGTTCCCTGAAGCCTTTAACCTTAAAAAAGATCCAAAACCCATTTTTTAAAAAGTCCATACTCAATCCTAAGCTCCAGTGCTGGGATGGGATCTCTCTCATAAAGCTGAGACTTGCACCGCAGGAGCTGCTGCCACTCTTTCAAGGAGCACTGCCTTGCAGTGTGGAAGCTCTGGAAAGATCTTCCTCATCCCCTGGATGAGATCTGATGTTTCTGTTCCCTCTGAGGGGAGGCACGCTCGGGATGAGCATCCGGAGCCGTGTCCGGGATGGTGGGAAGGAGCTGCCACCAGTGGCTGGCAGGGCTTGCTGAAAGCACTCCTGGAATCGTGGAATCATTTAAGGTGGAAAAGATCATTGGGTCCAACTGTTCCCCCACTGAACCGTGTGTCCCCAAGTGCCACATCTGCTCAGCTTTCAGACCCCTGCAGGGATGGGGACGAGCACACGTTGGAATGAATGTGGATGGAGGCACTGACTTTGCAGCCTGAATCCTGAAGTCCCTCTCCCTCTCGGCTGCTTTCTCCTGCCCGTGTCCATCGCTGTCCCTCCCTTCACACCGCCTCAGCTCCAACCAAACCATCCACCCGAGCTCCTTTCTCACAGGCAGAGCACAAAACCCTCATCTCCCCCAGCATCCCTGAGCTCCTGGAACGCCTCTGCTGTGTCCCCCCCATCCCTGCTCAGCACACAAAACCCTACAGCTTTGTCCATCGAGATCTGAACCCTCATCTCCCCCAGCATCGCTCAGCTCCTGGAATGCCCCTGCTCTGTCCCACCCTACCCCTGCTTAGGATAAACTCCTCTAGCCTTTCCTGTGCAGACCTGTGCCTCGTGTCCCCCAGTGTCCCCAAGCTCCCGGAACGATCCTGCTGTGTCCCCCAGTGTTCCCAAGCTCCCGGAATGCCCCTGCTGTGTCCCCCAGTGTCCCCAAGCTCTTGGAACGCCCCTGCTGTGTCTCCCCCACCCCTGCTCAGCGCAGGGCTGTCGGTGTGTGCATGGCTGGGATGGTTTGGAGTTTCCTGCCGGGGACAGCAGCAGTGTAATGTCTGTCTGCCTTTCCTGCTTGTCTGGGCCCGAGGAGCTGCGCTCCGTCCCGCGGCAGCTCGGTGTTTATGGGGCTGCAGAAGGAGCTCTCCGCAGCAGCGCTGGAGCCTTGGCCAGGCTCCAAGGGGACCCTCAGCCTCTCAGTTCGCAGGGGCTGCAGTCAGGCCGGGGGGAGCCGTCGGGGAGCAATTCCAGCGCTCAGACGCCTGCGCCGAGCTCTCATTTCTACCTCATTAACTTTACAGTTTGACAACTTCACAAGGCAGGGGCTTCTGTGGGGATGGCTGTGGCGCAGACACCCCGTCCCAGCCCGCGGGGTGACCTCATGCTCGGGGGCGATGGGTTTTCCTGCAGTCCTGCGCTGCCAGGCTGTCCCCGAGGGTCGCAGCAGCTCTGTCACAGCTCCTCCAGGCGAGCCTGGCCTTGGTCTCGCACACCATGAACGGCTCCGCTCCTGCTCTGCCCAGACAGAGGAAAAGTCGGGCTTATGGCAAAGTTAGTTAAAATTAATTAGCTCTCTAAGAGCAGGAGAGGACCCAGTGCCCTCTTCCCAGTGTTCGGGGGTCTCAGCACAGACGCTGAATTAAAAGCTCTGTTTTCTTTTGCCATAAAGAAAATTACTCCGAGGCGCCCGGGGAGAGGCGGAGGGTTGGAAACACAACTTTTATAACCTTTCTTCTGTTTATAAGGATGGTTTAACCTTTCAGAGTTTCCAAGAGCTCCTTGCACAACCCCTGTCGGGGCTGGCTGGAGCCTGGTGCCGCGGCAGGTGAGTCAGGGATGGGCTGGAGCAGAAGGGAGGGAGGAGGAGGAAGAGTGGAGGAACACAAACACCCCAAGCTGGAGAGCCTCAGGAGAAGCCCAGAAGCAATAGCTGGGAAAGGTTAGAAATTCTCATGCTCCAGTGCTCTGCAAAGCTCCAGCTGACACGGGAAGGACAACCTTTCCCTTCTGGACACGTTGGCTGCCTGCTCCGTGTTCCTCTCAGCTGGCCTGGGTCGCTCCTGAAGGCGAGGGAGACCCAACTTGATTAAATTCCTCGCCCAAAGCCCAGCGTGAGGATTCCTGCAGCTCCAGCAGGAGTCGGTTCATGGAGGAGGCAATGCACCCGTCACTTCCCGGGATTTCAGCTCCAAGGCTGGGCCGGTGGAGGCAGGGAATGCTGGGCTGCAGGTGACAGCTCCGAGGCTGTCCTTGGTGAGGCACTCAGCACCACAGTAGCCATGCACTGATTCAGGCACGGCACAGTGACCTAGATTGAGCCTGCAGACCTTTCCAGCAGCTCAGGCTGATCCCACAGCTCAGGGAAATACAGAAAAACCTGGAGTTTAACTGGGAAAATGCCTCTCACACAGTGCTACAGCAGGGAAGGCATGAAGAGCCTCTCCAGAATGCTCCCCACATTCCTCTGCAAACCAAAGGCCACATCCTGGAGAAACGACACTGGGAACAGGGACAGGACATTTGTGTGGCTGCACAGGGGCTGCTCCTCGGGATGAGAGCAGGATCAGGAGAGGGAGCACGGGGAGGTCACGGGAGGGACTGGAGAGGAAGGTGAGGAGGAGAAGGCACAGTTTGTCCGACAGTGGAGCCTTTGTTCGGAGCCAGCACCGGCAGGGAGCTGAGGGTTCTTCCTGGTGGCAGGCACAAATGCCAGGGTCAGCTCCTTCCCTGACCTGAGACAGATGAGATTAGATAAGAACCTGTCCATGGCGTGCCAAGCCTGCCCAGGCACTGCCCAGGGGTGTCAGATTAATTCCTGCCGTTCCCAAATCCCTGCAGTGCTCAGGAGCCGTCTCCTGTCCCCATGGGAAGCCAGCGGGAGCTTTGTCCTGCAGGCTGAGCTGAAGGTGTGATCCCCTGGCCGTCCTGAGCAGAAGCCATGCTCAAGTCACTCGTTAGGAACAGCACAATTCCACTCGGGAAGATTCCGAGGCAGGAGATAAAACGTGGGGCACAACCCCCTGCCGTTACAAAGTTATTCTATTTTCCCTTTCCTCCAAAAGGAGATCAAAGAGGCGTTTGATGGAATGAAAACTCGGGGCTGGCTCTTTTGATGGCATAAATTGACTTCCCTCCAACTTAGCGCAGGTGAGAATCTGACTTGATCTATTGAAATAAAATTTAAATAAAAGCCGGTGCAGCACAAGAGGTTGTAAACCTGGGGAACTCAGGATTATTGTTACAGCAAACAGCTCCGAGCTGCCAAAATGGTTGGAGTTAGATGGGAATCAGGATAGAAAAGGTCACGGCTGTAACAAAAACGGGAGTATCAGGCTGGATTAGTTCACCAGTGAGCGAACAAAGGGATGGGGTGCCTGGAAAAATGTGGTGAATCCCTGCAAGCCTTTGAAAGCAGCCCCTGCTCAGCCACAGTTTGCTGCTGGTTGGGCAAAGGGTTGGGCACGAAATGCCCACGAGGTGAATTTCATGGAAATTCTTCATCTTCCCTGAGCCGGAGCAGAGCAGGCTCCTGATGAAAGCTCATTATTCCCTCGGTGTTATTTACTTGAGCTTGGAGGCAGCAATCCCTGTCTTGGAGCTCACCCCTGGCAGGCTCCTGGTGCCTCCAGCCCACGGGGCTGCTCGGGACCGCAGGGATCAGCGGTGCAGCACAGTTTGGGGTCTCAGCAGGCGCTGTTTTCTGAGGAATTACCAGTTCTGCGGGACCAGCAGCCCCTCTGTGCTCGTGGGGACAGGGGATGCCCTTTCCTTGGGATGCAGCAGCTCCCTGGCCGTGGCTCCACTGACGAACAGCTTGGGAATTCCCAGCCCTGTGGGATGGGCCAAACTGCCCTGCAGTGGGGATTTGGGCTGGGCTCGGGGTTTGAGGGGCCAGGGAAGGCCGAGCAGCGCAGCGGTGCTGGGGCAGCCTCAGCTCTGCTGGGAGCGCTGGGATGTCCCTGGTGCCGCGTGGATCCCACCCGGAGAGGAGCTCTCATTTCCATCCCATGATGTCCTCCAGGCCTTGCTCCTGTCCCACGGTAAATCCCCGCACAGTTGATATCTGCTCATGCAGCAAATTAAACCTGGAGAAAGACATTTCCAGCTGTTCCAAATTAATTGGGTCGCCCGATCCTGCGCAGATCCGGTGGCACGGTGGTGGCATCCCCGCCGTCCTGGGGACACTGCCACTCTCCAGCCCTGCCGGGGAGTCCCGGATCCATCCAGCTCTGGCAGCCCCTGCAGCTCTCCAGTGTGGAAGTGGAAAAATTTGAACACTTGTTCCAAAGTGTAAACCTCAGATTTTTTAAAATTGATTTTGATTATCATGAGGAGGTTTCTCAGTCTGTGTCTGCCTTTGGTGCTCAGGGCAGCTCCCCTTGGCTGAGTGCAGCCAGGACCACATTTTTACAGCAAAGGGATCCCCTGCCGATACAGCTCCTACAGACATTGAAGTTTGGTTCGATGACCTCAGAGGTTTTTCCAACCTAATTGGATCTGTGATTCTGTGGAAATCAAAAGGATGAGCACAGCTTCTCCTGACAGACCCTGGAGAACCTTCCAGGGCCTAAAGAGGCTCCAGGAGAGCTGGAGAGGGTCTGGGGACAAGGGATGGAGGGGCAGGACACAGGGAATGGCTTCACATTAACAGAGATGAGGGTTAGATGGGATATTGGGAAGGAATTGTTTCCCGTGAGGGTGGGGAGGCCCTGGCACAGGTGCCCAGAGAAGCTGTGGCTGCCCCTGGATCCCTGCAAGAGTCCAAGGCCAGGCTGGACAGGGCTTGGAGCACCCTGGGATAGTGGAAGGTGTTGGGATCAGAGCTGGATGATTTTAAGGTCCCTTCCCACCCAAACCATTCCAGGATCCTTTGGATGATGCTGGCTGAGCTCCAGTGACCTCTCCCATGTGCCTGAGCAGGGCCTGGAGGACATCACCCCTCAGCGAATCCCTGGGCTTTGGTGCAGAGAGGAATCTTGGATTCTCCTTCGCATTCCAAGCCATTCCCTGTGCCTCCCACCAGCCGGGGCTGCTCCTGCTGGAAGCAGTTCAGGCCTCATTTCTCCCAATAACTCCTCACTCAGCACCTCCCTGCTCCAGGTACCGCCACGCTCCCACTTCATATGCCAGGGAATTCTCTGGGAATTCTCCGGGAATTCTCCATTCCTGCCCAACCAGCCCATCTGTTCCCGTCTTTATTCCTGCCTGCTCTGGGATTTACTCCCCGTGATCCGCCAAGAGTTAAATGAGAAGGAAACATTCAGTTCGCGGTGGCTTCCAAAGGCTCATTGCAGCTGAAATCAAGGAACCACGAAACCTCGTGTGGTTACAGAGGTCACTGCCCTTCTGGCACAGCAGCGCCAATCCCGAGGCAGGAATTCCACTCCCTCCCCAGGAAAGTGCGCGCAGAGTTGAAGGGATGACACAGAGCAGCCTCGTGGGGACCACAAGGGCTCTTTCATGCACTCCAGTGCCTGCAGATCCCGAGTTTTTCTTGCCGGAGCAGGGACAAGGCTCTGTGTTTCCAGGCTCTGGCCCTGCTGCTCCAGGTGGAAAATTCAGAGGGATTTGCCACCAGCTTTGGAACTTTCCCGGCTGTCTGCTGGGATAAGGAGGTATTCCCTGAGTATGCACAGGGATGGAGCCAAGCCAGAGAAAGGCTGAGCCTCAAAATGGCGTTTTTTGGAATGCTGAGGGTGTGCTTGGATACACCAGTGCTGGATGGGCAGCTCCAGCCCCTGCTCCTGGAGGGATGGCATCTGGGAGTCTGTGAGTTATTCCAGAGGTGTGGGAGCATCCCTGATGCAGCAGAAGATGCAAATTGAGGCTGGCTACCAGTGGCCAGAGGATTCCTGGCCCCAGGAGCAGCTGCATCCAGGGATTCACAGGCTGGAAAAGAAGCTGAAGTTTGCAGGGAAGTTCCTTCCCAGTGATGAGTGGAACCCCCAGGGCAGTGAGATGAAATATTCCATTTCCACAGGGGAGAAGGATGGGAGAGGGTGGAGCAGGGCATGGAGAGCCTGGCAGTGCCATCCACAGGGTTTCAGCACCGGCAGCACCTTGGATGTTGGAGATTTCCAACACAGCTGAAATTTGGGAGAGTGGAGGCTGCCCACCCAAGCTGCACAGCTCCTGCAAGGCTCCAGGAAAGACAGGGATGCTCAGGGAAAAGAAATGGATGAATGAAATCCCTGGAAAAGGCTGGAGCAGACGTTCATTCACATTTCCAATGGCCTTAATTCCATTTCCTCCATCCCATGCCGAGGGAATCAATCTGAGCTGGATCAATGGCATGTGAGCCATGAATGGAGAGGGCTGCTGAGGGCGGCTGAGCTGATCTGCGTGAAACTCACACCTCTAATTAGCTGGAATTAATTGTCTCCGGTGTCGCCGCATGCAGGCAGAGCCGGGGCTGATTGAAAAGGAGAATTCCAGAGGCAGCTTTATTCTATTCCATTCCATTCCATTCCATTCCATTCCATTCCATTCCATTCCATTCCGTTCCCCCCTCAGCAGTGCCACCAGCACTGCAGATCCATTGGAGCTGATTTATTCCAGGGGTAACAACTGGAATGAAATGTGCGACACAAACAGAGGATGCACCTCATTTAAATTCATTAAACCTCCCTTCTTAATGAAACCCCAGCGGTTGTGCCGTGCCTTTTCACTGCCTTTGGAAAGTCACTTCACACCCCCTCAATTCCTGTTCCTGGCTTATCCAGCTCCTTCTCCTCCACGCGGACTTCCCAGGAGGGCTGGGCTGTTCCCAGAGCTGGCAGGATGCAGTGCCAGGACAAGGGGAATGGTTTCACATGGACAAGGCAGGGCTGGATGGGATATTGGGAAGGAATTCCTGGCTGGGAGGGTGGTGAGGCCCTGGCACAGGTGCCCAGAGAAGCTGTGGCTGTCCCTGGATCCCTGGAAGTGTCCAAGGCCAGGTTGGACATTGGGGTTTGGAGCAGCCTGGGATGGTGGGAGGTGTCCCTGCCCGTGAGGGATCTCTCTGTTCTGTGTTTGAAGCTCTGGGGGGAGTTTAAAACCAGCTTTGCCCTCAGTTTGGAGCAGGGTTTAATCTGCACAGAACCTGTTCTAGCCAGCTCTGGAGCTCGGGCAGTTCCTGCTCCTTCCAGAGGAAAAACTTCCCATGAATGGAACCCCAGAACCGCAGACTGTGTTGGGCTGGGAGGGACCTTGGGATCATCCTGCAAAGACAGGGACACCTCCCAGCAGGGCAGGGCCAACAGCAGCCATTCCCAGAGCCATTCCCAGAGCCATTCCCAGCCAAGCCTCCATTCCTGCTCTCCCTTCCCAAACTCTGCACCAACCCTGGAATGAGGGGATTGTTTGGACACTGCCCAGGAGGAGCAGGGCCATTCCTCTGTGTGCTGCTGGAATTCCAGCCCTGGGAGCACAGCGAGCCCAGGCCGTCCCTGGGAGCACCCTGGAGGGACAGGGCCGGGCCAGCTCTGGGGACACTGGAAGATGCCAAAGGCAGTGCCCTCCCGGAGCCCTTTTGTTGGGAACACAAGCGCCCAGCTCCGCCTGCCGATCCTGCTTTTCCATTCTCCCCGAGCCACACCGCCCTGCTCCCGCTGCTGTTTGCCCTGGCACAGCTCCACGCCGGGATCAGGGCAGCAACACAACTCCTGCCCTTCCGTATCTCATTTGTTTGGGCATCATTTCGGGCTAATCCCCAGTTAATGACTTGAAGATGATGCTTCCCACGAATGAAAGAGCACCTTTGTGCCTGCTCCAGGTCAGCCCTTCCAGAGCAGCCTTTCGGGACACGACTCCGTGGGCAGTTGGAATACAGCAGGAATTCTGCATCCCGTGGGAGATGCTCCACCACCGAGTGAGCTCCTGGCTCCTGGAGCACGCCTGGGTCAAGCAGGGCCTTTCTTTTCTCTGTGGCTTTTGGGGCGGTTTTTGTTTTCACAACTCATTTCCAAAAGCCTTGGTGGGGGTGAAAAGGGCTCAGGAAACTTTGACTTTCATTCTTTGGCCAATCCTGCACGAAATCTGTCGGCTCTGCCACGTGGACTTCTGCTGTTGGAGCTGAAGGGGGAAAAGAATTCAGAAATAGGAACACTCTGGATTTATTTTCTATAGGACCAGGGACTCCGGAAAGGCACAACCTTTAAAATACTCAGAGAATCCTGGAATGGTTTGGGCTGGAAGGGACCCTAAAGCTCATCCACTTCCAACCCCGACACCTCCCACTATCCCAGGTTGCTCCAAGCCCTGTCCAGCCTGGCCTGGGAACATTTTCCTGGTTCCTTGGGTTACGCTGCAGCTCCTCAGGGTGAGGATCTGTCATGGCTGCAGGACGTTTCACCTGTTCACAGGTGCTTCAGCTCCTGGCAGAGCAACCTCTCTTCTTTAATGTATTCCTCATCAATCTGATTTTTGTGAAGCTGTTGTAGTGTGGGAATGACCCCTGTAGAGAAAGAGAAGAAAAAGAAGGATATGAGAAATAGGAAAACAGGAATAAATGTCACCAGAGATGATGAGAGATCCAAGGTGCCTGCAAATGAGGGATAAAAGAATTATTCTGGAGTTTAGCAGGAATTCTGCTTTACATGTTTGGGATGCTTTACAAATCTGAATTAATTCCAATCCACAGCATTCCTAGAAAGAACAAACCCAATTTTTAGGTGGGATAAGTTATAAAGCAGGAGAAGAAACCTGAGAGGTGTGGGAAATTCCTTTCCTTTCCTTTCCTTTCCTTTCCTTTCCTTTCCTTTCCTTTCCTTTCCTTTCCTTTCCTTTCCTTTCCTTTCCTTTCCTTCCCTTCCCTTCCCTTCCCTTCCCTTCCCTTCCCTTCCCTTCCTGCAAAGCTTGGACACAAGGAATAGT
>VZRL01003210.1:1953736-1977917 GCA_013397895.1 Origma solitaria
CCTTTCCTTTCCTTCCCTTCCCTTCCCTTCCCTTCCCTTCCCTTCCCTTCCCTTCCCGCAAAGCTTGGACACAAGGAATAGTTAACACAGGGAATGAGAGGCAAATGAACAATTCCTTCTGAAGCGAAGGAAAAGGGAGAAGGTGACCTGGAGCTGCTGACTCCTTTCCTTGTCCCAGGATATCAGCATTCCTCCATGGGCATCCCTCTCCCACGAGGATAAATCCCTGAGGATGAAACACCGATTGCAAAACTGAGACAAACACTTGGGATTTTCTCATCCAGCTCCTTTCCCTCTCCGGCTTCCCTGGATAAGAGCAGCCACGAGGTGCCCTCAGTGCCGAGGTGGGATTTCTCTCTGATTCCCTCAGACCACAGGGCTGGGAGAGCGCACAGAGTAATTAATTTTGACTTACAGAAGATGGATTAAATTGGATCGAAAGGGGTGAAAATAGGATTAGGAACGGAGTTTAGCTGAAAGCAAACAGAATTGAAGCTCTGGGAGAGCAGCTCAGCACGGCTGGTGGCGGTGATGGGATGAGAGGAGACAGCCTGGCACGTTCGGAAGGGGTAATGGCAGAGATTGGAACCTGCTACCCGACTGGATGGGGGGAATTCCAAAATAAAAAGTCTTTTTTTAATTGTTCTTGTTGGATTTCTGGCGTGGAGCTTCCAAGGATTAATTCCGAAACAATTGTGCAGAACAAGCAGGAGTCTCCCTAAAGCCCGGCCCTCATAAAAGTGTGCAGGGCTTTCAACACATCCCCGAAATCGAATTAGTCTGGGATTATCCTCATCCCAAATCATCAGAAAGGGACGGATCCTCAGCAGGGAAACCAGCTCCTCTCCCTGAAATCTTCCTCGCATAGCCTGAGGACACACCAGGCTCGGGATTTCTGTTTTCATGACTTCAGTGGTGAAAATTCCTGTGACTCCACTGATGCCAGTCCCCATCCACTGCCAGGGAATCAGGAGCCACTGCCTGGCTCAGGCTGGGCATGGGTTTGACCTCCCCCACAGCTGCTGGAAGCCCTGAGCGCCTTTCCCATCCCTCCACCTGATACCAGGGGAAATCCTGTGGAATAAAGTGGAGCAGGTCCCATTCTTCCCTTGCCGAAGGTGCCCAAACCTGGATTTGCTGAGGAATGCCCCTAAACCAGGAATATCGAACCTTTGTCTGAGGCTTTCCAGCTTCTCCTACCGAGCACTTTGACCAACATCAACTGCTGAGCACAGAGCTGGATATCCCTCTCTCCCTGCATTATATCCTTTTCTCCCTGGATTATGTCCCTCTCTCCCTGGATTATATCCTTCTCTGCCATTCCATCCCTCTCTCCCTGCATTATATCCTTCTCTCCTGGTCTTTCCATCCCTCTCTCCCTGGATTATATCCTTCTCTCCCTGCCTTTCCATCCCTCTCTCCCTGCCTTTCCACACTTCTCTCCCCACCTTTATTAACACCACATCCATGGAGGGTTCTCAGCGAGGGCTGAATTCCCTTTCCACGTGAGAATCCAGCTCCCGCAGCTCCCAGGAGCTGCGCACAAACACGAATTATTTCACTTGTTTTCCCTGGGGTTTCCATGGTTGCTGGCACCGCTTTGTACCCTTGCTCTGCAGGAGATGCTCCGCAAATGCGTTTCCTCTGGTCTGAGGTGGCACAGAACATTCCCAGGAAACCTCAGGCTTGGCTGGAGGAGCAGGATGATGTCCCAGGTCCCCGTGGGGGGTGGGCACAGCCACTGCCCCACAGCCCCGGGGC
This sequence comes from Origma solitaria, assembly GCA_013397895.1. NCBI lineage: Eukaryota > Metazoa > Chordata > Aves > Passeriformes > Acanthizidae > Origma > Origma solitaria. The sequence continues at coordinate 1,955,498 of VZRL01003210.1, forward strand.
TGTCCCTCCTTCCTTTCCCCACGGGAATGGCAATAACCAGCAGGGATACACTGGGAAAAACACAGGGGAACGAGGGCACGGCCAAGGGAAAAGGGCTTGGAAAAACAAAGAGGCTTTAGAAACCCCTCTGCAAAGCAGCTCCTTAAAGCTGAGACAGGCAGAGCCCTCCAACCTCCGCCTTTAATGCCAAACCTTCCCTTCCCCTCGCTCCTGAAGAATTCCGCAGGTGTTCCCTCACATCCCTGCCTGGGAGGATCAAAGCTGAAGATCTGGCAGGCTCGGCAGGGATTTGTTCCTGCCCTGACCCACCCGAGCAGCCATGGGGGCACTCCAGGGGCAATTCCAGGGGGATACTGGGGCTCTGCGATGGATCCCAGCTCCCCAAAACTCCATGAGGCTCTCAGGGGTTGCTGTGCCTGGGGAGTGCCAGCATCCAGCTCATCTCTCCTTCCCTGGGTGCTCCCGGGTTTCTGCCAGGCAGGAATTCTGCCAGGCCTGGAGGCTGCAAGGCAGGGGTGGGATTGTCCCAAAATTGCCCCAAGAGTGGGGAGGGGACCCAGTGTCCCCATGGCTCCCACCCTGGAGGGCTCCGTGCTCCACACGCACAGCAGGGATATCCCACGGCAGCGATGCCCAGGATTTTGCCAGATGGACCAAACACTCCCTTTTGCTCCCAGGCATTTTCAGCCCTGGAATCAAAACCTGGCCTCCATGGAGTCTGGCAGCGCAGGTTTCCCGAATCCACGGATTTTCCGCCGTGTCCCGGTCCCCAGGGGCTGTTCCCAGGAGCAAACAGTGCCAAGGACACAGGGCTCATCCTCTTTTCCCAGCATTTGGGAAGCAAAGCCAGGTCCTCCCCTGCCTGGCACAGGACTCAGCCCTTCCTTCAGCTCCAAGGCAAGGGGAGGGGGTTAATGAGATTTTTTTCCCTCGGTTTTTTTGTCTCCTTGCTGCGAGGCAGTTCAGATCCCTGTCACTTCTCCTTCCTCTTCCCAGCGTTGTGCCTCCCCCTTCTCCTCGGAAGGTAACAGTATCCCTGCTCAGACATGCATTCCTTTCTAATAAGGTATTGTGCCTCTATTTATGAATCTTAGGTGCAGTCTGGGGCAGCTGCTGCTCCGCAGGCCCTGGGTGAGGAGCAGAAAATCAAATCCAGTCTGGAATGTGCGGGTGCAGTTGGACATCTGTGCCCAGCCAGGGGCTGCCCTTCCAGCCCTTCCCCCAGGAGCTGTTCCCAGCCGGAGGATGCTCCTTTGGGCTGCTCTGCCGTGGAATTGGGGGGCTCTGCTCGGGGTCCTGCTGGTCAGTGAGGAGTGCAGACCCAGGATTTTGGGATTCTCCTGGGATGAGGGGATGGCAGGGACATGGCTCACCGGGGCAACCCAGCCCTGGTGTGATGGACATGGATTCATGGAATCGCAGAGTGGATCGGGTGGGAAGGGACCTTAAAGCCCATCCAGTGCCACCCCTGCCATGGGCAGGGACACCTTCCACTATCCCAGGCTGCTCCAAGCCCTGTCCAGCCTGGCCTGGGACACTTCCAGGGATCCAGGGGCAGCTACAGCTTCTCTGGGCACCTGTGCCAGGGCCTCCCTACCCTCACAGGGAGGAATTCCTTCATAATATCCCATCCAGCCTTGCCCTCTGGCTGTGGGAAGCCACTGCCCCTTGTCCTGTCCCTCCATCCCTTGTCCCCAGTCCCTCTCCAGCTCTCCTGGAGTCCCTTTAGGCCTTGGCAGGGGTTGTGAGCTCTCCCTGGAGCCTTCTCCTCTCCAGGTGAGCACCCCCAGCTCTCCCAGCCTGGCTCCAGAGGGGCTCCAGCCCTCGGAGCAGCTCCGTGGCCTCCTCTGGACTCTCTCCAACAGATCCATGTCCTTCCCGTGCCAGGGACACGTGGGCCAAGGGGTGACTGTGAGGATGAGACTCCCAGAGTTTTGCCCTGGGAGGCAGATGCAGGATTTTGGCTGCTCCCAGCCGTGTGTGTGTCCAGGGCAGATGTCCCCGTCCCATCCCATCCCATCCCATCCCATCCGTCCCTGGTGCCATCCCTGACTCCACCATCCACCGTGACCAACACGGCACAAGGCCCCAGCTGGGATCGTGTGCTCGAGCAGCTCTTTTGGGATTCAGCTGTTACAGACCCTGCTGCTCCTCTGGGCCAACTTCTAATGATTTTCAGAGCAATAAACCATTTTTCTGCCCAGCAGCGCTCACAGGATGCTCCTGTGGCTCCGCAGGGATGATCCAGAGCGACTCTGCTTTGCTGTTTGCCTTCTCCCCAGGTGAATATCTCAACCTCAGGAAAACCCATGGATATTTTGCTGCTGACCTTCATGTTTGTACCCTGTCCTTCAGCTCCTCCAAGGCCTCTATTTCACCCCAAACATGACTTTTCCTTTTAAGCTGCCCTGTGCTGAACTGTGGTCATGGCCTTATCCCAACGTGGTAGAGTTTTTTGGGAACTCCAGGGGGGCACCTGCAGCCCGGGCAGGGTCAGGGCATGGGAGAGGCACTTCGGGGGCTCATCAAGGAGCTAATTAATGACCCTGCTGCCGGCGGGGCAAGGGGAGCAGGGCTCTGCCATCAGCCCTTCCTCGCTGATTAGCTCCCGCTAATGAGGCTGAACTCTGAACCCCTGGAAGGGGATCGGCACTCTCCGGGATGATCCTGGGGGATCTGCCTGGGGATGGACAGGGTTATCTCTTTGCCTGGAGCCTTCCCTTCCGTGCTGCCTTTATTTGCCGGGATAACACAGCCCAGCTGGAGGAGCGGCCAGGCTGATTAATTGGCCAAGGGCTGATTAATTGGCCACTCCAAAGCCGCTCCAGCCTCCACCAGGAACCAGCAGATAGCCCCCAGTAACCCTTTCAGCACCTGGCACTCCCCGGAAGGGGCTGGAAATGTTCCAGAAGGCAGGAATAAATCCAAGTTTGGGGATGAGCATAATCCTTTGGGAGGGGGTGGATCTGTGCATCCTTCCTTGGATGCTGCTGCAGCTCCTGGCGAGTCCCCACCCCAAACTCTGGGCTACCAAATTCTTGGGGGTGGCAACGGGAGGGGGGGAGGAAATTGGGAGTGGAGTTAAGGTGGGGTTCAGGTTTGCCACACACAGATGCTCTGACTCCCGAAAAGAACTTTTGTTCTTGGTCCTTCCCTATCCCTGCAGAGTTTTCTTAAATCCTGACTTTTGGGAGCATTTTTGTTTCCGAAGGGATTCATTTACAAACAGCTCTGAATGCTGGGTTTGTGTGATAAAGAAAATGCAGCTCAACAGTGAGCCTGATCTCCTTCTTTTTCCAGGAATGGGGATTGCCTTCAGTGCCCATCAGCCGATTTAGACATTCATAAGGATAGGAATTCTGTAGGAATGATCAGTGCCTGCCTTTTGCCCTTGGAATTGTGCACTGCAGACACCAGTAGGAAGAAGCAGGGAATTTTTTAGGTCTGCTGCGGATTCTTGAATACTTTAAGCGGAGGAGTTTTTCCCAAAAATCTGCTCCAGCTCATGTGGGGCTCCTAAGCTTGGTGTGGAAAGGTATGTCCTGTGTTCCATGGGAAGTCAGACATGAAGATCGTAATGGCTCTGGCTGGATGAGAACAACATCCCCAGTGGGTTTTCCTTCTCTTTCATGTAGGAATATTCTCCAGGGAGGCTCATGGAGGAGCTGAAAAGGCAGCTCAGGACTAAGGGAATGGGCTGGGAATGGCTCAGGGGGGAATCGAAGGGGAGATGTCTTTGTTCCCAACTCAGCTGCAGCTTCCTGCTCTGGCCAGAAAATACCCCTGGAGCCAGGAGAGAGGGCCTGGGCCTGGCCTTGCTTCCCCATAACCCGTGAATAATGGAATTGTGGGGCAAGGGGAAGGTGGAATTCCCAGAAATTCTCATGCTGAGGTGAGCACAAAGAGAGTGTCTGTCTCCTGCCCCTCAGGTGCAGTCGGGCAGGGGAGGAGAGGGCTTTCCTCTGCTGGGCACCAGCTGTAGGCAGCACTGGGATGGAATGACGTCCTGTCAATCCAGGATCAGCCTTTCAATGCTGGGGGAGTGCTCTGGAGCCCGTCCAAGGTCAACAGCTCGGTTTCCATCAGGATTGTACTCCCACAGTTCCCCTTTTGGCTCCCCCAGAGCTCTTCATCCCCTCGGGGTTTTTGATGTGCCTGACGTGGACCTTGTGGCTCACACCACACTGGGACATCTTCCTACCTGAGGAATCAAGTGAAATCTGTGGCCACAATGCACATTTCCCATAAAAATGTCATTTTGTTTCAGGGGCAGAAAGGGAAGAAGAGGACCCAGCCCTTTGAGGTGTTTTGACAAGCGGCTCAGTGGACATTGCTAATTTGTTATCCAACCATAAAAGTGATCTGGGGAGAACAATGGTGACATTTCTGTACAAGTTTTCCAGCAAAACACTGACATTCCGGGAGGGGGGAAATGCCTTATCTCTCAAAAGCTGGATTGTTCAGGTGCAGTGGCAGCAGTGCCAGCACGGAGCTGATTATTTACATTGGATTTACTTCGGTGGTGCAAGGACAAACTTTGGGATTTGGCCTTTCTGTATCAAATCCCACAGACAAAACTTTGGGATTTGGCCTTTCTGTGTCAGGGTGGGTGTGAGGACGGGCAGGGAGAGATGGCTCACCTGGATTCCATGGATTTAAGGAATTTTCCCAGGGTCTGATCCTATTCAATCTTCTAATCAATGATCAGAGTAACCTAATCAAGTGTATGTTTAATAAATTACCAGGTGACCTCTGTGCTGGAGGAACCAGGGAGGGGTTGGAACTCCGAGACTGAGTGACCCCAAAATGAGATTATTGAGGAACAAATGCGAGGAATAACCTGGGAATTGCAGGAATAACCCCTGGGCACTTTGGGAAGGATGGAGAGCAAGCAGACAGGCAGGGGATTTTCAGCACAGCCCGACATGGTTGCAGCTGAGCACACGTTGAGTGTGAATCAAGAGCTCCTGGAGGAATGGGGGGCTGAGGGTTTGGCCTGGGGAAAAGGGAATTGGAAAAGCAGATGAGAGCAATCTTCAAACTGAAAAAGAGAGGGAAGGCTCAGCTCTCCACACGCTGGAGAAAGGAGGGCTTGGATTTCAGTGGAAGAGGCTCAGGCTGGATTTTGCTGAAAGGGAGCAGAGGGAAGAATTGTCCCGGATCTCCTGGGGAAGTTTCCCTGATTAAAGAGCAGACGAGAAGAAACAGAGTGACCCACCCAGCCCTCCCCTGCTCCCGGGGCCGATGGATTCCATAGGATGCACCTATTCCATGGGCAGGGAGAGGTGGGAGAGCCTCCAGCACCCCTGGGTGTCCTGACCCTGATGAGCTGTCCCCAGAGGGCTCAGCAGAACCCTCAGCTCCGTCCTTTGGGACAGAAAGAGTTTCCCTTTGCAAGCAGGGATTTGTTAATCACCCCCTGCCTCTGATTGTGTTACCTGGCGAAAAGGGATCCCTGCAAGGAGCCAGAGCCCGGGGAGCAGAGCAGGGATAACATTTCACTCTGCTTGTGCGCTAATCTCAACCCTCTTCTCCCAAATCCTCTTAAAATCCGTGGGTTTTTTTCCAGCCACCTGTGTTTGGATCAAACACCACGAGCACGGCCCAGAGACATCTTCCCTCGCAGAGCTCCTAACGAATCTGCTAAAATATTTATGGACACCAAAACACTGATAATTCAATATAAAAGTGCCTGGGCTCTGCTCCGTTCCTTTTGTCTCATTGGGAATTGTCATTTTAGGGCGAGCTGGTCCTTTCAGAGGGCTGGGACCGAGTAATCGAGGCTGTCATCACAGCAGAACCAGCTCTCGAGGCAGAAATCTCCCCACTGCTCCCTTTTCATTTCCTGGCTCGGCAGCAGGGGAAGAGATTATGTGATCTGATAGGTAAAATTATCCCATCCGAGGTGAATGTCCTCATAAAAGGCTTTTGCAGGCCTGGTTGTGTGATATCCCTGAGAAGGGGACATTCACCGGGAGCCTTTTATTGAAGGGAATTCTCGGTGCCTGCAGAAAGCCAGGGGGACAAAAGGTGATCCGAGCTGGAGGACACACACACACACAAAGGGCAGGGATGCAGAACTGTTGCTTTTCCCCGACTGGAAGGAGAGGAAAAAAATAGGAAAATCAACAAAATGCCCCAATGTTGGATTTTGGCTCAAAACAGAGCGGTCTTTTCCCAGCTGGTTAAAATTCGGGGTGATGAGCTTGGCCTGGCTCGCTGAAAAAAGAGAAAAGGATCTGAAAACCTTCATTGGTGGCTTTGGGGAAATGGGATCTGGGTCGGTTCATCTGCAGAAAGAAAAATGGGAATCTTTCAGGGAGACCTTCTTCCAGCCCTCTGCCTGGTGCTCTCACTGTTTGATCAGCTGCTTGCTTTCTTCAGGAGGTTCCAAACGGAAATTTTAAAACGTGAAAAAAAAAAAACCCACTCCAAATTTCTCAGATTTCCTTGGAGTGATACAAAATTGTTGGGGATTGTCCTCTCTCTACCCGGGAGCTGGTGGGGCACGATGTCAGAGCTTTTCCCAGCTCTCAGCCGAGCTTTTCCTGGGAGATCTGAGCACGGGAGGTTTCACCAAGAGGAGAGAAGAATGAGGATGTGTCCCTCTCTTAACCAGGGGGATTTTGGGGCAGGAGGAGAGCAAAGGGAAGCAGCAGCTCCGTGTTTGCTCTTCAAACCCCGCAGGGAAGGTTGGGATCTGTTCCTGCTTCTTGGGAAGGCTGGAGGGGAGCACACTGCACTTCCCAAAAGTGTGTTTTCAATTAAAAGAAGAAAAAGCTCCAAAACTCCCAGCGGGTTGAGCATTCCAGTAAAAAGCATTTACGCTGCTCTTCCCTTGCAAAGTATCCCCGGGTTCCGTGGGTGATTGCAGGCAGGTGGTTCCTGTTCCTATTAAAAATGAGGAATTCCAGCTCCCCCAGGATTCCTTCAGAGACAATCTGCACAGACCTGCAGGCCCAAAGTGCCTTTTAAACCATTAAGTGTTTCCCCTCCACATCCCACAATTCTCCTTCCCGAGTTTGGAAGGAGCCCTTGGCCAGAAGATCGGGATCATCTCGCTGTGCTCAGGGAGGGGAAAACCTGGTGCCATAAATGAAGAGATTCCCTGTTCCCCGCAGCCTTCAGGGAAATCCAACCCACAGCTCCTGGTGGGGGTGAGAGGGAATAGTCACTTCTGGGCATTTTTTCCCCAATTTCCCAGTCTCTCCATCCTGCTGGGGTGACATCTCCACCAGGAGAGGTGGGCAGGAAAACTCTTGGCCTCACCTTGTGCCACTCCCGACTCCCTGTCATTGTCCCAACCATTCAAGGTGAGTCCCGGCTGTGTTTGCTGACCCCTCCTAACAAATCCCCTTCCCAGCAGGGCAATCCCAATGCCTGGAGGTGCTCAGGCTGTCCCTGGGCTGCAGAATTCCCAGTGCCAGGGTCCTTGTCCAGTATGACATGGTCGTGTGACTCCCAGGGGCTGAGAGGGAACACTCAGTTCTGGCCATTTTTTCCCCATTTCCCAGTCCTTCCATCCTACTGGGATGACATCTCCACCCGGAGAGGAGGGAAGCAGGGACACTCATGGCCTCACCTCGTGCTACCCCAACCTCCAATCATTGTCCCAACCATTCCAAGGTGGGTCCCTGCTGTGTTTGCTGAACACTTCCCCACAAATATCCTTCCCAACAAACCCCCTTCCCAACAAATCCCCTTCCCCACAAATATCCTTCCCAACAAATCCCCTTCCCAACAAATCCCCTTCCCAACAAACCCCCTTCCCAACAAACCCCCTTCCCAACAAATCCCCTTCCCAACAAACCCCCTTCCCAACAAATCCCCTTCCCAGCTGGCCATTCCCAATGTCTGGAGGTGCTCAGGCTGTCCCTGGGCTGTGGGATCCCCAATTCCAGGGTCCTTGCCCAGCCTGAGCACAGGGAGCATTCCTCAGCTTTCCTGTCTCTCTGGGAACACCTGAAATCCCTCGAAGGAATCGTGGCTCCCCCGGTGATGCCCTTTGGAGATTCCCATCCCCGCAGCTCCAGCCTCTCCCCGGTGCACAAAGGAGACAAAACTTGGGGAATATTTCAGCAGAAGGCCCGAGGGCTGCAGTTTCCCGGATCCCCCGGGGGAATAAAAGAACACCACACGCAGAGATCTTTGACTGCACATCGGGATGTTTAATCTTGCCCAGTCAGCAGTTTTTGAACAGATTCCAGGAAAGCTTTTAAGCCTGATAAAGCCGGGGCCTTTTGCATTCCCAAGTGATACTTTAGCTCCAAATGACATGCTCCGCTTGTCATTTGGCTTTAAAGGGAGGTAATTAAAATCTTCCTCCGAGAGCAGCTACGCCGGGGAGAGAACCCAACGCAAACTGAAATAAAAAGGGAGAGACGAGCCCACAAAAATGCAATTTAGCAGCTGAAAAATGGCAAGGCAGAGTGGGCAGAGATAAAAGTATCAAATGCAGGATTGCTGTTTGCCCAAGGAGGGCTGGGTGATAGGGGAGGTGCAGAGACTTCCCCAGCAGAAACAGGGCCAAGGCCAGGGAATTTCCAGCAGATCTTATTTGCAGATTTTAGGGCCACTGGAAGCCACAAGACAGACTTGGAAATGGGGATTGGAATCCTGGCTGGGAAAGGCAGCCCCATCTCTGTGAGGTGGGAAGTGGAGGTGAAAGAGGGAATCCTCACCCCAAGCTGGGTGAGCTCAAGGAAAACTTAAAAAGAAAAAAAAAAACTTCTGGGGAAAAATGTATCGGATTGGGTTCACAGTTATCAACTCTGCGGGGTTTGGGAGGGGGAAGCTGCTTCCCAAATGATTGGGATGAACCCATGCAGGGTTATTCCCCCGAAGGAGGGAGGGTGCACACTCCAAGGGGCTCCTAGCGTTGGTGTGGGGCAGGTGAGGTCCAGAGGGAAGTGCAGCATTCCATGAGGATGGCAGGAGCAGGGAGAGCAGCTCCAGAGCTCAGCAGCCCCTGGGGAACACAGCATTCTGCACATCCCACCCCAGAACAGCCACGGCAGGAGCACCTTCCCAGTTCCTTCCCAAAGCCTCACGCTGGGGTGTCATTGTCAGGAGGAGGATGAGGAGGTGCATCATTCCCAAAGAACCTTCGCTCCCAGCAGCTGGAACGGCTCAGGGACGTTCCAGCGTAAAAATGGGGAAATGAAATTTTCTCCCAGGATAGCACCGAGCCTGCATCGTTCCACAGCCAGCCAGAGGGGCCTGCTGAGGAGCTCAGCACAAACAGACCTGATCCATCTCTCTGGGATCAAATGGAAAATAAAATTCCCTTTTTTCTTTCCTGGGGTCATGCTCCTGTGCCAGACTGGCCGGAGCAGTTGGGAGCGAAACCTGGAGCTTCCTGCGTGACACCGGAATTCCCTCGGGCCCTGTGTTTATTGGTGTCATTCGCTGATATCAAATCAGCTGCTTGGGGTGGTTTCCCTTTTTTTAGGGGTTGTCACTCCCTAATTTCCCTGTGTCTGAGGCAAAATCCTCCTCCCTGCTCCAGTTCCCAAATGCCAGCAGGGAAGAGCAGCAGGCTGCGCCCTCGGATGGAGGAGCAGGAAAAACCTGATGGGAACAGGTCCAGCTTCTTGTCCCGCCTTTCTGTGGGTCAAAATGAGCCCAGCAAGGGACAAAGGAACTGCCAGGAGCCCCTGGAAAATGCCACTTCCATCCCAGGGAAACATGGAATAAATCTCTGCTCATTTTGCCCACTGATTAAGCTTGGAAAAAGCAAAGAGATCACTCTGACAAAGCACTCGGAGCTCTTGTTTTGACATTTTTTTTTTGGATGTGCCATTTCAATCCTGGTTTCAAGCTTTCCCTTAATTGTATAAGTGCTTCCAAGACATTTTCAAGGAATCAGGGAGAGGGATGGTTTCAATTGGATTGAAATGTAGAAATGTAACATTTTATACGACCCATTCTACTTCCAGTTTGGGATTTGCCAGAAGTTTTTAAAAAATAAAAGCCTGGGTTTGATCCAGCCTGAATGATTTTTTTTCCTTAATTTTTCCAAATTGCCACTGAGTCCCCAATCCCCTTTTCACTTCCCAAGAAGAAAATTGGTTGGTTTAGATGAGATTTTGGGAAGAAATTTTTCCCTAGGAGGCTCTGGCGCATGTTTTCCAGAGAAGTTGTGGCTGCTCTATCCCTGGAAGTGTCCAAGTTTTCATGGAGGAAGGAGCGGTAGAGGAAAAACTTGGAGTTCTTGATGGAGATTCCTGAACATCTCCATGATCACCAGCCCTTTTCTGCCAGCCAAGCAGGGGAAAAATAAAGGTAAATTAGGAGTTTTCCCTCTCCAGATCTCTTGCTCTGGTACCTTTAAGATAGGAAAAGAATTATTATAAAATTATTATTAAATTATTATCATAATTTTTCCATTAGGTGGGAAAAGCAGCCACAACCATTCCATACCGATTGTTTTCCATTTAGTCCCCAGGGAATATTTTTGGAAGCCTGGGAGCACTGATTGCTGTAATTGAGTGACCTCCAGGAAAAGAGGAGCCGTGCATTGCTTCGAGTCCAACTCCAAGCAAACCCCAGCTTGAAAAAGCAGGAAAAGAGCTAAAAAGGTGCTGCGGGTGGAATTTCTCCGAATGCCATGGGAAGGGCAGCAGGGAAACCAACATTCCTCATTCCAGTGAGCATTCCACAGAAATTCATTGGGGAAAGACTGAGAAAAACCCACCCAGCCAAGGCACAAACCCCTTCCAAGAGCTCCAGAATGCTGGGATTTGCTTTGCCACCCCCTGGCCCGGCCATTCCTCAGCTCATTACTGGGAGCTGCTAAAGCAGCTTAGTCATTCCTAACCTGGATTCCTCTGGAAAGGGCTCCACGTGCTGCAGAAATGGGGTGATGTGGGAATGGGATTTCTGCCAGGGGATGGCCTCCGTGGTTAGGACCTGATATGGAGTCGGGAATCAAAATTCCATACTGGTTCAGGTTGATGGGAATGCTGGAGGTCACCCAGTCCCACCCCACCCAGAATACATTTCTCGGGATTGTGTCCAGGTGGTGTTTGAATATCTCCAAGGAAGGAGGCTCCAAACCCATTCTGGACAGCCTGGAATGCCAGGCAGGCAGGCCGGGGTGTGAGGGAGCAGAGCTGTGTCCCACACCTTGTGACAACTGCTGGGAATCAGCCAGGGCTCTTGGGGATGGGACAGCATCGGGAAAGGTCCAGTCTGGGATTGAGGAGAATTCCACAGCGTTCAGCCTGCACCAAGGAACATCCCTTGTCTCAGCAGGACAGGTGACCCTGGAGGTGCTGCTGCTTCTTCCTTTCCCAGGGAATTCCTGAGCTCTGGAATTGCTGAGCTGCCTTGTGCTCCTGCTGCCTCGGCACCAGGAAATCTCCCAAATCCTTCATGGAATAAAGCTCCGGGTCAGCAGGTGACTCAGCCACAGCCACTTCAAAGGAAAGCCAATTCCTGAAAACCCTTTTATTTTCCTTGATAAAGGTACTTCCCTTTTCTCTTGATTAATTAATTACCGAGCAGAGCCATTGTTGTCCCCTAATGACTTCCCTTTATTCTCATTCTTGTTTGCTCTGCTGTGAAAAACTCATTTCAAGAGAAGACTTCAACCAGATCGTGTTCCAGTGGCACAAAGGAAGGGAAGAGGCTGGAAACCGAGTGTCCAGGGTGAAAACCCAGCCCTGGCACTGAATTCCACTGGGAACGCACGGAGCCTGAGTGTGGATCCACAGGGACCTGCCTCAGCCACGAGGACATTTTTTAACTTCAAGTTGACTGAATGTGGGCAGTGAAACTGGTCTGGCTAGTTTGAGCCATTTGCACTTCCTCGTTCTGGTTTTCAGCGGATGTGGGAAATGAAGGAAAGATTCTGGGAGGGAAAGCTGAAATTCAGTAGTGGCTGGAAAGAAATGGAGCAATTTGCTGAAAGATCCATCAATTTGGAGGGATTATTTTCACTACTGCAAAATCCCCTCCTGTTTCACGCTCTCCAGAGATGTTCTCTCATCAAGGGGAACCTGACAAGCTCTTGGTCTCCAGACTGGAAGAATATCCAGTTAATAAACCAGAGGGGAACTGGCCATCTGCTTTTGGTTATTATTTCAAACTGTGGGTATTAGAAATATCTTCTTGCTCTTGTTCTTCTCATTCTGCATTTTTCTTTTAATCCTTCCTCTTCTTCTTCTTCATTTTTTAAAATTTTTCTTCTCCTTCTTCTCTTCTTTCTCTTCTTTTTCTTCTTTCCTTCTCCTTCTCCTTCTCCTTCTCCTTCTCCTTCTTCTTCTCCTTCTCCTTCTCCTTCTCTTTCTCTTTCTCCTTCTTCTCCTTCTCCTTCTCTTTCTCCTTCTTCTCCTTCTCCTTCTCCTTCTCCTTCTCCTTCTCCTTCTCCTTCTCCTTCTCCTCCTTCTCCTTCTCCTTCTCCTTCTCCTTCTCCTTCTCTTTCTCCTTCTCCTTCTTCTCCTCCTTCTCCTTCTCCTCCTTCCCCTCCTCCTTCTTCTTCTTCCTCCCCATGTTTTTAGGAATGTGTAGGAAGCTGTTTCCACATGCCAGGTGCTGAGTCCTCCTGCCAGCCTCCCTCCCCACCAGACAATTCCTCGGACACGGGGCCATGCTCCGGTGGATTTATACGATTCAGTCTCTCATGGGGGGTTGTTAAAAGTGGCTCGTTCCAAGCCAAACACATTTTTAAGGCTGGATCCTACAGCAGGTATCCTGGATACCAGGGATAAGGCTCCAGCTGGAGAATTTAAGGAGGATTTAAGGCTGGCCCAGTCCCTTCCTCCTTCCCTGATACTGAACCTGGCTCGAGGATGATCTTTGGGCTGGTCTTTTAAAGGCAGCTGCCACACATTTCTGGAGAGGGGTGCATTGGATAAATCCCTGTGGCCATTCCAGGGGCACAGAGGGGGTTGTCCAGTCCAGAGTTACTTTCAGGAGGAAATCTGGGCAAAGATTAGTGCTGTGTTCCCTGGAAAGGCAATAAAAAGGACAGTATCAGTGTCTGTAAGGAGGGACAGCAATGAAAGTTTTGGGGACGCACCTGGAGCCCAGTTTGGAGCAATCCTGGGACAGAACTGGAAGAGAAAACCCCCCGTGTTTCTGCCTCCCGGATTTGTGCAGAATAATAGGATCCCCAATGGGGTCTGCAGCAGAACGTGACACAACAGTCGGGGATAAGCACAGGCTGGGGGAAGCCATTCCGGAGCCTGCCCTGCCTTTCCCGCTTCCCTGACACCAGCAGGGCCATTTGCGAATCAGCGGGAAATCGAAACCCCACAGCTGGCGGGGCCACCTGTGCCTGCAGCCCCCCCAGCCGTCACCCATCCCTGGGGACACCCTCCAGCCGTGGCCGGGGCCGGGACACGGGGTCAGCCGGGGAGGAAGAGGCTGCCTGGCCCCCAACACTGCGTCCGTTGTGGGGCAGGATTAGGGTGGGAATTAGTGCCACTGGATGGAGACGAAGGTGCGGGCAGCAACTGGGGGTGTTCTTTCCGCAGCCCTCGCAGGGAATCCGGCGTGTCTCGGAGCGGGGCCGTGTGTCGGATCAGCACAGCTGGAGCAGCGCCGCTCCTAATCCGGCTGCACGACGCCAGCTGCCCGCCCGAGGGGCCGCAGGGATGGGGTGGCTCCAGGGACGGCCCCAGGATGGGCTGGACCCCTGGAATCCCTGGAGGTGTCTGGTCCTCACCTGGTTCTAGCCCAGGTGGCCTCCGGCTCCCTTTGCTGATCCTTCTCCTTTCCCTTTGGATATTCCTGGCACAAAACGGTTGGGACTTCACATTGAGGAATCCTCCGCTCTCCTGCCAGGTCTGTTTGGGAAGCAGAAGGTGATGATGCTTCATCCTCCTCCTCATCAGCCTCCGATCCAGCGCCACCCATTTGGCTTTGGATCAAGCAGCACCATCCCGGAAAATCATCGCTCTGCCCAAAGCGCTCTGAGATCCTAAAAAAACAGTGCAAGACACCTTCACTCTTCCCCCACCTCCCATTTCTGGGGTAATTAGTCCCTGTGTGTTAATTGCCAGCCGTCAGGCCCAGCAGATGGATCCCAGATCCCACGGCCCCCACCGGATGCGGATCCTGCTCCCGGCTCCGGAAGATGCGGCGTGTTCTCCTCTGATTAGGGCTGCTCCTCCTTTCCAGCTTTCTGTCACCACACCATTGTCTCAGAACTTGAGACCTCATTTATTTTAATGACAACAAATAATTTGGCAAGTGCTCCCCAGCCCTGTTCTGGCAAGATCCTGCTCTGAGATTGATAAAACTGTTAAGCTGTGGAGGCTGAGTGCAAGTTTGTAGGGTTGGGTTGGGGTTGGGGTGATTTTTTTGGTAGGAACTTCAAGACTTTCAGGAAATCTTTGAAAAATGGACAGCCTCACTTTTCCTCTTGAGCTGTCACTCCAAGGAGAGGCTGCCGGGCCAAAAATGTGGAGTGACAAAGGTGTGGGGAACAGCAAAGCTCCTTCCTTTGCCAGAGTCATCCTGCTCCGTGCTATGCAAAGAGCCAGGCTGCTCCCTGCCTCAGCATTCCATCCAGCGGGAGGCAAATCCCAAATTCCCAAGGCTGCCTGGGGTTTGGGGCACCCTGGGAGAGTGGAAGATATCCCTGCCCATGGCTGTGTGTGGAGCTGGATGGGTTTTCAGGTCCCTCCAACTCTAACCATTCTGGGATTCTGGGATTTTATGAAGCAATTCCAGGGTTGAATCCAGCTCCCTACAAAAGAGTGGCATCCATAGGATCTGACTGGATCAGAGCAGAGCAGAGGGCACAGAAATCAGGTTTAGAGGAGAATTTCTCTCCTTCCTACATGGCTCTGTCCTTCTCCTGCCTGGTCTCTGGCCGTACCCATTTCTTCAGCCTGCACTGAGGGTCTGCAGGAATTCCCTCCCCTGGAAAAAACCCTCCTCCTTTCTCCCAGGCTCCTGGGGAAGCTCCAGCCTGAGCTGGGATCCCAATAAGTGAAAACAAAGAGCCCAAGTGGAGCAAAAGCAGATGCAGGGACTAAACAAACACAAACTCCACGTCCCCGATGCAGAATTGGCTCTGATTTATCAACTCCCATTGAGCTGGGGGAGAACGAGGCCAAAGATCTCCACAACTCCAGCTTTTTGGAGCTCTCAGGAGCCCCCAGTCCTTGACTTTTCCGTGCTGGCTCGTGGGCCATGGCCAGGGAACAGCCCCTGCTTGTCCTCACTGGAATGTGACCCGAGTGGGCCACACAGAAGGCACTGCCACCCGGCACAGAGCGGCTCCAGCCCAAAGAATCCCGCCTCCGCCGCGTTCCTTGGCCCTTCCACCCCAAAGAGAAAGGGCTGAACAAACGGGAAGGGACGTGGAGGGAGCAGGGCAGTGTGGGGAGCTGGGAGGGTGGAGAGGAGGGAATGCCTGGGGATTGGACTCTGGGATGCCGAGGCTGGTACTGAAATTGGGAAGTGGATCCCTGGGGAGAGCTTGGAGGGATGGATGCTGAGGGAAGGATGGATCACAGGCCGGTTGTAAGTGTCGTTATTGAGCCAATCTCCTGCTGAGGCCAAAAAGAGTTCAGTCCTTCATCTTCTCCAGTTTTCCAGTGTGTCAGAGCTGCTCCGCCCTCCACACCCACAGGGAAAAGCTCCGGAAATGATGGAGCCGTGGGAGTTTTAAGGCAGAAAAGTTATTTTAACAGGAAGGAGTTGAGCACTGGAAGAAACCACTTGAGGGTGTACTGGAATCGTCCCCCTGGAAGCTCCTGGAGACCAGGTTTGCCCCACAGGCACCACCTGAGGCAGGAGAGGGATGTTTTCCATCATTCAATGGGAACAATATCCCATTTTTCCAGGGGTTCTTCATCCAGCAGCTGCATCTGGATTTGCTGATCCCAGTCCTGGGATGCCACCAGTGGACCTGGAGTTAACCCTTGTTTAAATCCACAGTGCCACGGAGCAGAAACCCCTCAGGCCTTGCAGGGCTTTAGTCTGGAGCGCTAAGCTGGGCTTTATTTTTGAGCCGCTAATGGGGTTGCTGTCCAAGGCTGGGATTTTTGCTGTGCCAAGTCCTAAAAAGTGCAGTGGAGCTTTTGGCAAAGGCCAAGATCCCACAACAAGCTGGAAAGCCTCTCTCTCTCTCCATTGGCAGTGCCCAGGGTGGGGTGGGTTCTTTTTGGGACTGAGCAGGGAAAATCCATGGGATAAATTAAGCTGTGGCTGCCTCTGGCTCAGCCTGTCCCTGCCACTGGAGAAACACAGGGACTTCTTGGGCAAGAAAAAGATTGATTTCCACCTCCAGCTCTTGCTGCATGAAATTGGTGGTTTCTGCTCACCACTGGCTTTTTTTCCAGGATTTTTTCCCTAAAACAGCTGCTATTGGATCTATTGTCAAGGCAATCATTCCTATTTAAATACGCATGGATGGCTGGGAAGGCTCAGATCGCTGGGCTCTTTTTGAGTTAAATTTCCGTGATTTCTGAGCCCCAAACCTGCCCTGTCTGTGGTTAACTCAGAGGCAGAGCTGATAATTGCAGTTTCATCTGGAAGGAAAAGCATCCCAGTGCAACCATGAGGATTTGATGGAAGGAGAATCCCAGCAAGCCATAAAAATCCCATCCACCAACACAGCTGTTCCTGCATTTCCTCATCCCAATGTTTGCTGGCTGAGCTGTTTCCTTCCTCATAGAAGGAAGAGGAACACCCAGGCAGCCAAAAAGAAATTAAGCCTGGAAGTGAATGCAACTTTCCCAGCTGGAAAAGGATTTCCTTTGCAAGTGCAAGAATTGGGATGTGCTGGAGGAGCGAAGAGGAGCTGGCACTGAGGGAGTGGAAAATTAGAGGCCAGGTCTAATTCCAATGATTTTTCCTGCTCTGGCTCACAGTAAATTGAGATATTTTCAAGTTAAAGGGGTTGTGACCCTGGAAGGGAAGTCCTAATTAGGTGGGGTCTTCTCCAATTAGCTCCCACCTCCACTTGACCCCGAGGTGGTTAATTAGGGGCTCTCAGGGCATAGAGGTGCCTCCTGGGAAGGCGTTTTTAGCTGTGCCTGAGCTGCTGCAAAGTTTGTTCTGTGGGGAGGATTTGGGGATGAACTGAGGCCGCAGGGATGCTGAGGATCCAGCTGGGATCCAGGAGTGATCCTGGGCTCAGAGTGAGGGAAAGCAGCCCAACCCCAGGGCTGGATGGATTTATAACCCTCTTGGAGGGCTCAGAGGAAGGACTGAATCCCTTCTCCCTCCTCATCTTCCTCCATGTCCAGGAATTTCCCTGCTGCCCCTTAGGCAATGAGTGCTCTGAACAACCACCAGAAAGCAAGACAAGTTTTTATTTTCAATTTGAAATGAAAGTAGTTCCAAGTGGGCCATAATTCCCTCCAGACTGCATGTCTTGGAGCTGGTTCCCAATTCCTCCAGCGTGTAATCTTCCCATTTCCTCCAGGCCAACTCCTTTGCACACTTACAATTAGGGGTGGTTTTTATTCCTCTCTCTCCCAAACCTCAGGCTCCAGGAGATTCCAAAAGTAGCTCATGTCCCATTAGTAGTTATTATTATTATTATTATTATTGCCATAAATTGTCCAGATACAAAGCCNATTATTATTATTATTATTATTAAGGAAGGGGATAGAGGGAAGTGTTTTGTCTGTGTCCTGGAGAATTTTGGGATGGAGATGGGAGCCAAGAGGGGGTTGCAGAGTGTCAGGGATGGTTGGGCTGGGATGTGTCCAGCGGCACCAGGGAAAACTCATCTGACATAAACTTAACCCAGCCAAAGATTTTGGATTTGACTTATGATAAAGGAATTTATCCAGAATTTATCAGCAGGGTTTGAAGTCTTTCAAAGACCTTGTAGGGTTTCCCCAGTTATTCTTCGGGAAAAGCAGCAAAAAGGCCAATCCAGGCTGGAGTGGAAGGCAACCCCCCAGATCCCTGCATTTAAGCTGTGTCACAGGATCTTTTGTTCCCCTGGGGACCATGCCAGGCAGGGCCAGGCTCCGAGATCCTGACAGGCTCCAAGGATTAGCCAGGAAAATTGCCCTTGGGGAGGCATTGCCACAGAGCTGAATTCTGCAGCTCCTCGGATTTTCACAAGGAAAACAGCCCTGGCTCCTTGCAGGTTGGAAAGGGAATGGTTTCCCAGCTGGGATGAGCCAGCATTCCGTGACCTGCAAACCACAATCCTTTGCAACACAAGGGGATGAGTTTTCTGAGAAATTCTGAGTCCTGCACGGGATTTTAGCCACAGGGAGAAGGTCTGGGTGTCACTAAGGAGATTCCAGAGCTGCTCTCAGAGCCAAGAGGGATGTTCCTGTGGAACACTGGGATGCAGCAGGTTCTGAGGTGTCAAGAATTTGGTTGTGGCCAGAAGCCATTCAAATTTCTTCAAACGAATGCAGGTTTCCCAGCTGTGTCTGCTCAGTGACTTCCACGATCCAAGTTTTCCTTTGGGTGGTCTTTTCCTTGTTATCCCATCTCTCCCTGTCACTGCCTCCCCCTCCTTGAGCTGCAGCAGATCCCAGGATTTTGCAGATTGTTTAATCCACAGTGTGGGGGCTGGCGTGGTATCTTTTCCTTAGTTTATCTTCGTGATACCACTCTTGGAACAGAGACAATCCTGGCTCCCAGAGATCTCAGCATCCCAGCAGTTTCCCAAGGAGCTTTTCCAGCCTGGGAACTCAGGGTAATTGCAGGCTCTGCAGCCCACCAGGTCCTGCCTGGAAATCCCTGCTCAGGGAGCAGGACTGGCTCTTTCCTTCTGCTGATCCTCACAGAATGCTGGCATGCTTTGGTTGGAAGGGACCTTAAAGCTGATCCTGATCCGTGCCATGGGCAGGGACACCTCCCACTATCCCAAACCCCACCCTTGGGTGGTTTGGAAATGAAGAAATGGAGATTCGGACAAGATAAAAGGAAGGAGTTTTTTATAGTGAGGATGGGGAGGCCTTGGTTGCCCAGAGAAGCTGTGGATTCCCCATCCCTGGAAGTGTCCAAGGCCAGGCTGGATGGGGCTTGGAGCAACCTGGGATTGTGGAAGATATTGGGGTTGGAACTGGATGGACTTTAAGGTCCATTCCCACCCAAACCATTCCATGATGTTGGAAAAGATCAGCAACAAGGCCTGAGGATGTGAAAAGACTCAAAATGAGATTTTTTTTTGAGAAGAACAGAGTGAAAAATGTTTTGGAATGTGTATAGAAAAACATGGAAAGAAAAGATTTTTCCATTGCTTTGCAGATTTCCCATATCCATGGGGATCTGCACTCCAGGGAGGAGCTCTGGTGCCAGAGATCAGGATCAGGATCCCCACAGGGATCAGGGATCAGGATCCCCACAGGGATCAGGGATCAGGATCCCCACAGGGATCTGGGATCAGGATCCCCACAGGGATCTGGGATCAGGATCCCCAAAGGGATCAGGGATTGGGATCCCCACAGGGATCAGGGATTGGGATCCCCACAGGGATCAGGGATCGGGATCCCCACAGGGATCAGGGATCAGGATCCCCGCAGGGATCAGGGATCAGGATCCCCACAGGGATCAGGGATCAGGATCCCTACAGGGATCAGGGATTGGGATCCCCACAGGGATCAGGGATCAGGATCCCCACAGGGATCAGCTCCCCCATCCCAGCACAGGCTTCAACTCCTGACCCGGAGCGATTTCCACGGGCTGGTGTCACGTATCCACCCTCTCCAGGAAAACAGGGAGACACAGAATCATTTTCTGCAGTTGAAGAAAGCAGCGAAGAGCTGCTCCCAGCGCCACATTAGCACTCAAATCCCTTCATTCCTAGGGAACGAAATGGATACTGATCATTAGGAATGGGCAATAAACTTCCAGACAGGAGAGGCAGAGTTCAACCCGCTGTGGACAGAGGAGTATTTAAAAATATATTGATATGGAAAAGTTCTGCTAAAATCAAATTATTTACTGGTATTTGAGTGAATGTTTTGGGATATTTTTTAAGGAATTCAGTTTTAGGGATTAGGGAAGTTGAAAGGGTATGGGAGGGCCAACAAAAGTTGGGTTGGTTGCTGCTCCTTTGTGGCACTTGAAATTGAGGGATTGAAACAGATGATCTGGGAATTCATTAAAATAACAATTTTCAAGTTAAGATGGAGATTTTCCCAACTTTCCTTTTTTCTTGTTAATAAATAAGTAAAGTTTTAAATTGATTTTTAAATTTTAATTTTAAGTAGGTTTTCTTGTCATGTTTCTAAACACATCATTCAAAACTTTCTGTACAATTTATTTATGCGTATTATTATTGTTGTTGTTATTATTATTATTATTAATAATAATAATAATAATAAATTTTAAAATACCACTTGGAACTACTGGAATTTCCAGTAAATTGGAATTCTGCTACTGAGTCCCTTTGGCTGATAAAGCCCATACTCCGAGGGGCACAGTTATCCTGCTCTTCCCATGGGTTGTGTGGCGTTTGGAATTTGCTCCCTGGGTACTAATTCCATGCAGGGCAATCCCCTCATCCCAATTTTCCCAGTAGTGGGTGGCAAAAATCTCCCAGCAGTGATGGATTTTTAGGCTTTGGGACAATTCAGGGTCATTCAGGTGAACTGGAGCCCACCAGGCTTGGTCTGTATTTCCATGATTTTATTCCAGGGATTCTGATTTCCATTGGATATTATCTGAAGGTCAGGAAATTGCTGGAGTTCCACTGAATTCTTGCCCTGGACTCTCGGAGCTGACACATTTCAGGCCACCCCAGGAGCTGCCAGATGAGGAATTGGGAAGGACATTCCCCATCACCGGCCTTGCTGCCCTCCCAGAAAAGAATTCTCTGCAATTCCTTGCTCCAGGGGGGCTGACCCAGCCTGCCCTCGGCTGCAGGGAGTTCTGGACAGCAGGAAAGGCAGATGGCTGGGAAGGGAACTCCAGGATTTTTTGTGTCCTCTGGCCACTTGGCTGCCTGTGTTTATTCTACTCTGACAACTTGGAAATCTGAGATAATTTATGTGTTCAATGGACCAGAACTGACTCCAGGAGCCTGAAGTGTTTTCCATCATCCCAAGAATAAAGTAGCTGGTGCAGATTTTAGAGCTGTTTGTCCAGAAACCTCTGATGCCTTTCCACAGGATGTCTGAAAAACCTTGGATTAATGAAATTCCGCTCAGGTCTGACCTTCCTCCCCTTTCCCGCCACATTCCCTCTGCACAATCCTGCTTATCTGGGCACGGAGCAGTTAAAAATGTCTGTTATTCCCAGGAGCAGTTAAAAATCTCTGTTATTCCCAGGAAAGATGGTCTTGTTTGCTTCCGAATGCCAAGCCAGCTTTGAATTTTCCTAAGAAAAACTGTGAGATTCCCAGCTGACTTCTTTGGGATCTGGTAAGGAGCAAGGAGATCCAGAAAGGTGGAAAGAGCCTCGGGTGCTCCCACAAATCCACCTCCATCCAAAGGCTGAGACAATCCACTGAAAGTTGTCCCTTCTGCGGTGTCTTTTTGTAAAAACAGGATTTTCCAGCATTGCAACAGCACCTCAGAGGAGCCCCCCAAGTTCCAGGGAATTCTGAGTGTTTCCAACTCATCTCCAAGAGCTGTTCTGCGTTCAGCCTGTGGAGGAGCCGGAGCAGCTCCCCGGGATGTGTTACAGGAGCCTCCCCTCTGTGCCAACCACAGAGGTCACAAACTGTCCCAGGCAGCAGCTGCTGGGCCTGTGCTCCTCGCTCCAAGCTGTTCCAGCTTTTAACGGGATTTACCAGGGAGGGGGAAAACGAGCCCGAGCTCTCCCATTAACTCCATCCCCGGCTCCCTTGGCAGCTGGCACAGGCAGCTGCTGCCCACCCGCTCCTCCGCGGGAAGCCACGGGGTCAGGATTGATTTTCCTGGAATTTTGGAGTGCTTAGGAGCTGAGTCCTGCCTCTGGAGGGGCTCTGAGTGCTGATATCCCACCAAAAGCTGGAGATTCCTGCAGGGCTGGGCTCTTCCCATCAGCCTGAGCAGCCCACACTCCTGGGGGGAGGCAGATTCCCATGGGAAGAGCAGTGAAATTGGCACCTGAATCCTGCTGGTCCCATCCTGATCCCATCCTGATCCCATCCTTGGCTCTCTTTTGCAGCGGTTCCCACCAAATGTCATAGAATCAGAAAATCCCAGACTGGCTTGGGGTGGAATGGATCTCAAAGCCCATCCAGTCCAGCCCCAACACCTTCCACTATCCCAGGTTGCTCCAAGCCCTGTCCAGCCTGGCCTTGGACACTTCCAGGGATCCAGGGGCAGCCACAGCTTCTCTGGGAATCTGTGCCAGGGCCTCGCCACCCTCACAGGGAGGAATCCCTGCCCAATATCCCATCTAAACCCCCCATTTCCCACTGCCTGGCTCCTTTGGACACCCTCAGGGCAGATCCATCTCCAACCCCTCTGACATCCAGATGAAGTTCCCTCCAGCATCTCAAGTGTTAACCCAGCCCAGGAAAAACGAAGTTATTTTGATTTTTTTTTTTTTT
>VZRL01003210.1:1977953-2004347 GCA_013397895.1 Origma solitaria
TGAGAATCTTTTGGCCTTTTTTATTTTCATGTTTGGGGTTTTTTGGAGCTGCCAACTGACAGCTGAATGGGAGATATGAATACAGAAATGATTCTTCGCTGAAAGCTGCAGAAAAGCCACAACCCTCAGATCAAACAACTTTTTGTGCCGCAGCAAAATGAAATCCTTGTGATTTCCATATTCCTCAGTCAACGGGCTGGCGCCCGGAGCGTTGCCATGGCTCCCTGAGGATGGGCTGTCAGGAGCAGGAGGGAGTGGGAGCCACCGGTCGAGGTTAAGGAGCTGCTTCATTTTCCAGCCCAATCCCTGGCAAAGCGGGATCTCCTGTGATTCTGCCCCAATGGATCCCTTTAACCCCTTCTCCTCCCTCCCGTGATGCATTCCTTGAGGGAAAGAAGGGAAAAGGGGATTTGCTGGGCTCTGATTTGCTTTCCTCTGTTTGCCTCGTACTCGTTTTCCTCTGTCAAACTTGTTGGAGGCTCTGGGAGTGCTCAGCTCTGTAGAAAATGGGATAAGAGCAGCCTGGAGGAGTGGAAGGTGTCCCTGCCCATGGCAGGGGGTGGAACTGGATCATCTTTAAGGTCCCTTCCAGCCCAAACTGTTCTGTGATTCCATGAACACAGAAATCATGTGTCACCTGTGCCTCAGTTTCCCCCCATTCCCACAGCCACAAGGAGGAATTTTTTTCCTGCAGACACCCTGACTGTGGAATTTGTTGGCTCTTCCCATCTGGAACGTGCTGTGGGGCATCCATTCTCCAGAGGATTTGGGAGTGTTGGCCCTGGTTGCTGACCAGGACAGGACAGGATTCACTGCCCCAAGAGCCTCCTGGGGATGGTTTTCCTCAATTTTACATGTTTGGCGTATTGGGAACATGGGCTGATTTTTTCTAATGGAGCAAAACAATGAAAATACTTGGAAAACCTCCAACTCTGCTGGTCAAGACTCCCTCTTTAAAGAGAGCTGTGCTTTCAGATGCTTCCCTCTCTTTCCAGCTCTGCCTCACTATTTAACTCCAGAGAAACCCAGGCTGTGTCCCCTCCAAACTCCAGAGTTTCTCTTCCTGGAAATCCCATTCAAATCAGTGCCTGGGCCAGCTCCCGATGGCTGGATTGTCCTGTGATCTGAAAACATCGGGGGTAAGGCAAGGTAACAGCTCTGCATCCACCTCTGAGTCACTGCTGGCCATGAGATCTGCTTTGGTTATCAAAGAAAAATGTGCAAACAGACCCCGAGAGCCCCTGGGGGCCCAGGACCTGCCTGGTGCCAACAGAAAAAGATGGATTCGTGACCTCCAAGGCCACTTGCTCCTGGACTTTTCCCTTAACCTTTCTTTTCCGGAGGACTTCCAGACAGATAAAGGACAGCGCCTGGTGAATCATTTCTCCATCTGCATATCCAGCCTCTCTTCTCATCATCTTCTCTGGGCCTCGGAGGGAAAATTCACTATTTCTGTGCCGGGCTCTCCCCCACGAGCTGACGGAAGCAATTTGGTAGCAATAGGAACTCGTGCCCCATTCAGTTCCGCAGGAAAAATCCAAGGGGAAAGGAGCAGAACAAAAGGCGGGCGATGTGGTGAGCAGGGAGGTCTGTCAGGGAGAGAGAGGATGCCCCAGCCAGCCCTGGCCTGCCTTGGAATGTTTTCCAGCATGTTTTGAGCTGCTGTCACAGGGTGATTTCCTCACTGTCTGCCCAGGGTTTGTGTTGCCTTGCTGAAAACTCCGTGCAGACCTCGGAGCTGGAGCATTCCTGACTGCCGGATCCCAACTGGATGGGCTTCAGTTCCCGGGGCTGGGCAGGGGAGCCTTTCCTGGGCCTTCCCTCGGCCTTTCCTGGGCCTTCCCTCGGCCTTTCCTGGGCCTTCCCTCGGCCTTTCCTGGGCCTTCCCTCGGCCTTTCCTGGGCCTTTCCTCAGCTTTTCCTCAGCCTTTCCTCAACCTTTTCTCAGCCTTTCCTCATCCTTTCCTCATCCTTTCCTCAGCCTTTCCTCAGCCTTCCCTCAGCATTTCCTTAACATTTCCTCATCCTTTCCTGAGCCTTTCCTCATCCTTTCCTCATCCTTTCCTCAGCCTTTCCTCAGCCTTTCCTCAGCCTTTCCTCATCCTTTCCTCATCCTTTCCTCAGCCTGTCCTGGGCCTTTCCTCAGCCTTCCCTCAGATTTCCCTCAATGTTTTCTGAGTCTTTCCTTGGCCTTCTCTGAGCTTTCCCTCATCCTTTCCTCATACTGTCCTCATCCTTTCCTCAGCCTTCTCTCATCCTTCCCTCAGCCTTTCCTCATTCTTTCCTCAGCCTTCTCTCATCCTTCCCTCAGCCTTTCCTCATTCTTTCCTCAGCCTTCCCTCAGATGTCCCTCATCTTTTCCTCAGCCTTTCCTCCTTGGAATTCTATTTTGTAGATAATCCAGCGCACAATGCTGCGTAGCATTGCAGCATTCCCTGGATAATAAATCCTTCCTCTCGGCGTTTTCCTGAAAACCCACGGCCCAGAATGACTATGAAGTGTTCCAAGAAGAAACGCCAGGAATTTCCCAGTAAAAGTCTTGGCTCTTCGCATCCCCGATTTTTTTGTTCTTCTCTAAGAAATGAAAATGAAGCATCGCTCCCAGCTGGCTCTGGGTGCTCCTCCATCCCATGTTTTCCATTGCCAAAGGCGCCTCTGGATTTCAGGTGCTTTGATTCCCTGCAACCTCTACTCAGAGTCAGGAAAATCCTCACTTGCAGAGCTCAGGAAAAACATGGAAGATGTCCAGAATTGAGGCCATTATGGGGTTTTCTTGAGGATCAGGTGTGCTGATGGCATCAATCTCTGCTCTCATCCCAGTCCTATTCCCAGTGCTCATACAATTCCCCACGCTGGGAGCCTGAACAGCACCTTGGCAGCATTTAAACATTCCCAAGGTGAACAGGAGATTCCTGACAGGAAAACAACAGCCTGGAAAGGTTGAAACCCCACAGTGGGGTCTTCTCCTGCTCCATCAGCTGATGGGACCTCTGACCAGGACAATCTGTCACCTTTGCACCCTCTGGAAGGGCAGGATTTTTCCTGGGGCACATCAGGCTGGGAAGGTGACTCAGCGAAGTGGGTACAAATTTTGGGGGCTGGAAAAAACACTTTAAAGGAGTAAAGGGGAAAAAAAATCCCTTCTCATTTCCCAGGAAAATCAGGTCCCCAGCGTGTGGCTGTGTTGAGATTAATTTGTTAATTGTTGCCCGCTGTTAGCAACAGTTGCCATGTTTAGGGTTGAGTCAGAAATGCTGCTTAATACCCTGAATTCAAAGGCACCTCCAGTAATAAAATCCAGCCTTGGAATGGGATTTCAGTCAGCTACTGTTGCTTTGCTACAACAAACACAACACTGCCTTCTCCACCCAGCCCTCTCCCAATCCAGGGAATATGGATCCTTTATGGACAAGGCCTACGGAATTGCAAATTTTGTTAATTTTTTTTTTTTTTTTCTGCCCCAAAATGTTTTTTTCTGGATTAGGAAATTGTAGCCCTGCTCACTGCCATGGCAGGGCAGTGCTGGGGGCTGTGTGTCCCACCCTGTGAGGTGGAAAATCTGGGTTATCCCAGTGTGATTCCTTGGAAAACCAGTGGGACGGTTGCTCTGGCTCCAGAGGAATGACCATTCACAGAATCCCAGAATCCCAGACTCGTTTGGTTGGGAAGGGACCAAAGCTCGTCCCGTTCCATCCCCTAAGGCAGGGACACCTTCCACTGTCCCAGGCTGCTGGAGCTGGAATTCATTAAGCAGGGATCCAGTTTGAGTCTAATCACCCCACAGGCAACACCTGTAAAATTCCAGAGGGGAATGGATGGATCTGTGGATAGTGAGGCCTCATTGAGCTTCCAGTGTGATCCCAGTTTTCCTGTGCAAATGCCTTTTCCTGACTTGTGGGCACTTGTTCCCTGAATTTCCTGTTATCACTGCATCTGAATTACTGGAATGCCCTGCTGCTTTTCTCCTGGCATCTCCTGGCTCTGTCTCCCAGAGTTAAGCCAGGAAATTGGGAAGACAATATTACAACACTCCCTGTGAATCCAGGGCAGGCAGAGGCACATAATAAAAATTTTTTAAAAGGCATTAAAACCTCTGTGTGTCCAGGACTGTGTGGTCCCAACTCCTGAAATACCCACAGGAGACATTTAGGGAGCACAATCCCCGTCCTGCCTTCTCCCTGTGCTCCTGAAGTTGTCACAGCTCTGTCTTTAATCATGGAGGAAGTTGGATCTTCCAGCCTGAGACACCACAGCAGGTGCTTCAATCCATTATTCACAGCAGGAATAACCAGGATAAATGGATTTTTATAGGATAGAGGCAGGGATCCATCCCCCAGGAATGAGAATCATAAGGATGGTAAAGCAGGAGAGGAGGAGAGCTTGAAACAAGGAGCCATTCCTAGAAATTCCCTGCTGCTGGCCCGGAGCAAAGGCAGTTCCCTGGGAACTGCACAGCACAGGTGAGCACAGGGGGTTTTGGGAATGACACTTGTTTCCCTGGAGCCAGCTGGGATCTGAGGGCTGGGGAAACCACTTCTTTTATTGGATTGTCAGGGAGTCAGGAATCACGTTAGTAAACCCTCCCAGAGCTCATAAAACCAGAGGGATGCTGCCAAAGGCAAAGGACTGAGCCACACCAGGAATCAAAGTTTCTGACACAATTTTGTGGGAATAAGGTCGGAACATTTTGTTTTGGCTACGTGAGTGGGATTTTCCCGATGGGACACAGTGTGGAAATATTCTGACTCTTTTTTGGGGTAAAGGAGGTAAATCCCAGAATCCAACTGCTGTGTGATTCCCAGCTGAGTGAGATGATGTAATCCCACGAGGTGTGGGTGCAGTCAAGCCATCATTCCCCGTATTGATCCCAAATCCACTCTGCTCTCACAGGATCTGGTGCTCTGCCCTTGATGGCCACTCCATTGTCCTTTCTTTTAGAAATTACCCAAGTGCAGCCTCCTGATGCACCTGCAATTCCTGCTCTGCCTTCAGCAAGGAACAAACTCCCTCTGGAAAAGGCAAAGAGGTGCCTGAAATGCAGGACAGACAATTCCCAAATATGCTGAAGGAACGAGCTCCACTCCCCCTCGGAGCGTGGCAGGGGACTCATGGAAGGAGTGAATCCTCCTCTTTACTCAGCAGCGTGACTTAATTCCAGCAGGGAAAAATGAGCTCATGAGGGCTGCTAGTTTCCTTTTCACCTTCCCTCTCCCTCCTCCTGCAATGGGAACGGGCAGGGGAGCATTGGACTCGCGCTGACAGCGTTGGTTGAGCCGGGGAGAAGAGAAATCTGCACAGAGCTCACCCAGCTTTTCCTGGGAGGCAGGGAAGGAGCTTCTCATCCATCCCTTCAGCTCCTTCTGCCTGTGCCCGGCTCGGCGCAGCTCCATCCCCCCTTTTCCGTGGGAAGAGGATCGGTGTCAGTCTGACACCTCGTTATTACTCATCCCGGCGGCTCTTTGTCACGGAGGGATTTAACATCACACCTTCCCCTAAGTGCTCTAATTCCTGCAGAGCCTCTTCCAGCTCCGCTTGGAAGTGGTGGGAAGACAGAGGGGCGTGGGATTTCGCAGGGAGAAGCTCAGGCTGGAGCCTCAGCCGGTGCAAATCTTCTGGGATGTGCTGGATTCCAGCGTCCCGGAGCTGGCAAAGGGCTTTGGAAGTGCAGATGTCCGGGCAGAGCAACGATCCCAAAATTCTGTTTAAATGATAGGAATAAAAGCAAAACAACTTTAGGAAGTGGATGTAAATGATCCCTAATCACAACCAGGAAATCAGCGTTGCTGGTGAGGGGCTCGAGGTGGGGACAGGAGAGACACAGAAGGACCATTTTGGCCATGTCCTGCTCAGGTCACAGGGACAGACACGGCACAGCTGCCACTGGCACTGCTGAGGGCTAAACCTGACCAAGGTGCTCCAACCTGGGGGGCAAAATCCACCAGCAGGGCACCCCTAGCTCCAGGGGATGGGAAGGGAATACGAGGGACACAGATAATGCTGGCAAAGATGAGATGATCATGCTTGTGGATGTGGAAGATCTGCTGGAGAAACAAGATATAAAAAGTGCTGGAAAAATCCAGCTGAAAATCAGCTGGTTCCTCTCTCCTTGGGGACTTCTCAGTCAGTGACAAAGCCAAATGATGGCTTCAGGCTCTGGATCTTCCAACTCCCAGCCTGACAGCACCACTGAGGTGCCTCTTCATCCTCTCCTGGAATTCCAGTGGATGTTGAGTGTCTTCCCTATTAATTTTTCCTCTTTATGGGCCTTTCTGACCTCCAGCAAGAGCAGGAGGTGGGTTCATCAAAGGTGGTTACAATTCAGGAGGATTTTCCCCATGGAAAGGGTGGTCAGGCCTTGGCAGGGGCTGCCCAGGGAGGTTTGGAGTGCCCATCCCTGGAGGTGTCCAGGGAATTCCGGGCTGTGGCACTCAGTGCTCAGGGAAAGGTGGGGATCAGCCACAGCTTGGACTCAACGATCTTGGAGGGCTTTTCCAGCCTCAGTTCTGGGATTCTGAGATTCTGAGATTCCGGGATTCTGAGATTCTGGGATTTTGAGATTCTGAGATTCTGGGATTCTGGGATTCTGAGATTCTGGGATTCTGAGATTCTGGGATTCTGCTCAAACCCCCAGACAGTGCCCAGAGGGTCGTATGTGGGATAACTTAGAGTGACACCAGTGACATCCAAAGCAGGAGACCTGAAGCATTCAAACAGATCTTGTGGTCCAAAGAATGACCTGGTCAAAAATTCCTAAAAATACCATGGAACATGAGCAATAATGCTGTTCCAAAAGCAGGGATGCAGTTCCAATCTCTCCTCGATGGCTCCAAGCACTCCTGCATTTATGAACATTGAGATCAGCACCGGCTGGTGTTTTTTATTTTGTTTCACGCTTTGTTAACTTCTCTCAATTACGTGGAACGCTTTTATTTTTTTTGTTGTTGTTGTTGTGTTTGGTTTTTTTTTAAATACCCAAACTTCTGCCTGTTCCCAATTACCAAAATGAAAAAAAAAATTAAAAAAAAGAAGAAAGAAAAACAGAGTGGAAGAAGCTGGCACCAAAATGAAGTCAAGCACACAATGGAACAGAAGAGTTGGAGGCTGGAGAGATGGAGGAGTTAAGGCACGTGGTCGTAGGAAGCAGAGGAAGGCACTGACAAAGATAGAAAGAGGCCTTGAGGATTTCACAAACCCTGAAGGAAATGTCAGAGATATTTCAGTGATAATTATCCCTGCCTTCTGCTCCGGGTATTTAGAGGATTTATGTTGCCTTGGAACAACAAAAAAGCCAAATCAGTGCTGCTTTTTGGGGGGTAATTTGTTAAATCTTAATAAACGCAACCAAAGCATCGACCTGTGCCAGAGGTTCACCTTCAGCAGGAAAGTGGAGTTATCCAGACCTTTAAATAGCTCGGGATGTGTGGTTTGCTGGGCTTTGGAGTGTTTCTCCAGCGTTCAAAGTTGTTTTTAACACAAGTGAAGATGGTTTTGATTCAATTATTGCATTAGTGGGAGGCTGAGCGGGCTCGGGAGCAGCGGGGTTATGGCTCCATGAGTTAATGTTCACACCCCTTTCGGGTGTCCCAGAGGAGCTCCGCGGGCTGGCGGCCAAATCGGAGCTTGACTCGGCTCCCAGTGTGCGAGCCAACTGTTCCTGCATTTCATTTCTGTCATATCCTGGACATTAAAACACCATTAATCCAAACCTTTTGTTTCGAAGAACAACTGTGCTGTAAAACAGCGAGAAAAGCTGCCAAAGTTCCCTCAGAGCAGTGTAATATCATGGTCATCCACACAAACTGGGATGTAAAGTTCAAAAAATGGGGTTTTTTTGTGTTATTGGTGTCTAAAACACACTACAAATAAGATTTTTTTCCTGCTCGCCTTTGCCGTGGGATGAGGGGGGATGAGTCCAAGAGCAGGTTTGTCCCGGTGGGATTCCACAGCATTTCCCCCCATTTAACCATGACATAAAGGACAATCTGGGAAAAGATTTTGCTGTTGTGAAATGTGTTAACCCCAGGCTTTATTATGGACGTGGCTCTGTCCTATTTCCATTGGCTTTTCCTTGGTAACATGAGAAGCGCTCTGGCTTTTTTCTTCCCAAATTGCTGGGTGATTCAGCATGGTCTGGGAGACGCCTCCAGAGGCACGTTCCCTGCATTGGCCACAGGAGTCAGCAATATCGTCAGGATTCCAACAGCTTCCCCATCTCCACATGGATCCTGTCATTTTATCCGTGCTCGTTTAATTATCTCATTAATTATTGTAATGGAGGAGCGGAAAAAGCAGCAAAGGGTGAGGCTGGAAAACCCACGAGCCAAGGGATTTGTCCCAGACTTACTCCAAGTATCCCCCTTGTCCTAAAAACCCCTCAGCACTCCCCATTCCCACAGGGACACGACCTTGTATTCCCAGGGGATGGATGGGCAGGGCCACATCCCCATCCCAAACACGGCAGCTGAGGGAATCACGGAATCAGAGAATTGTTGAAGTTGGAAAAGCCCTTTAGGATCAGCAATTCCAACAGTGCATGCGCCCAGCTGTGTCCTGGTCACCGAGGGCATTCAGCCCTCTCCAGACCCACATTCCCAGCCACACTTCTCGGTTTTTCACAGCCTCCCCATGGAATCCTGACTTCCTCCTGCAGAGCTCTCAGCTTTTCAATCCATGGTCAAAGGAGCAGGGAGCTCCAAACATCACCACGCGCCTTCCTGCTCCACCCAAGCGGGAGCTGCTTCCTTGGCTTCGCGGGGCCCTGGATGAGCTGAATCCATAAGCACTTCCCTCTCCTCATGGTGCCTTTGGGATCAGGATGATGATGATGATGATTACGGCCAAGTGTCAGGATGTGATTTTTCACCGGGGTGTGATTTTTGGAGGGTTCCTGTGCAGGGCTGGGAGTTGGACTCGTTGATCCCTGTGGGTCCCTGCCGAGTCAGGATTTTCCATGATTCCAGGACACCCTTCAGCAGCTGCTCCCTCGCTCCCATGTGCAGGGACAGTGCTGGACTGGGCTCCTTTCCCAGAGCAGCTGAATCTCCAGGAATCCCCCATCCCTTGGGGAATATTCCAGGTAAAACAGTCCTGCAGCTTTTCAGGTGCAGCAGCGGCTGCATCATTTTAAGGACCGAGTGTTTCCTGCACGTCCTTTATTCCTCCAGAGCTGGGAGCTGGAACTGATGGAGCAAGGGGAAGTGAGGAACTGGAAGGAGGATTTAGGAAGCAAAGCCCTGCAGGAGGATGTCTCTGGCACCAGACATCCAGGAGCCACGGAAGCAGCGCCGAGCCTCTCCAGGCTGGTTTTGGGGGGATTTAAAGGAAGTTCAGACCCTCTTCCTCAAAAGGAGACATCCAAACATCAATATCTGTGACTCAGCTCATGCCTCTGGATCAACCTTCCATTCCCAAAGAAAACTGGGAATGCCCTTGCAATCAGGTTGGGCTCCTTCATCACACACGCTCCGTCTTTCATTCCGAGGCTGATCAGGGAATATTTTCAGAGGAATTTAAACCACTGTAAATCCAAGCCCAAGTCAGCTCCGAAAGAAAGAAAGGGAAAAAAAATAAATCCAATACCACCAGGAGAGAGGGAAAGATCTTTCCCCAGGCCACAAATTCTAAAGCTCCCAGACGAATTTATGACCTGGTGGTGAAACCAACACTCCTGGAGTCCAGGATCTGTCTTAGAACAAGCTGAGATGGATCCACGAGCTGTGTTTTGGGCAGGATGTTTTGCCCCCATTCGCTGTAGCATTGTCTCCAAAATTTCCCAAATCCCATCCTGATCATTCCCCCTCCTCTCCCTGCCTTAAAAGCCTTGTTTTGGCTCTGGCTGCAAGGAATAACAGAACGGAGAAGGGGAGGGAAAAGGGATCTCCGTCAGCTGCTAAACATATAAACCTGCAGATTTATTTGGTAGGAATAATCCCTGAAGGAGAAACAGATCCAATACTTCATCATCCCACAAACTGCCCACATCTGTTCGGAGACAGCAACAGGCGGCCGGGAACATGTGCCAGGAGCAGCTCGGAGGCAACCCGTCAGTGCTTCCCTGGATCCCACACCCTGCTCCCAGAAATGGCTCTCGATGCTTGTCTTCCTTGTGGAAATTGCCTCGGCTTCTCCTGGGCTGTGGAGGCTGCGGTGGGGAAGTATCCTGGGAGAGCCTGAAGAGTTCTTGGAGTACTGGGAAAGGGTTTGGGGGGGTTAAGGGGAGTTTGGGGGAGCTGGGAGGGGTTTGGGGTTTTTTTGGGGGTGTTTGGGGGTGAAGGGACCCTTCTGGATTTGTTTCTTGTGCTTTATCCATCAGGTTCAGCCCCATGGGCTGGACACCTCCTGCTATCCCACGGTGCTCCAGCCTGGCCTTGGGCACTTCCATGGAGCAGCCACAGCTTCCCCATGCCAGTGTTTTCCATCCTTTTGTTCTGCCGTGTTTCACTGCCCCCACACTGCTTTGTTTCCCATTCAGCCATGTCAAATCCTCCCAAATTTCACTTTCCCGTGGATTTATGACATTTTCTTGCTGGTTTGCACCTTCTCCTCTCTGGTGTGCTGAGAACTTGAACCAAACCATCAGATCCATGTGGAAGGATAACTCCCACATTCCCATATTGCCGTGTGTGGAGGGGATTGTGTCTCATCCTAACAACAAATTGTACATTTGCAAGAAAAAATTGGTGATATTTCACTGCATTTTGATATTTCTGATAGAACTGCCTGACTAACAGGCACCTGGTAGAGCATGGATGTCCTTTCCTGAAGATTTAGAGAGTTTAAGACATCAAATCTCCCAAGATTTGGGGTTTTTATCTGAAGATAAAGCCCAAGCTAGTCAGCAGAGCTCTTCCTGGGGGTTCAACCTTGCCTGGTCTGAAGCTCTCTCGTGGCAGTGACCTCATTCCTGTCCTCCTTTCCCCACTCCCTCTCCTCGCACAGTCACAGCTACAGAATGTTTAGAAACCTGCTGGGTGCAAAATCCACAGCGCAGGGCAGGAATTTGGGGGAAACCCTCCCGTTCTCCTTTCATCCATCTGGGATGGGGTGAGAACCTTTCCCAACATTCCCTCCCCCCCCCCACTTCATCCTACCTCTTGCTAAATAAATCATCATCTTGATAAATAAAAGTTCTTCCCCTGTTTCTCTCCTTCCTCGTGCTCAGGAGATTTTGCTTCCCCTCGGTCCTGCCAGCGGAGCTGCACATCCTGGAGTTGTTGCAGCGCAGAATTTTATAAGGAAAGGGCCAAAAGCTGAGCTGGTGCCGAGGATTTGGTGATGAGGGGAGTGCCAGGTCCCCTCTGGCTGTGCCACTGCCTTGCCAAAAGCGATTTGGGCTAAATCACTTGGATTTGCCGTAAATCCCCACAATTTATCCTTTTGTTTAAGATCTCTCTGTGCCAAGGTGAGCAGGATCTTGTTCACCTTAGAGTCTGCAGTGGGACATACTGGAAATTTCCTCCAAAATCCAATGTGCAGCTGACTTTAACCTGGAATTCTCCACCATAAGCACCAGGAAAAATATTTTCTCCCACGGCTTCAGCCCTGGACATGAGGGGACAAAGTGCTGGGCCACTTCCCATGGGAAACACAGCCCACAACGCCCTAATTTTGGCATTTAATTAGAATTTCAGCTCTTTGGAAACCCGGAAATATGGAATAACCCAGTGCCTCAGTCTCCTGAGTCATTACAGGACCAGGATGCTCCCAGCTGCATCATGAGCCCGACAGGACAAAATCCACCCTGCAGAGAGGCACTGAAATCCACCCAAAATCAGCCAAATTCCAGGGGCTGAATCCCCTCAGCAGAGAAACCCAGGGAGGAACGGATGGAGCCAGGGGCTCTCAGGGGTTCCACAATTTCCAGGCTCTCCCTGTTTTTCCACCAGGGGAGGGAAGCAGGGCTGGATCCGTGGCTGTCAAAGGGCGATTGTGGGGGTTTGGAGCAGGGCAGGGTGGAAGGGGTTCCCCTGTGAGAGCCACGCGGCTCTGTTGACTTTTCACACCTCATTAAGGAGGAAAACTCACCAGGCTCCCGACTGACATTCCCGGGATCGCCGTCCCCACCAGCAATCAGCATCTCTGTGTTCGGGCTCTCGTCGTTTTAGGGCCCAGGGTCAGCTGGAAAAAGCTGCTCGGCCAAACTGTCTCGAGAAATCTCCTCCCTGAAGAGTTTCATTGTCCAGCTTAAGGCTCTGATAAGATCCCCAAGTCTGGGCCTTTGGTTTTCCAGAGGGGCATCCCGATCCCACACGGATCCGTGTGGAAGTGCAGTGCCTGGGCTGGGGACCGTCCCCTTTGCTGGGCACGGGGTGTGGGGCAGATTTGGGATTTCTGGCTCCGTGCCTGCAAAAAGGTGGATCCTGCAGGACAATCTGCAGCCTGGTGTCACCTGGAATGTGCCCAGAGCAGAGAGGGCATGGAAAAGTGATGGACAAAGACGCGGAAGAGTGGTGGATAAGGACATGGAAAAGTGGTGGACAAAGATATGGAAAAATGGTGGACAAAGATGTGGAAAAGTGGTGGATAAGGACGTGGAAAAGGGGTGGACAAAGATGGGGAAACGCGGTGGATAAGGACATGGAAAAGTGGAGGACAAGGACATGGAAAAGTGGTGACAACGACGGGGAAAAGTGGTGACAAGGACATGGAAAAGTGGTGGATAAGAACATGGAAAAGTGGTGAACAAAGATATGGAAAAGTGGTGGACAAAGATATGGAAAGGTGGTGGACAAGGACATGGAGAAGTGGTGGACAAAGATATGGAAAAGTGGTGGACAAGTCCGAGGGCTGGGCATGTCTGGACGAAGCAACTCAAGGGATGGTGTGAGCATGAAAATCCCTCCCTGATGACTTTTTTTAATGTCCAATTTCACCCTGATTTTGTTTCTGGACCATCCCAGGATCTCTGAGCTCCAGATGTTTCACAGCACAATTTTGAAACACAAAATTAAATGATAAATGCATCACCACAGACTCTGATTAATTAATTCTATTTCCCTTTTAATTTGAGTGACACACAGCAAATAAATACTAAAAATGACACCTGAAAATAGAAAGATCATTTGTGTGAATGTGTTGTGGCTGCATAAAATGGGCAGGTTTTCATTTGGCTACTTTTTAGTTACTGGAGTGGGAGAACTGCAAATAAAACCCCCCCCGGAAGCTCCAGTTCTGGGTCAAAAGCTGCAGTTTATGTCACAAACCCCTCAGGGAATGATTTTTGATGCAAGGAGCAGAACAGATAATTTGGAAAACACAATATAAGGGACTTAGTACAGATTTAGGATTGAGGAAATCAATTTTTTAAAGGGGAAGCGCTTTTTGGAAAGAGTTGGATCCAGGAGGAGACACACAGATTCCTGGGGGAGAGGATGGAAATGACTTTTTTTCCTTTTTATGTGAGATCATGTTACTGGTGGAAAAATTGACCTGCAGGGACTGATTTCCTCCTTTGTGTCACTGACCATCTGCCAAGACTGAATTTCTGGATATTAAGGGCTCAAAATCCAAACGCTGCAAGGCCACGTTTAAACCTGAGCCTTGTGCAATGCCCAACTTCCTCCACATCCCAAATCAAAAATCCTTAAGAATTGAACTCATCTGGGACAGGAGTGATGCCCTTTGTGAGGACATTATTTTAGGGCCCTTCAAAAAACCATCTCGAGGCACCTTCCACTCAAACTGTAAAGAGCCCAGACTCCAACCACTCTGTTCTCTCGGCTGCTCCAACAGCTCTGGCATTCCAGGGAAATCTCAGCGGCGTTTCTCCCGTCTTGTCCCAGGATATTGCAACATTTTGAGTGTGTCAAGCCCTGCTAAAGGTCAGGAGATGCCTGGAGTTGGTGCTTTGCATGGAAACAGCTCCAGCTCGGAGCATTTTGGTGGCACAGACACCAAGCCAGGCCTTGTGTGCCTTTTGCTGTTTTTCCTCCTGCGCCTCTCGGGATGGGATTTGATACTTTTGAGGGGAGGTGGGTGCCAGCCGAGGTTTCTTCTTGTCACAGTTTGATTCAGATGAACTTGGAGGAGAATTCCTCTCATCAGCCGCCTGGAATGTGTGGAGGAGGCTG
This sequence comes from Origma solitaria, assembly GCA_013397895.1. NCBI lineage: Eukaryota > Metazoa > Chordata > Aves > Passeriformes > Acanthizidae > Origma > Origma solitaria. The sequence continues at coordinate 1,992,022 of VZRL01003210.1, forward strand.
AAGTTCAGGTTGGTTTTTTCACAAAGTCTTCCCTGGGTTTTGGTTTGGAAACCCCAAATTCAAATGAAAGATTGGGGACTGAGATAAGAGAGATCTGAGATCCAGCTCAAGCTGATTTTGCTTTCACAAACCCCAAACCATCTCAGTTTGTTCTTCACAGAAATGAGGGAGGAAACCCCCCAAACTTTCATCTGACCCCTCCTCGAAATTCTTTTGATGCTCGAGATAAAATGGAAGCGAGATTCTCACAAAATCTTGGGGGAAGAAGAGGCCTCAAAACAAGAGGTTCTGGCCCTGGGTGGATGTGACCCAGCACAGCTTGGCAGGCCAAACTGTGAAGTCATTGATCCTGGGAAAAGTAATAAGTCCCATTTGACAGCTCAAGAAAACCCAGTCTGACCCTGGGCTTGGTTTTGATCCCACTGATGCAGCTGGAGACCTCCAGGAGCACAAAAATGGCAGCTCTGAGCCAGCTGCCAAGTGGAAAATGGGTGGAAAAAAATCTGTCCTGCTGAGATGGGGAATAGGAAAATGTCTCTCCAGGACAGGTCTGATCCCTCAGATCATTGGCTGAATTTATTCAAAATCATAGAATCATGGAATTGCTGAGCTTGGCAAAGAGTCTCCAGGATTCTGGAGACCAAGCTGTGCCTGATCCCCACCTTGTCCCCAGCCAAGAGCACTGAGTGCCACCTCCAGGAATTCCTTGGACACCTCCAGGGATGGGCACTGCAAACCTCCCTGGGCAGTTCCAATGCCTCACCACCACTTCCATGGAGAAAATCCTCCTGATACCCAATCTGAACTTCCCCTGGTGCAGCTTGGGCTTTTTCCCCTTGTCCCGTCCCTGTTCCCTGGAAGCAGAGCCTGATCCCCCCCTGCTATTCCCTCCCGTCAGGAGCTGTGTAGAGCCACAAGGTCCCCCCGAGTCTCTTTTTCTCCAGGATAATTCCCCCCCCAGCTGCCTTTCCATAGGTGGGGGGAGCTGGGAAAACAGCCCTGTCCCCTGTCAGAAACCCACGGAGTGTCCAACTGGCTCCGGTGGGATGGAAAACGCAGAATCTCCCAACAGGAACTGTTTACTTCTTCCTCCCACCACCTTGGGCTGTAACATCAGCAGCCAGCTCGGAGTTTGGAAGTTCTCAGAAGCTCTGGAAGCTGCACAGGGTTTAGGACTGAACCTCGCCAGGCTAAAGGCTCACAGCCCTCCAGGTCAAGGCCTTTTAAGGACTCTTTTATTGCAACTTTTGCAAATCCATTAAAAAAGAAAAGGAAAACACTCCTCCTGAAGATTGCACCTTCGAAACGACAGCTACCTACAAAGTTTTACCACAGTAGTTCAAAGTGTTGGAAAAGACACTTTTACATTTAGCAGGGAACAGCAGGTTTTAATCTGTTGTGAGTTTTTTTTCTCCTCAGCATGTTCTGAGTCTGTTCCGTGAGTGTTATCTGTCCGGTTTCCAGGTTTTTATAATCCACTGGGGCCTGTGTAAATCTCAGGATTTCCTCTGCAGACTCGGCTCATGTTCCACAGCTGTGCTGGAGCACATGTGTGAGGAAATTAGAAATGAAATCAGCTGATCCAGCGTGGATTAGGACAAGGAGAGAGACCCGAGCCTTGCAGGCTCCATGGCCCATCCAGGGGGTCAGTGCCACCCTCCGGAGCGTGGCCATGGTGGAATCAGTGTCCCCTCACAAGAGGAGTGACATCCGCACTCTGATCCTGCACAGGGGACACTCGAGGGCTTTACTCAGAGGGTGGGGAGGCCCTGGCACAGGTGCCCAGAGAAGCTGTGGCTGCCCCTGCATCCCTGGAAGTGTCCAAGGCCAGACTGGACAGGGCTTGGAGCACCCTGGGATAATGGAAGGTGTCCCTGCCCATGATGGGGGGTTGAAACTAGATGACCTTTAAAATTTCCTTCCAACCCAAACTATTCCAAGATTTCACAGTTCTCTGATGGTTTTTCCCATCTCTTGCCCATCCAGTTGGAGGAAATTTGCATCATCAGGAGGTGTCAGCTCAGAGGAGGCCACAAGTGGTTAACTAAGGTCATGGTTCCATGAATTCTCTGAACTGGATTCACTGTGTCCATCTGCTCCAACTGGGCACCAGCAGCAGGGAATGAACCTTCCTGGATGCTCAGCAAGAGCAGGACAATGTTTGATGCCAAAATCTGCAAATCTCCCACAAAATCAGTGCCAGCAGCACCAAGCAGACCTTGCAGGATGCAGACCAAGGGCAGAGCAATGCTCAGTCCCAACATCTGTCCATGGCAGAAACCTCCTGGGATATTGGGAGATGCTACCCAGCACCTCCCTCTTGGCGAACTTTGTGCAGCCAGATGGAGGATCCTGCTCCATGTGCTCTGTGGGCTCCATGTGCTCTGTGTGCTCCATGGGCTTCATGGGCTCCATGGACTCAATGGCTTTCATGTGCCCCATGTGCCCCACGTGCTGCATGTGCTCCATGTGCTCCATGAGCTCCATGGGCTTCCTGTGCTCTGTGATCCATGTGCTCCATGTGCCCCATGTCCTCCATGTGCCACATGTGCCTCATGTTCTCCACGGGCTGCATGTGCTCCATGTGCTTCCTGTGGTCTGTGATCTATGTGCTCCATGTTCTCCATGTTCTCCATGTGCTCCATGTTCTCTATGTTCTCCATATGCTCCGTGTGCCCCATGTTCTCTATGTTCTCCGTGTTCTCCATATGTCCATGTGCCCCACGTGCACCATGTTCTCCATGTTCCCCATGCGCTCCATGTGCTCCATGGGCTCCATGTGCTTCCTGTGCGCTGTGATCCATGCGCTCCATGTGCTCCATGTTCCCCATGCGCTCCATGTGCTCCATGTTCTCCATGTTCCCCATGCGCTTCCTGTGCGCTGTGATCCATGTTCTCCATGTTCTCCATGTTCTCCATGTTCCCCATGTGCTCCATGTTCTCCATGTTCTCCATGTTCCCCATGTGCCCCATGGGTTCCCTGCTCTCCACGTGCTCCACGCTCCCCATGGGCTCTGGCAGAGGAGGGCAGGGCTGACCGCTGGGGCTCAGGGGTTCATCGCTGCCCCGGAGCTGTTGGGGGCGCGGGGCTGTACCAAAACCGGGCTCAGCGTGGGCTCAGCCTGCGGGGCCGGGCAGGGGTTGAGTGCAGCCCCAGGGCTCCGGCAGTTCGGGGCTGAGCCTTTCCCTGCCAGCAAATCCCACTTCAGAAAGATTCCCCCCCACAGCAAACCTTTCTCTGGGGAGATGGGTTTGCCATGAAATCCCCGTGCCAGCTGAGTTCTACCTGCTTGAAGTTCTCTGAGTGCCCCAGGGCCAGGGAGGTCACCAGGGAGGGTCACTCCTTCCCTCAGAAGGAGCCAGGAGCATCCCAGGCATCTGCTGTGGGATTTCTCAAGCTGAACCATTTTTCATCAGTTTTTTTGGCTATTTCCACCCCCAAGAAGCCCAAATCCCCAGCTGCAGGACCAACTTTCACTCCTATTAGAGATGGGTTACTCCTGAAAAAACTCTCCAGGCTTCCCAGAGCTGGGAACACCGGGAAAGGGAAGGGAATCAAGGGAATTGCAGTGTTGAGCAGGGCAGAACTGGCACCGCAAGAAGTGTGAGCAGCTGTGGGTGAACCCTGCAGTTCAATAACCCTGAGCAGGTAAATTTAATCAACTCCTCACCTGAGTGGTTCCTCCCTTTTCCAGCACCTGGAGGATCACAAACATCCCTTTATCTCCAGATTGTCTCATGTGGAATTGGCAGCTGGGCTGGCTCCAAACGCCTGTGTGAAGCTGGAATTCCTGAAAGACTTTTCAAGGGGTGAGTGGTGCATTCCACGGTCTGGCAGCACCCCCGGCTCCGCTCCTGGATCAGGAGACAAAAGGGAATGAGGCTTGGAGTGCGCGTTCCCAACGAGATCCATGGATGTGACACCCGTGTGGCTGGAAAACCCCGCTCCTTTTCCTTTTAAAGCAGCAAAAGCACGGGAATCTAGCCCAGCTTTCCTGCATATTCAAGCAGCATTTCTCCCTCTAGGCCTCGTGCGCAGGGAAGCAGAACAAAGGGAAAACGCAACTGCTGTGAACTGAGATGAACTTCCAGACAAAGCTTGGGGAAGGAATTCCAGCTCTTGGGAGCTGCTTGGTGTGGTGGCCACTGGCCCTGACTCCTGGCCAGCTCAGCTTTACATGGATTTGCGATCAATAAATCCCTGCCCTGAATTCCTGGTGGGCTCTGGTGCCAGGGTGGTGGAGCTGGCATGACACTCCTGTGTCTAGCTTTTCCTGGGGTTGGAATCTGGCTGGAACAAGGTTTGAAGGTGCCTCCAACAGGGAATATTTGGTTTCTCCCAGGGCAAGCATGGCAATTCCGTGCAATTACTGCTCCAGACAGTAAAATTTCGGATGAAACAGAGCTGGACTTAATCCTTAACCAACATTCCTGCTTCTGTGGAGAAGGATATCCCAAGGGAATTTCCTATCATCTTGGTAAGAAACAACCCTGAGCTCCAGAACTTGGTTCCCTGCATGGATTTCTTGCTGTTCTGAGGCTTTAACGCCTCAGGAGGTGCAAGCTCTGCCTTCATTTTCCTCCTTGATGAAGCACCCACACTAATAGGATTTTCTGTCTCTTCCAGGGATTTTTGAGGAGCGCTGCCCTGGATCTTGCTCTGTGAAGTCGGGAAGCAGCTCTGGAGCAGGAAAAGCTTCCCAAAAGCTGGGATGGAGAGGCAGGACAGGTGCTCACACCCTTGTGTGGAGCCTCATCTACTGCTGGAGGCCAAGGAGGGGCTGGAAAACTCCTGGAATTTGGCTCCTCGGGCGCTTTTGCATCACCCATGAGGTTCTGGACACAGCCATGGGATGCAGGATTGCCACATCCACAACCACATGGGAAAAAATTCCCTCTTGGAGCTCCAGAAGCTTCCAGCAGCTCAGCTAAGCTGGAACTGGCAGCTGTGGGAAAGTTTGGAAAGATTTCCTGCTTTTCCTCCACCTGTTTGGCTCTTTGGCCCCGGTAGGATGAGGAGTCTCCACACGCGCCGTTGGATATATGGAATTTTGGTGGCTCACATGCAATCCCTGGACACTGAGGAGGGTTCAGAGCCCCCGACACGGCTCTTCCTCCCACCTCTGCTCCATGGGAGGCCCAATCCATCCCCATTCCTGCCCCGTGGCCCCATCCCTGTGGCGGATCCAGGCGGCTCGTGTTCCGTATCCCGAGGATCCCGGCTTGCTCCGTGGTTGTTGTTCCTCCCAAACCACCCAGACTGCGTCCAGATGTCCTCCCTCAGATCCAGCTGTTCCGGGGGAGGGAATTGCAGCTCCCAGCTGTTTGTCCCTGCTCCCCTGCCAGCAGGGCCGCCGGGGTCAGCGCTCCCTCATCCATCTCTGTCCGGAGCTCTCCGTTAGCGCGGACCTGCTGCTCATTCCCCCTTGGAATTCAGCTTGGTTTGCTCTGGAGGAGCTCGGGCAGAAAGGGAAAACTCCTTGCCTCCATCCCAATATCAGCATCCTGCAGGCCAGGAGAGGGGTGACACCACTGAGCTTCCTTTTGGTGCAAAAATTTCCTTGGAGGGACTCATTGTGGTGCGGAATTCCTGCTCATCCCTCCCTCCCTCCCTCTGTGCTGTCTTTCCCTGCATTCCCACCCCAAGGGAGGCTCGGGGCAGTGGATGGAGCCCTGATCCCGGGCCAGGAGCCAGCAAATTCTTAGGATTAATCCCATCCTGCCCTCTCCGTGTTGTGTGGCCTTGGGCAAAGCAGGGATCACCTTATCCTGGCTTCTTTGCAAAGCAGGGATAACCATCCTGACTTTTCCCTCCTCCCTCGAGGGTTGTTAGATAATGCTTGGAAAACACTCCGGGGGCGAAAGCCCAATTCTTGGAAAATCCAACCATTCCCAGCCCTCCTCGGGAGCGGGAACACAGCAAATGTGATTCCCAACAGAGCAGGAGCCACTAAAATGTTGGGAGTTTTGTGTGAGAGTGTCCAAGAGGGCAGGAAGAGCAGTTTGAGCTCAGCTTAACGTGATTCATGTGGGTTGGGACTCAGATAAGCTGAGCTTAAAGGATACAAGACTCCTGTTTCTGCTTCTGATTCCTAAGCTTGGGTGGGTTTTTTCCCTACTTTTTTTCTCTCCTGCTTTTCCTTCCTTAAACGACTTCTCCCAGATCCTCATTAAGTTCTGGAAGTTTTGGGTGTGCTGGTTTCTATCTCCAGCCCCAAAGTGGTGGCTCATCTTCCTTCATTTCAAACCAAAAGCCAAACTCAGGGAAAAACTCCCTGTTTTCCTTTTTTCGTTTTTTTCAGACGTGCACAATACCTTCCCCCTGCGGAAAAGCAGCCACACATCTGGAGAGTGTTTTCCAAGGAATTATCACAACAGTGTCCCCAGCTTCATATTTTTATGTGCAACACATTAAAAATCACTGAGGGAGGGGAGGGGGGAACCCATGAAAAATATTAAAATTAAAAAGCAACAAATTAAGAAAAAAAATTTAAAAATAAATCCAATCCCTCTCCTATAAAGATGAGTTTTCATTTGGGAAGGATGGGAACCAGTGATCTTACGGAGGAGTTTGCAGTTGGAAAAGCTGTGATTTGTTTATTTAATCCTGGTTTTTCCCTGGGGGAGTCCTCAGGGAGGGGGGACACCTCTGGGACAAGGGGGATCCAAGTTTTGCGCTGGGCTGAGGATCCTGGGGAAAAGCAGAGCGTGGATGTGCAGGGATTGGGGTTTTTCCTGGTGGAAGGAGCCCTGGGTGGCTCTGTCCCTGAGGCTGCCGATATTCTGAGTCTTGCAGATCCTCTGGGAATCTTGGCAAGATCTTGGTGATTTCAGAGGCCATTAATCCCCAAAAATTTCTGGGAATTGTGCAGAAGGACTTTGACACTCTCCGAATGGGGAGAGTGAGCTCTGCTCTCCATGGAAGGAATGCAGGGAACTTCTGGATCAACATGGGCACAGAGATCCCTCATTTTGGGACACTCTAGGCATCAAGGTGCTGTTCCATAAGGAAAAACAATTCCTGAAGAGCCCAAACAAGCAATAAACTCCAAAAAATGCGCTTGGTAAATAAATTGCGACCCCAAATCTGTCACTTCCTGCCCTTCCTTTCCATGCATCCCGTGATGAGCTGCACTTGGCAGGTCCAAAAGCACCTGAATTCCTTTATTGGCTCCTTCCAAGGGGATATAAAGCATTCCTGGGAACCAATGGGAAGCAGGATCCTAAAAGCCATGGTGACAGCTGCATTCCAAAAGCAGAGAGACAAAGGAATGGTAGAATAATCTGGAGTGAAATAAAGATTTTAATAGGAAAACCAAGTCTTCCGAGAGTGAACATGATCCAAAGCAAACCAGACCTTTATATTTGGGAACCTGGGAGAGGGAGGGGAAAAAAACCCTCTCATTTTTTCCCCCCTAAACCAAATTATTCCTCATGGAGCAGTTTCAGATCTGCTGCTAAATTATCAAACTCTGTCTCTGGGGAAAAGAGACCAAATAAACATCCAGCATTCTGTGATTTTTGTGTTTCATTGTTGAAGGAGGTTCAGGTGAGTGGAAAAGCAGCCTGGCCATGGATAACCAGGCAATTGGAATAAAATCACTGGATGTTTGGGAATGCTGAGGAGATGTGGAGCCTTTGATAAATCAACATCTTAAAATAACAGAAAAAAACCCAAACATTTTCTTGGGATGTGGGTGCCAAGATTTTCCCAGTCTGGAGGAAGCTGGGTCCCAACACATTGGATGGAGGAGGTGGAGGATTTGAATGTGCCTGAGCGAGGTTAAAAGGGCCAAAAAGATGGGAATGGATCCGGGATTGTGTCATGGATCAGAACAGGTTTGGTTGGACATGTGGGAAGGAAGAGCCGAGGAAGGAGAGTCCTGCAGGAATGGGATCCTGCAGGAATGGGATCCTGCAGGTCAGCTGTGAGGGATAGGGTGGAAAATCCCACTGCGACCAAGAGCTGGAGGAAAACCCTCAGGCATTCAGGGATGGGAGATATTCCATGCCCTAATCCCAGGCTCCTCACACCTTTCCCAGTCTAAATCGGCTCTTCCCAACCTCATTTCCATGCCTGGAGTTTGTCAAGGAGAAGATCCAGGAGTGCTGCTGTGAGTGCTGAGGTGAGCAGTCCACGCCGATGGAATTCCTGCTCCAGGGATTTGGGACAGGTGAGGGAAGGATGGATCTCAGTCCTGTCAGGTTTTCCTCACCAGAAACCATCCCAAAGCAGAGATTCCCAAGGAAAGGCACCTGGTTCCCCATCCCAAGATTTCCTTCCTGATGGCTCAATCTGATCTGGGCAAATCCAAAGAAATTCTGGGCTTTCTGGGTGCTTTCCTGAAGGAAAATGCAACCCCCCAGAACTGGAAATTTGCCTTTTCAAAGAGAGTTTGGAAGTTCAGCTTCATTTCCATCAGCAGGGTTCCCATGGGAAATTTTCCATGGATCTGGATGGAATCTACCCCCAAAATGATGGAGTTTGGATGTGGGAATTTCACGTTTTCCTCTTCAAACAGAGGAAATTTCATCTCTTCTGCTGGTCCAGAGGATCCATCAATCACATCTTTTTAAGGAAAAAGCCCTTTCCAAGCTCTCCACACTCCAGGATTTTATGGTTTTCGTCTTTTACCCTCGGGTGAATCAGGGTCAGCACCAGCACTTGGCCAATTTGGAATGAATTTTCCACAAAATTCACTTTCTCCTTTGTTTTCCACAATCAGGAAATTCCCTTTTCATGGATGTGCAACTGGAAAAAGGAAACACAAAGGGAAAGTCCATTGATCTGGAAGGAATATTTGAGTTTGGGGTCTCCAAATATTGAGTTAAAAATCAGGGAAATGTGATGGAAATTTTCCACAGCTCTGAGGCTGAGTAGAACAGATTGTGTGAAAAGTCCTGGGATGAAGCAGCACTTTTCGATCTGGAATCAATCCTGGCAGGAAGTGGAAACATTTGCCATGGAGTGGGAAACAACACATGGTTGTTGCATTATATTTACCCAATAAAGTCGCTTTTTTCATGTAGGATTGGGGGGAAAAAAGGCATTTAATAAAAGAAGGATGCTGGGAATGCTTTTCCAGTTAAACAGGAATAGATGAGGAATATTTTTTTCCATTTTCTCAGGATTTTAGCAGGTGGGGAATGATCCTTCCATGATGCCTGTGCTGGAAAAATAAACAAATATCCTGGATTTTTTGCCTTAGGTTGCTCTGCTGAGGAGAAATATTCCTCCTGCATCCCCACTGCGGATCCCAAATCATTCCCATGGTAGCTGAGAGCCCCTGGACAGCTTGGAGTGACCCAGGGGAGGGACTGGAGAGCCGAATTTTGCCGAGTGCTCCCCCATGCCAGGCTGGGGGAGAAGCGCTCGGGAAGCCAGGCTGAATTCCCGGCTTTGATTGCCACGTGCGTGGGATCTCACAGGAGGAGCGTGGGCAGGGAAGCAAAGGAAGGAGCGCTGCCACCTCCACGCGGCATTTCAGAAGGAATCAGACCCTGCCTGGAAGGAGAAGGACCTGCTGGCGAGGCTGGGGTTGTGTAACGGGACGGGAATGCGCGGGGGTGGCGTGTGGGATGTGCCACCCCTGCTCCCACCCAGGGCTGCGGGCTGGGGTCCTGCTGGATCCCACCCTGATCCGTGGGGAATGGCAGCACCCCGGCCATGGGTGTGGGCACGGCACAGGCTCAGCTGCTGGGCTGTTCCATTGGGCTGGAAGGCTTTCCGTGCAAACCTCGGGAATTGTGTCCACACAGCAAAGCACAAAGTGTGGCTGGAGCTCTCCCAAAGCCTCCTTCCCTCTGGGCAGCGCTGCCTCGTGGGGCAGCTGATGAGCCTGCTTGTCCAGGGGGTTAGAATCCCAGAATTCCAGGATGATTGCAGTTGGAAAAGCCCTCCAAGGCCATGGAGTCCAAGCTGGGCCTGATCCCTACCTTCTCCCCAGCCCAGAGCATTGAGTGCCACCTCTGGTCGTTCCTTGGACACCTCAAGGGATGGGAGCTCCAAACCTCCCTGGGCACTTCCAATGCCTGAAACCCTTTCTGTGAAAAGATGATTTTTCCTGGCGTCCAGCCTGACCATCTCCTGGCACAGCTTGAGTCCTTGGATTTCTCTGATGTGTCCATGGGTGAAAGCCCTGCTGGGTCCTTCACTCCCAGAGGGAATTTCCCAGGATGGGGACTGGGGAATGGAGACGTGTGGGTGACCCCATTGGGGTCCTCCAGTGCCACCCCTGCCATGGGCAGGGACAACTTCCACTGTCCCAGGTTGCTCCAAGCCCTGTCCAGCCTGGCCTTGGACACTTCCAGGGATCCAGGGGCAGCCACAGCTCCTCTGGGCACACTGTGCCAGGGTCTTGCCACCCTCCCAGCCAGGAATTCCTTCCCAATAGCCCATCCAGCCCTGCCCTCTGTAGTGGGAAGCCATTCCCTGTGTCCTGTCCCTCCATCCCTTGTCCCCAGCCCCTCTCCAGCTCTCCTGGAGCCTCTTTAGGCCCTGGCAGGGGCTCTGAGCTCTCCCTGCATCCTTCTCTTCCCCAGGTGGGACAATCCTAGTATTTCCAGCCTGGCTCCAGAGCACAGGAGCTCCAACCCTCTCATTCCCTCCCCAGTTCCCACAGGGCTCTCCAGTGAACCCAATTCCAGGAAAATGGCACCAATTCCTGAATTTTTGCTGCTCAGAGCTTGTTTCCACAGACACGTTTCAAACACTGCACCTGGAGAACTTTCTTTCCTCAGTTCTCACTTATCCCATTCTTGATGGGAATTATTACAACCCAGAGCAGCTCAGACCTTCCAGTGTCCTGAACATTTTCCAGCCAGGTAAATCCAGCTGGGAAAAGGATCAGGATTCAAACCACAAGGACACTTGTGCCTATTCCTCATCATTTTTAACCTTTGCCTGTTGCAAAACCTCTCTGTGGTGTCTGGGAAGGGAGAGACAACTGGAGACCGGGAAAAAACAACTTTCCTTTTCTCGGAGTGCCTGCAGCTGTCAGCTGAACCCATTCCTGCCCTCTCCAGAACAACAGCTGGAGCAGCCAAAAATGGGATGGAGCTGGGCATGGAGCAGAGCCCCTGGAGGGATCATTTACAGCCAGCACCTCACAGATGCCACTTCCGTTCAAAAATATCAACCGGGCAGGAAAAAAACACCCCACAGATGGAAAAATTATTTGCCTGACATTGGGAATTCTTGTTGTTACATGACCCCCACCATGTGCTGTGCTGGAAAAGGCGGGAGGGGAAGGAGAGGGAAACTGGAGGAAGGAAAAATTCTCCATGAATTCGCTTTTCACCTGTTGTCTCCGGCTGGGGTGTCTGGGGATGTCTGTGCTGCTGAGGGCAAGATGGGGCCACTGGTTTGACTCCAAGGATTGTTTTTCCCCCAGAAATATTTCCAAAAGGATGGGATTTTCTGGCCAGCGAGCGGCGTTTTTGTTTGCTGTCTTATGGAGTGATGAAATTGGGTGTTTTTCCCTGGAAAATCCCACTCCAGCTCAACTTGGAGTGAAGGGAAATTTGCTGATGAGCTCTGATGTGTTTGCACTGCTCCTGCTAAGGCAGGGAATGTCTGGCTGGAAATTGGGATGGAAGAGATGGAACGCAAGGGATGGAGCACGGGGAGGTTCCTGTGAGCCACACACCTCCCAGCATCCCAAAATCCTGACCCACTCGGGACCACGGAGCTGGAATGAGGATGTGCTGAGCCTGCATGGATAAAACACCCCTAAAACATTGGATATCAGGGAAAGGCTCTGTGATTGGGCACTGCCCAGGGAATGAGCACATTCCCAAGGCTGCCAGAGCTCCAGGAGCATTTGGACAGTGCTCAGGGTGGGATTGTTGGGGTGTCCTGGGCAGGGCCAGGAGTTGGATTTTATAATCCTGATGCCTTCCAACTCAGGATATTCTGTGATTCCATGAAAACATCCCTTCCACCAAAGGAATCCTAAGCCCTTTTCCCTGCTGTGGAGTTATCAATAAGATTTGGGGAAATACCAATATTATTTGGGGAGATATCAATGTCATTTGTGAAGAAATCAATATAATATTTGAAAATGTCAATACGAACCATCAATATCCTGGAGGAAACATTCCCAGCATTTCTCAGCTGGTGCTTCCCAGGTCCAAAGTTCCTGCAAACACGGATTAGTTCCAGCCCTGGAGCTGATTAATCACTGCCTCCCCTCCGTGCTGCAGCTCTTGTCAACATTGCAGGCTTTGTCCGGGGCTTATTCCCAGCATAATCCACTTAATCAGAGCTGCTCCCTTCCCTTCCCTTCCCTTCCCTTCCCTTCCCTTGCCTTCCCTTCCCTTCCCTT
>VZRL01003210.1:2004448-2039116 GCA_013397895.1 Origma solitaria
TTCCCCTTCCCTTCCCCTTCCCTTCCCTTCCCTTCCCTTCCCTTCCCTTCCCTTCCCGCACACGGCTCATCCCAGAGCCTCCAGCGGAGCCTCCTCTGCCACATCCCCGATGGAGCTGGAGCTGCAGCCAGAGCCTCTCCCGGCTCCGGGAGTGGGAGCAGACACGGCCAAAAAAGTGGGGACAAAGTGGGGACAGGAGCGCGGGTGGGGCAGGGATGGGGAGGGGTTGGGGGGCTCGGAGGGGAGATGGATCCAGAGCCTTCCCAGGCAGGATGAAATGGGGAGAGAGAAGGGAAAAGAGGGGAAAGGGGTGAAGAGAGGGGAAAGGTCCTGGCCCAGGGGCACGGGAAAGGTGTGGATGCTCCATGCTCGGAGCTGTTTGATGCTCATGCAGGTGCAGCCCTGGCATCTCCTCCTCAGCTCGTGCCTCTTTCGGGGCTGCATTAGGGACCTGCGGGGTCTCTTCAGACTTGTCTGAGTGTGACACTGGGCTTTCCCATTTCCCACAATATTCCAAGAACCTGGAAGCTACAAAATGTGCATCCAAGCTCAGCCAGCCGGACCAATCCTAGAACAGGGGACACTTCCCTCAGCTCCTCTTTGTCCTCCCCTTCCATCCACAGGAGCCCGGCACGAGTCCCCTCCAATTTGGGGCTTTCTGGATTTCACTTTTGGCATTCCCAGATCCCAACACTACCCACCCATCCCATCTCCCCCTTTATCCGAGCGTGGGAAGCCACAGAGCCCCACATCCCCTACCTCCAAAGCTCCCAGGAGCCTCGGGCTGCTCAGCAGGGCTGGGAAAAGGCGGCGAGGAGGAGGCGCGGAGGGAACTTTTCCTTCGAACTTCAGCCTCCCCATTAGGAGCGAGCGGGAAACATTTGCTGGTGGGAGAATGTTCCCGGTGACAGGTCCTAAAATAATCGTGGAGGTGACATGAGTGAGCGACACAGATAATGAACACGAGTTGGTGGAGCTGCCAGCGTTTGCTGCTCAGCTCCGTGGTCCCCAAGGAGGCTCTGCCGCCCCCGCTGGGCCTAATTTAGGAGAAAGTTTGGGAGTTCGACTTCACCCCGAGCGGAGCCGCCGTGCTCCAACTTTTCCCGTTCCTCTGATGGCAGATAAACATTAACTCTTGGCTGGTTGAGGTTGGGATTTAATTTCCAGCTATTTTTCAGTCCTCTGGGGGAACGTAACTCTTTCAGTGTCCCAAAAAAACGTGCCCGGTGTCGTGTCCTCACCCAAAGGAGTTCATCCCTTTTTAGCAGGAGATTAGGGATCATTTCCAGCACTGCAAGGAGTAAATGTCACTTCCAAAGGATCATTTTGCTTGCAGCTCTCAGGCAATCATGGTACAAATATTGGAAGAGGATTTAGGCTCGGGAAAGCTGATCATGGCCACAGAAATGGATTTTTGTTGGGATCTGGAGATGCGTTTGCAGCATGTGGAAACATCACTGTATTCCCTTGGATTTCTTTCCAGCTCTGGAAGTTTAGATGAAATGCTTTGGGAGGAACAAATCCCTGTGGATTTGGAGCAGAGCTGGACCCTCTCTGTGAATAAATGGAGAAAATCTTTGGGGTGGGATGGTTTAATTTGGAGATGGCACCTGCCATTGGGCTGAGATGGTCCCAACCTCATCCGGTCTGGGAATCTCGCAGATTTTAGGCTGGGAGCCATGAAGGATTTGGGCTGTGGGTCCAAACTCCAAGCTGGACATGAAGCTCCCAGCCTGCAGCCCTTTGGGTAGCTCAGGATGCCAAAGGATGATTCGCTGCTTTATCCCACACCGAGGAGAGAGGAATTCAGCTCCAAGTTCCTCTCCCACAGTCAGGACAAACCAAATCCGGTGGATCATTCCTGTTCTTCCCTTCAAATCTCGCGGTGAACTTCTGCTTGTGCCTCCAAGAACAAATATTTCCATGATCCTGAAAAAAGCTTATATTTTGCTGGAGAAATCAGTTGGATCTTCAGTGAATACCCTTTGGGGTTTTTCTGTGACTTTTATGTCCAGGCAAGCATAGGGAGTTCCCATTTGTGCTATTCCTGCAAGGACACCCCATTCCCTCCCTCCTGACATTCCATGACAGCTTGGAGCAGGTTAAAGAGAGGAGAAAAAGTTGGGATGAAGGCTTGGGAAGCACCTGGAGGAGGGACACCAGGATTGCAGGATTTGGAGAACACTTCCTCCGAGTTTTCCTCCACAGTCCCCGAGAACCCTCGAGCTCCGAGTCCGTTCCATGGGGTGTGTCCTCCCCACTCCATATCCAAAATCTTTCCACCACACCAATCAAATCCCTGCCAAATCCCAATTTCTGCTGGGTTTACCCATATTCCAACCCCTCCCAAAGCATTAAAGCTTCCCAACATTATCTTTCCAGATAATTTACAGTTTCCCTCTAAACTAATTAAGTCCCTCACTAATTTTCTGACCCTCTCCTTTTCATCTGGGAACTCATTTTCTGGAGAGAATTCCAGGCTCCCTCCTACTTTTCTTTCCTGCATGTTTCCTCCGAAGCATCCTAATTAACGATCATCAGCTTCAACGCCTCCAGATTATTGAGAATGAGCGATGCCTCCCTAATTAATCACATCTTAATCACCTTATCAACCTCTGTCATTGCCAGACAAACTGCAGGGAGAGGATTCCTTCCTTTGGGAAGCTCTCCACAGGAATGATGAATGGTTTGGAACGAGTTCCTCTGTGTTTGACACGTGTTCTTCCCATGTTTATCCCAAACACCCCATTTGGAGATAGCGTTATCAGCAGAGGTGTTATCAGCGCAGATTCCCTTGGTTTCTCACCTGCTGTAGGAATCAGGGTTCCTACAGCTCAGGGATCCTTGGGAATAACTGCCTTTGCTCTCCTTTGCTTGGGATAATTGCAATTAATAATGTTGATTGTTTTCCTGCTGCAGATAAGGAGAAACATCCACACGGGGCTGGCATCTCCAGGCCCCACATTCCAGAAGGCTTTTCAGTGCAAATCTGGGAAATATTACGGATCTTTATTCCCCTCTAGTGGCACATCCACAAAAATCCATCGGAGAGTCGGAACTGCTTCTTCCTGAGGGATCAGAATTTTTTATTGCCTGAGCAAAGCTTTGCTTCCACCTCAAAATATCCAGGCGATATTTGATTACTAAACTGATATGTGATATGCCAGAGGTGGAGGAGGTTTTCCAGCTGCCAGTTTGTCTGGGATGGGAATGGGGATCACAACACTCTGTCCTGGAAGAGATGTACCTGTCACTCACCACAATAAAATCAGGAATCATTTGGAGTCAGAGAAGGATTAATGGGAAAAGGAGCAGCTTGGGAGAATCAGCATCACCTGCCGTGAAGGTGCTGGGAGAGCAACTCAATCCCAATCCCAATCCCAATCCCTGATGGAAAAATGGGATGGAGTAGCTCCCAGGGAGCATTTGTTGGAGGCAAACTATTCTGGGATTGATGTGACTTTTTCTCCTGCAGGAAAGGGAGGCTGGGCCCATCTGAGCCTCGGTGTCCCCATAGTGGGCCTGGGAGAGGGGACTGGGATCCAGGGCTGGGAACACTCCTGGAATGTCCACTTGGGATGGGTTTGCCCTCTAAGACAAACCTGGAAAAGGAGAGAGATGTTGGAACCCAGCAGAGATGGGAGAGAGGGAATAACATTGGTGGGAAAACACCCTGATATCTAGGAAATATCAAATATTTCTCTTTTTGAAAGTTTTGTGGGAATTCTGGTTGAGTTGACTCCAGAATTCCCCATTTTGCAGCTTTGGCTTTGATTACTCCAGACAAAGTGGAAGAGGAAAGCTCATGGCACTCTACTTCCCTTGGGAAGAAAAACAAATAAAATCCATTTTTGTGGGTGCAGGGTCAGCACCTACTGAAGATTTCCTTAAAAAAATTAATAAACGATGGAATTAACAGGAGAATTTCCCTTAGAATTTTTTCCTAAAATACAAGAGTGGCCTCTAGTGGTCTCCTCTCCTGAGTTGTCCTTCCCAGGATATGAAAAACAAGTGTCCGGACTTATTAATTAGTAATAACACATACTTAGAAAATATACTAACCCTTTTGGGAACTCAACCCTCTTTTCCAAATATTTTTTTCTGCTCCTTACCAGTCCTGAGCTTTCCAAGCCAACCTTACACTTAAAATTATACTAAAAATTAGGGGAATTTTAAGTTGGTGTCATTTGGGAGATTCGATGCTCTTACAATAGGAGATGAAGTTAATCCTGAATATTTTTTTAAAATAAATTAAGACTTGGAGCAAAGTTTGATTTAAAACAGTCCAGTAATGATTCCTCCTGTTATTTCATCATTTCTCATATTCCTCATCCCCACCTCCACCAGGCAAACAGAGAATGATCTCTGTCTGCATTTGTTGGTCTCATTGGAAAACTTTTTCCGCTGTTAATACGAGGTGGAAAAGAGAGGAAAAAGTCTGGACATGGATAAAAGCAGATCAGAGTATTTGAGAAAAAACATTCCCCAAGATTTAGCCAGCAATTATCATCCTGAAGGGATGCATTAATCCTAAAGGGATTTATTCCACTTTATTTCTAGGAGCCTGGCAGGGAAAAGCAACAGAATAATGGATGGGCAGAGCATCCCAGGGAAGCTGTGTGCTCCTATGTTCCAAAATCCCATTTCCCCAGGTGTTAGTATCTTTTTTTAGTGTCTGGGCAGGGAGCAAATGGCACAGGCCTGGTTTGGGTCTGCTTTGGTTCCTTCTCCAGGTCCCAGCTGCAGAGTTTTCATCCCAGCGCTTCCAGAGGATGCTGTAAAGTCAGTTTTTGCCAGGATAAATCTCCACATTCCACCTCTGTTGTCCTCTCAGGAGCAATCAGAGCTGGATTCTCCTTCATCCATCAGTGGGTTTGGATTCCTACCTGAAAAGACAAACCCTGCCCTGAATAAATGGTTTTAAAGCATTGAGAAGCCACTTTTGGGAGTGGTGATCAGTGCCAGCTCCCTCAAAAGCTCTGCCAATCACTCCAGGGGATTATTTGGATTATTCCTGAGTTATTTCTTTTTGCTGCCAACCTCAGGCCCTGCTTTGTGCGAGTGCCTGGCAATTCTCGGTGTTGCTCTCTCAGGTTTGGCAGGAAGGGAAATGATGATAAAGAACGGCGCCAAAAAAAGACAAGGATTGGAGCTGCTCTGCAGGTTTGGGAGAAGCAGCAAATCTCACAAATTGCTTTTCAAAATGGAGGAGAAAGGGCTGGGTGAGGATGGTGTTTCCTGGCAGGAGCCTATTGGAAATAGGCATGGCACAAAAAACATCACTTATTTCTAGTGAGAGTCCTTCAATCGAAGGGGGAAGGAAAGTGGGAAGAGGAGTTGCACAGAAATCCTTTCTGGATTTACACAAGTGCTTGGATCTGGCTCTGGGGGCTGAAAATCAGCACTTTTTGCCCTGAGGATTGATCTGCACAAAGGAATATCCAGCGGTTCCATTGTGCTGTTCCTTGTTCCTCGCATGTTCCCAAGGCACAGGGAACGATTCTGCCCAGAGCAGGGCAAACCCAGCGCAGCCATTGCAGGAGAATCCTGGGAATTATGGCAAAGCCTCCTGCAGCTGCTGGGGCTGTGGGAGGAATGGTGGGAGCTCATGGCCGAGCTCTGCTCAGGACCAGGCAAGAGGAGGAATTTCCCCATGGAAAGCACAAGAGATCCATTTTATAATCATGGAATGGGAATGGTTTGGGTGGGAAGGGACCTTAAAGTCCATCCAGTTCCAACCCAAACACCTTCCTCTATCCCAGGCTGCTCCAAGCCCTGTCCAGCCTGGCCTTGGACACTTCCAGGGATCCAGGGGCAGCCACAGCTTCTCTGGGAACCTATGCAAGGCCTCCGCACCCTCACTGTAAAAAACTTCTTAATATTTCATCTCAATCCAACCCTTTTTAGGTCCAAACCATTCCCCGTTGTCCCATCAAGAACTCCTGATTCTGGAGGTCTGGTGCAGCAGGACAAGGTGACCCTGGCTCCCCACCAGTGACTCGTGGCAGGGCAAGCTGGGCGCTCCCTGTGCTCCGCCAGCCGTGTCCCACCTCCTGTTCCTCGGGAGCACAAGGACCTTCCCTGACCTTCCAGCTCAAGCTGTTCCCACAAAACAGGAGCCGAGCTGCTCCACAGAGTCCCTTCTGCGCTGAGCCTTGCTTTGGGAAACTTGCCCAGGAAAAGCTCCTTCACCGAGCAGCTCAGAGTGTTCCACAGCTCTGGGTCATCTCAGGAATTCAAAATGGCAAAAACCGAGATGCAAAATCCAGGGATCTTTTGGGTTGTCAGTGAAAGGGAGCAGGGTTTGTGCTGCGGTCCTGTTTCATACCCTCATTTCTCCCTGAGATGGTGAAATCCCATAAAATGAATCCCAAAAAATGACCAAGGATCCAAGAGGCTGGAAGGGGATGCAGTTCCCTGGGCCCATCCCATGCTGCTACCCAGCACTGAGCATCTCACAGTGCTCCAAATCCCATTTGCAGGAATTCACTGGGACTCCAGGCTCTGGAAAAGACAAATACAGAGTCAGCCTTCATTATTTTGTTGGGAATGGTGGGGGAGGAAGAGCTGGGCTTGGCATATTTTAAATCAATGTGAAGCACAGCCGACAGTGCCCAGAATTCCAGATAAAAACTGTCATGGATCCAATAAAATCCATTATTTATCCTACTGAATAAAGCATTCCAAGCAACAACAGCAAACCCCACATTCCCACTGTTTGTGTTACAAATTGGGACCACAAGCTCCTAGGGGAAACCTCTGCTTAAACCTTTCTTTACCTGGACTTTCCCTGCTCCAAAGTCTGGAAAATCATGAGCGAGGTTTTATAGCTGTGGAGCCATTCCCATTTTCATTTCATTCCAATTCCCGAGTCCCTCTCCAGCTTCCCTGCAGCCTCTCCAGACACTGGAGGGTGCTGTGAGGTGTCCAAACCTTCCCTTCTCCAGGGGAACATCCCAAATTTTCTCAGCCTCTTCCCGCCTACCTGGATATTGCTGAATTCCCTCTTTTCCCCCCTTGCAGTCACTGCCCCTCTCTGGCCCGTTCCTCATTTTTCTGTGCTGATTTTTGTCTTTTTTTTTCTCCCACGTGGACAAAATCCAAGCTCCAGAAATCAACTGTGTAAACAGGAATATCCTTCCCTGAATGGGATTATTATTCCCAAAAAGAAAGCTGTCATTCCAAGAGGCAGAAATCCTGTTTATTCTGGAGACACCACCTCCAGTTACATAAAGTCCTGACTAAATTAAAATCTCCCATTTAGACCATTTCTGGATAGTTTTGGACCATTTCCCCCAGTTTTTCAGACCCTTAAATCGTCTTTTTTCTTCAGTTAAATCCCTATTTTCCTCTCCATGTGTGGAAGCTCCCAGCAGCAACCTCACCCCCCTGCGGAACCAGAGCTGTACCCACCCCGATTCCACTTTTTTTTGACCTTGGATAGCTTGGTTTAAAAATAGGGGATTAAAAATCTGGAGAAGAAATGTGTCACCCCCAGGAAGAGCTTTCCCAAAACCTCACACCAGGAATCCGATTCTCATCCCAGGGCTCTATCCCTCTGCTTGAAAGGCTTTGGAAATAATTTCATGCCCTTTTTTTGGTGCTGGTTCTTGTTTCCAGGACATTCCTGAGGCAAAGCAGCTCCCGAGGCTCGGCAGGGCTAATAAAAATGAATTATTAATTGTCTTTTAATCCCAATTATTTGCTGGATGACAAAGCAAGGGGAGGGACTCTCCAGAGGGTGCTCCATGGGTGGATAGATCGAAATCCTTCCAAGGAATCCGTGCCTCTGCTGACCGTGGCACAAGAGCCTTAATCTGGAATATTCCCTTCTGGAGTCCTGGGAACTGCGGGAATAAAGAAATGAATGCCCCAGCAGGGCAGGACACAGGGAAGAGCTTCGTCTTCCATGGAAGGTGCCAGGAGGAGAGCAGGATACTGGGAATCTGGGAATCCTGATGGAAGAGATGAGATTTCACCAATTTGGGATTTAATCTGGAGCAGGGACAATGACAAGAGAGGCTTTTCCTCAGCACTTGTGGGAAAAAGTAATTTATTTTCTTGGAGGTTCTTTGATGTCCTTCCAAAAAATGCGATGAGCCAGGATTTTCCAAGCTTTGGAGAGGCTTGGACACATTTCCAAGTGCCCATTTTGGGGGGAATTCTGCGTGGCACAGTCTGCTCCTGCCCATCCCTGTGGGGCTGGGATGGGAGTGATCCAGGGATGGGATGGGAATGATCCAGGAGTGGATGGGAATTATCCAGGGATGGGATGGGAATGATGCAGGAGTGGATGGGAATGATGCAGGAGTGGATGGGAATGATGCTTAGGAAGGAGGGGTGGAGAGCGGATGAGAGGCCCCTGAGAGGCGCCAGGATCCAGAGGTGACTCATGGAGAGCTGGATCCTGCTCGGGATCACACCAGGACAGTGGGAAAGCTCCGTGCTCTGCCTCCCTGCTCCTCCCAGTCCGGCACCAGTGCCACCAGTGCCACGTGCAAGCCCTTGCATCTGGGAAAACCCTCGGCCTCCAGCATCCCACATTCCCCCTCCTTGTGACCCTGGATGAAGATTTTTGAGTTAAAAATTAAATTCTGTTATTGTTTAATAAAAATATTTCCATTAATTAAAGAACTTTATTTCTAAAATTATTTTATTTCTAAAAACATTTTGCTTAGAAAAGATTTTTACTTAGAGAAATGTTTCTTTCTTTTCAATTTTTAAATCCATTTCTATTTTAAAAAAACCTTTTCAAATTAGAAAAATAAATCCTGTTTAATCACCTGCTCAATTAATTTAACTCCACCAATACCAAACCATTCCAAACAAAAATCATCCACCAAGGATTTTTCTCCCTTATTTCTCCCGGCTCCACCCATGGATTTAAAGGTCGTTTTCCTTCTTTCATTTGGAAAAGCTGCGCCAAAGCTGTGTCACCTTTTCCATGGGAACAGCCCGGCCCCTGCTCTGGGGCTCGGAGCTATGGAGAGCACTGGGAGCACTGGGAATTGGGGCAGAATGGGAATTTCTGTGAGCACCTCGTGTGTCCCTGCTCACGTGGGTCAGGAAAACTCCAGCAAAGGGAATATTGAAAGCAGCTGGAATGGGAAAGGGCACAGAGAGGACAAAATCCCCTTTCCCTGCTGGTGTTCCCAGGCTGACCAAAGATTTCCTTTTGCTTTTCATCCCTAGGGAGGGAATGATGCTGGGGCTGGCATGGGATACCCAAATCTTCCATCCCCTCCTGCAATTAGTGGGAAGCAGCTGCAAACAGGAAAAGGAATGGGAAAAATAAATTCAGAGCCCACAGTGACTTTAAATAAATCCCCAAAGTGCTTTTTCTAATGAAATGACCAAGGGTAGGAAAGTGTGGGCATGAAAATCCTGGAATCCTGGAATGGTTTGGGATGGAAGAGACCTAAAAGCTCATCCAGTTCCATGGGAACACCTCCCACTATCCCAGGCTGCTGCAAGCCCTGTCCAGCCTGGCCTTGGACACTCCCAGGGATCCAGGGGCAGCCACAGCTTCTCTGGGAATTCCATTCCAGCTCCTCTCCACCCTCCCAGGGAAGAATTCCTTCCCAATATCCCATCCTAATCTCCCCTCTTTCAGGTTAAAGCCATTCCCGCTTTTCCAGCTCATTCACAATCCCAGGGATTTTATTGTGGCTTCATTGTTTTTTTTTTTCTTTTTTCCTTTCTCCTGCTTAAAAAGATGCTGAAATCCCCCAAAGAAAAATTCTTTCCATATGATCCCAGCACTTTCCCTCTTGGCTGGAATACTGGATGTGGTTTTGGGTTCTGTGGTGAAGTTTTTTTCATCCTTTTTTTTCTCATCCCAAATTCTTTTTTGGTTTTTATTTCCATCCCTGGGAGAGGCCCCGCGGAATTCCAGACTGGCAGCGAATCCCGAAGAAACCAGAGCGGGACAAAGGCGCGGGAGCCCGGCACAAGTCGGTGCAAGCAAAGAAAAGAGGGGAAAAACTCCTTTTGCCAAGGCTTCCTGAGGATCCAGCCTGACTTTCCGTGTTTCTCTTGGATCCCAGCACGGAAGCTGCCGCCCGCACGGGGAGCTGAAGCAGCAGCTTTCATGTTGTGCTGAGGAGCAGCGAGGCAAGGAGGATCCAGGGATTCTGAGGGACGAGGTGAGTGGCAGGGATTGGGATAAATGGATCAAATCCCCTCCTGCTGCAGGAACAGAGCATTCCTACCCTGCTGAGCAGATTCCTTGGGGCAGGCAGGGATGAGGGCTCTGGAAGTGCCGGGTCAGCGCTGAGCTGGCTTTGATTTGGCCCTGCTGACATTCCCGATCCCATTATAAACCCTGGGCACTCCAGCACGGAGCTTTTTCCCAGTGGGATGGGGATGGATCCGATGTGGCTGAGGGAGTCAGGGCAGGAAAGAGCCATTTCCTGGAATCTTTCAGGGAATTCCGCCTCTCCAGCCCTTTGGAATGTGCTGCTCTCCCCGGAGCAGGGTTTGGGATGGGGGTGGGATGGGAGCGTGTCCGGATGGGGTCCAGGCACCACATCCTGGTGGATAATCCCAATCCTGACTGCTTCTCTTCGGCACATGGGAAATTGAGTTCCCAGCACTCGCAAATCCCGGAAATTCTTTTCCTCCGTGAAGTGTGAAGGAGGGATTGGTGCTGTCCGCTTCCATCGGGGGGGGATTTGTCCTGCAGGAGAAGCCGCCCTGGGAATGACTTTTACTGTAATTCTGGCTGAATCACCGCCTGGGCTGGCTCGGGAGCCGGGAATTGTGCCAAGGAGCCGCCCAGCCTGGAGCAGGGACAACCCCAGGACACTGCAGGAGTCAGGGACACGGAGGAGAGAGGGAAGAGCTGTTCCCTTGGGAATCACGAACATATGCTCGATGTCCGTGCAGGGCAGGGTCCAACCATGGGGATATTCAGGAATTCAGGTGCACTGAAGTGTTTCTGTCCGGGCACAGCCTCTCCCCCTGCGGCACCTCTGTGGAATTGTGTTAAATCCATAAAATTTCCCAAGTCTAAGGAGAGGTATTTCCTTGGGAACACCATCTCTTCCCGTTCCTGGTGAATTCCCAGCTGGAGAGAGCAGGTGAACACCCCAGTTGCTGGGGACATAGGAATTCCTCCCAGGACAGAGGAATTCAGGGAGTCACCCCACTGGAAACAGGCCCAGGCTCAAAAAGCACCAGAAAATAAAAAATTAACCAGATAATTGGAAAAAGAGCTGCAAAGTTCTGGAGAAATGTTCACCCAGGTTTGCAAATCCAGATGCAGCTCCACTCCTGGATCTTTCCGTGGCTGGATCCCGGTTTTCCCTCCATTCCATCCTCTCTCACACTCCCAGCGCTCCCACAGCTCCAGCAGCACTTCCAGCTCCTCTTCTCCATCACCCCAGCGTTGTATAAACACCCCGGACAAGGACATTGCTCATCCTCAGCCCTTGACAGGCAGTGGGAATTCCTAAACCATTTCCTTTTTGGGATGCAAATATTCCCATCTGGGAGCTCTCAAATCCCTCTGTGCTGCAGACAACTCCTGGAGTCGGCTCCTGACGGATCCCTGGGATATTTTATCCGTCAGGAGCTGCCAGAGCTTGGCACCAGAATCCCGGAGCTGCTGGAGCAGCATTTTCCTTGGAAAATGCACAAACTCCTCCAGCGCTTTGGGCTTTTCCACAAGGAGCTGCTCGCTAAGAAATTTTAGATCCTCCCGGGGAAGCAAATAAAACAAATCCCGGAGAAATCCTTTCCAAGAGGAAGCGCGGTGTCCAGACAAACCCAGCCCTGAGGATGCCTCGTTTCCCTCTGCTGCCGATCCAGGGAGCTCCGGAGCCATGAGGAGGTTGAGGCTGGAGAGGAGAAAAAAGGTAAAAAAGTAGAATTGGAATGTTTTCCATGTCTGAGATGCTGCTGAGGTTCGGGGCTGGCTCATCCGTGAGTTTTCCATCTCCGCGGCACAGGAAAGGTTTTGGTTTTAACTGTGAGGTTTTAATCCGGGTTTGTCCTGAATTAAAAGGGGCAGTGCCTGGTGTTGTCCATGGATTTAAAGCATGGATAACCGTGAACTGTTTTTCCAAGTGAAGCCCTAGGAATAACAGGAAGGAAAATATGAGCAGGAATTCCGAGCGTGGCTCAGGGGATCCCAGGATTCTTGAGGTTGGAAAAGCCCTCCAAGACCATCAGGTCCACCCTGGGCTGGTTTTTAGAACTTTCTCCCTATTTAAACTTCCCCTGTCTTCCCATTCCTGGCTGGAAGCGCAAAGATGGATAAAAAATTAATGGAAATTAAGAATGATTTAATTACGTGGAATTCAAGCCCTGAAAGTGGATGGAAAAGGGAAATTGGTTCCTCCTCCAGCTGATGCTGGAATGAGCTACAATTAGAAATCAGAAGATTTTTCCAGTTCTAATGGATTTCAGGAAAGAACATTCCCTGCTCTCAGAGGGAAAGTTCTTATTTTCCTGCTAATGCAGATTTCTTGGATTTCCAGGAAGCTGCATCATGCCAGGTGATAAAAGGTGACACTGACACTTCTTTTGGGGCAGGAGGGAAACATTTCCCAAGAATGCTGTCCGATCCCACTACTCACAGGTTTTTCCTCCTAGTTTCCCCCCGGCTCATTTTGTTCCCAGTGAATCATGGAATGGGTTCTGAAATCCATCCAGCACCCCCTTCCCAACCTATTCCAGGAATTCAGGCTGGTGGGAGAGGAGCCATTCCCAGCCTGGGGTCAGTCCAAGTCCATCTCACTAATTGGGCTTTGGAGAAGATCCATGAAGGCATTGATCCAAGAAATCTGCCCTGGCTGAGGCACCACTGCAATCAGTGGAATGACACTAATTACACATGGAACAGGAGGCAGCGTCCAATCTCCAGCTCCAATCCTTCCCTAGGAAGAGGTCAGTGAGGAGCCAGAGAAAATTCCT
Organism: Origma solitaria; assembly: GCA_013397895.1. Lineage (NCBI taxonomy): Eukaryota > Metazoa > Chordata > Aves > Passeriformes > Acanthizidae > Origma > Origma solitaria. The sequence continues at coordinate 2,017,367 of VZRL01003210.1, forward strand.
CTTTTTTCCCCATCTGAGGCATTTTCTCCCTGGATTTCTCCAGCATCCAGAACATTTGGTGCAGATGGAAACATAACAAAGGATTCACAAACTTTGGGGGTTGTGCAGAAAAAATCCCACATTGGTCTGGTTTGGTGCAGCTCTTTGCATTTCCACTCCACACGCTGAAAAATCAAACTGGAAAATGCAGGAATTCTGGTGGGAAGAGAATATGGGTGTGGACAAACCATGCAAAGAGGTCACCAGCAAAGGGTTGTGAGGGAACATCTAAAGAGAGATGGATTTCCTTTCGGATTTCTTTTTGTTTCATTTTTCTTTCTGGGTATTTTTATCCTGGTTTTTCCTCCCCCCCAAAAAAATCATGTTTTGGTGCAATATTTACATAAAATTGCATCTTTTATTTGGACACATTTCCAAATTTAATTTTAATTAAATTTACTTATTTATTTATTTAAATTTAATTAATTTTTAATTTAATCTTGGATACATTTCAACATTTAATTTTGATTTTTTTTTTGGGCTGCTGAGGCACCAAACAAACCAACAGAGCCACACTTTTTTCCTCTTCCCCAGATATTTTCTGTAGGGAGTGTTCCAAGAGCGGCCGAGTTTTCCAGCTGAGTTTCTCATCCCAGCAGGTTTTGTTTGGCTTGGGATTTTTTTTTTTCCCCTCCTTTTGTTGACCTGGCGTCTCTTGTCAGCTGTCGCAGGCACTGCCAGACAGGGATTACCTTTTCCAGCTCTCCGAGGGCCACCATTCCCACCTGGAGTCTCCCGGCGCCACTCCGCGATCCGTTAATCATTAACCCCAAGGAAAGCACTCGCCAGGTGGCCCCGATCGGAATTTCCCCGTTAATGGTTTGCGTTCCCTCTCCCGCTCCAGCTGCCCCCCGAGGATGAGGGCCGTGATCCTGCTGCTCCTGCTTTCCGCCGGGAACGCCGGATCCCAGCCGGAGCAGGCGCTGCCGCGGCGGCGCCTGTCGTGCGTGAGGTGCTGCGGGCCCTCGGAGCAGCCCGTGCCCATCGTCTCCCAAAGGTACACCCGGATGAGCGGCGATCCCCAATATTCCGTGCCCAAAATCCAGCCCACCATAGACATCACCATTCTTAAAGGTGGGTGCAGCTCGTTCCCGTCCTTTTCCTGACCGCTCTTCCTCGATCCCTCCCTATCCCAAAATTCAGCCCAAAACAAGATCAAAAGGGTGCCCAAAAGTGCCTAGATGTACCAAAAATGATGTCAAGGGGTGCCCAAAATGTGGCTAAATGTGCCCAAAATGAGGTCAAGGGATGCACAAAAAGTGCCTAAAACAAGGTCAAAGTGGTTGGGCCCAAATGTGCCCAAAAGTGCCCAAAATGAGGTCAAAGGGTGTTCAAAATGTGGTTGGGCCCAAATGTGCCCAAAAGTGCCCAAAACAAGGTCAAAGGGTGCCCAAAATGTGGTTCTGCCCAAATGTGCCAAAAAGTGACCAAAATGTACCCAAAATAAGGTCAAGGGATGCCCAAAATGTGGTTGGGCCCAAATGTGCCCAAACAAGGGCAAGAGGTGATGCGACTCAAGCTGAAAGAAGAGTTGGCAAAGGGATCCAATCCATCAAAACCCAAAATCTCTGGAAGATCCAGTTAGGGCACATGGAAAACCAGATTCAAATGTTATCAGTAATTATTAAATGGTTTAAAAAACGGGAAAAATGCTTAGGTTTTCCATGGCATTTTTTGTCCCAGTAAGGAAGGCAAACAAAAGCGAAGCATAAAATGCAGGAGGTGTCCCAGGAATTTCAGGGACACACAGACCACCCCCAGCTCTTCCAGGCCCAAATTTTGGAAAAACCGAAATCTTTCCTGAATCTCACCTCTGCATGAAGGGGGTGGGTTTGGGAACACCGGGATCATGGAGCTGGTGAGGTCAGACCTTGGAATTCCACTGCTGAACATTGGCACCATGAGCCTCGTGGAGCCACCTGGGTTAATCCTTCTGGGGATTGGGAAGGTGCTGATGTCTGATATTCCCAGGTTAATCCTGGGGATTGGGAAGGTGCTGATGTCTGATATTCCCAGGTTAATCCTGGGGATTGGGAAGGTGCTGATGTCTGGCCGATATTCCCAGGTTAATCCTTCTGGGCATTGGGAAGGTGCAGATATTTGATATTCCCAAGTTAATCCTTCCGGATATTGGGAAGGTGCTGATGGCTGATATTCCCAAATTAATCCTTCTGGGGATGGGGAAGGCACTGATGTCTGAGTGATATTCCCAGGTTAATCCTTCTGGGAATTGGGAAGGTGCTGATGTCTGGCCGATATTCCCAGGTCCTGGGAAAACAATGTTCCAGCAGCTTCTCTGCAGGGTTTTCCCAGGACATTCCTGGAATCTGTGCTCCCTGCACTTGCGTTTGACACACTTTTCCCTCACCCGCGCAGGTGAGAAGGGCGAGATGGGCGAGCAGGGACTCCCCGGAGCGGCCGGGAAGGTGGGCGAGCGTGGAATGCGCGGCCTGAGCGGCAGGAAGGGCCAGAAGGGCCAGCCCGGCCCCCAGGGCCACTCCTGCAAGCAGCTCTTCGCCGCCTTCTCTGTGGGCCGCCGCAAGCCCCTGCACAGCTCCGACTACTTCCAGCACGTCACCTTCGACACGGAATTCGTCAACCTCTACCAGCACTTCAACATGTTCTCCGGGAAGTTCTTCTGCTACGTTCCTGGGATTTACTACTTCAGCCTCAACGTGCACACGTGGAATTTCAAGGAGACCTACGTGCACCTGATGAGGAACGAGGAGCCCGCGGCCATCCTGTACGCCCAGCCCAGCGACAGGAGCATCATGCAGAGCCAGAGCCTGATGCTGGATCTGCGGGAAGGGGATGAGGTTTGGATCAGGATGTTCAAGCGGGAGCGGGAAAACGCCATTTACAGCGAGGAGTCGGATGTTTACGTCATCTTCAACGGGCACTTGATCAAACCCGCCGTGGAGTAGGAGCTCCTCGGCTTCCAGGCGAAGCTTTGCTCCAGCCAGCAGCGTCTTCCCTCTAGAAACGTGTCTCTAATTCCATTTGGAATGGTTGCTTCCCTTGGGAAGGCTGTTTCTCCGACCCTGTGCGGACCCAAGTGGCACAAGAATTCCAGAAGGTTTCCAGCTCCACGTGTGGCCCCTCAGGAACATCCCTGCCCAGTCGGAAGCAAAAATTTCCCTTCTTTCTCTGCATCTCCTGTTCCATTTGGAATATCTGTAGCCCTTGGAAGGGTGGTTTTCAGCCCCTGTGTGGATGGAGGGCACTGTTCCAAATCGCATGAGAATTCCAGAACATTCCCAGCTCCCTGTGTGGCCCCTCAGGAACATCCCTGAAGAGTTGCCAAGTTGGCAGCAAAAATTCCACTTCTTTGTACTGCTTTGGAGCATGAATGATAATAATTAGATTATAATAATTATCATTATAATTATAATTAATTATCCCTAAGGACCAGAGTAGTTATTTGGGTGCTAATTAAGGAGTTTTGTTATTCCTGAAAATATCTTGGCTAATTAAAGCCCCTGCTCCCAGGCAGGAAATATTGGGGTTAAAATCCATATTTTGCACAGGAATTAATCCCAAATTACAGTTTTGTTCCTTTCTGTGTCATATCCCATTATTCCAGCAGAAGGGTGGAATTAGAGGAATAACAGCACATGGATTTGGGAAAGCTTTTCCAGGGAAACAGAACTCGGTACAAGCACGAGCTCTGGAAAAATTCCCATATGAACATCCAGCACGGCTGGGAATGTGCTTCCAATTTAACAAAACGCTGGGAATTTGGAATTTGCTGAACTGGGATCTCAGGCTGTGCTCCCGTCTGGAAATTGCCATCCTGTAGCGCCATCATTTTTGGAAAATGGAGGAAAAACTGGAAAGAAAAAGGGGCTTTTCTGCAAGCAGTGATTTTTAGGGATTTGGGGTTTTTTTCCTAAAACATTGTGGATAGAAGTGTGCTACATGCAGCAAAACCCCAACATTTTGTCCCATTCCTTCTATTCCTGTCTCCCAGTCTCTTGTTTGCCTCCCAAGCCATTTGTGTGAAGGATCCTGGGAAATTCTTGCCAGGAAAACTCTTCCTTGGACCTCACCTCTCCCAGCTTTGGGAAAAGCAGCTGAAATAAAGATTTTGCTTTGAGTACCTGGGGCTGTTTGTCTCTTTTCTACAAGTTTTTCCATAAGCTTTGCCACATTCCCTGGCTGAAAGCACCACACTGAACCTGGAAGTGTCTCTGGGGGAGACACTTTGAATTCCTTTAATCCAGAGGATTCCCAAAATGAAGCTGACACCAACTCCTTTTTCTCTAAGTTAATTCCAAATCTTCAAGATCTCCCAATTTTCCTGAAAAGATGGATTTTTGAGTAGTAAATTCCAGATGAAAATGGATCCCAAGCCTTGAAACCCCCTGTGTGTGCTCCTGCTTGAAGGAAATGTGGGAAACTTCCATAATTTTAAAACCACATTGGAGAGCTCCAAATATTTTTCCCCTCCTTCCCCTACTTCTAAATCCTCCCAGTCCCATCCCTAGGTTGGAAAAAGAATTCCCAGGCTGGATGTGCTGCTGCCAGGAGCTCTGTGGTGGAGCAGGAGCATTCCTGGGCTGGGATGGTCTGGAATTCCTCATTCCTCACAGATCCAGAAGTTTTCCCACAATTTTGGCTCATTCCCATCTCCCGTTTGCTGCACCGACTTGAATGAAAATTAAAAATTCCCTGATCCAGAATCTCAACCTGCCGAGGCTGGGAAAAACACACCCAGAATGTGTTCAACCCACAGAATTCTGGAGAAGTCCCTTTCTCCTAGGAAGCAGCAAAAATCCATCATTTTTATCCCTGAATAAACACATCTCCAGGGGAGATATTTGGATTTCTGAGCCCTCATGACTCATCCCAGTGCCAAGAGCAGGGAAATCATTAAATCCACATCGATTCCAGGGGCACAGTGACCTTTCCAAGCATCCAAAGGGTGCCTGCAGGATCCAAATTATCCTTTAGGGCACAAAAACCACCAGGAATCTCAGCTTGTTGAGGTTTTGAGGGAGAAAAATTGGGATAAAAACCACCAGGAATTTTGGTCTGCTGAGGTTTTGGGGGAAAAAAATTGGGATAAAAACCACCAAGAATCTCAGCTTCCTGCGGTTTGGGGGAGAAAAATTGGCCAAAAAATCACCAGGAATCTCAGCCTGCCAAGGTTTTGGGGGAGAAAAACTGGGATAAAAACCACCAAGAATCTCAACCTGCCGAGGTTTTGGGGGAGAAAATTGGCTAAAAAACCACCAGGAATTTCAGCCTGCAGAGTTTTGGGGGAGAGAAATCGGGACAAAAACCACCAGGAATCTCAACCTGCCAAGTTTTTGGGGGAGAAAAATTGGAATAAAAACCACCAGGAATCTCAGCTTCCTGAGGTTTTGGGGAGAAAAATTGGCCAAAAAAACACCAGGAATCTCAACCTGCCACGGTTTTGGGGGAGAAAAACTGGAATATCTAAAAGCTGCATGTCCAAATAGGTCCCCTTTGCCAGGACACCCCTTTTGGGGAGGGAATTTCCCTAAAATACGACTTCAACCTCCTCTGCTCTGTTTGTGGGAATGCCCGTGGGAGCACCCACAAATCCCTCATTCCCGTCTCCTCACAGCTCATTTCAGGGATGAAGAGCCTGTTTGGGTTCAGCTCCGTCCCTGTGGGTGGATTTTTCTCGGGAAGAACAACAGGCGCCCGTGCCTTGGGCAAACTCCTTCCTTCCTCTCCATAAGGAAACTTTGGATTTACAACAGGAACGGCAAGATAACATCGGGGCCGATAAGGAAACCAGGCAACAAATCCAGCTAATGGATTGCCTGTGGATGAGTGGAGTGGAACTTAATGACTCCAGCGAGGATCCATTCGCTCCCAAGGATTGGGGAAATGCAGGAGATGGAGGGGAAAGTGTTAAAGCAAACGGAAAGCGCTTCCAAGCCAGGGAGCAATCCCGGGATAAAAGGGGATGGAGACTTTGGCCTGCACAGGCTGTGCTTCCACAGCCTCCCTTTGGGCTGGGAATGGCAATTCCCAAACCCAGGATGGCCTGGGAATCCCTGTCCGACCCCCAGGAGCGGTGGGACACGTTTGGGGCGTTCCCTGCTCCTGTTCCTATAAATCCTGGGGATTCCTCGTTCTCTTCCAGAGTTTTCCAGAGTGTTTTTACCTGTCCTGGCAAGATCCAGGCAGCAACACCTGGAAAGGGCAAACCCAAGGGTGCTCCCTACCCTCAGCACTTTTTCCTTGCCTAATTTTGGGAGATTTCCTGTTTTCTGCCAGGTTTTCTGGTAAAAATCCTTGGGACTCTGGTGGGGCAGGACTTTCCCATGGGGAAAACTCTGGATTTATGTCCTTGTCAGGTTGGATTTGGTCACAGCAGAGATTTGGGCAGAGGTTCATCCCCTCGGCAGCCCTGGAATGAGCAAACAGGGAGGATGAGCTGGTGGATCCCCGGGATGAGGAGGGACTTGCTCCCCTATTCCCAAACCAGGGGACGTTTTCTCCACAGCTTCATTTGTATTCCAGGCAAAAGCTGCTGCAGAGGATTTGGGCACCCAACAGTTCCTGCCAGATATTGGGAATGACAGCCTAATGCTATTTCCAGGGAAAATTGCATTAAAATCAGCTTTCCACGGAATTGCTTCCTCCCCGGATCGTGCTGAGAGCAAACCCTTCCTTGTCTGGAATGCTGCAGAGCTCCCGCCTCAGCCACCCAAAAGCCATTCCAGGAGGGAAATTCCATGTGCAGGAGACTGAGGAATTGCCACCAGGATGGGTTTTTGCTGATCCAAAAACCAGCGCAGAGCCTGTGCGTCCCCAGGGAATCCCATTGGAATCGTCTCCTCGTTTCCAAGCAAGGAAGAATCCAAAACAATTCCTCCACCAGGTCATTTTCCCTCTGTTTCTCTGTGTTTTCATCCCTTTTAAGGCACAATCCTGACTTTCTCCCAGGCTGAAAAGACACCCAGATAGGGATGGACTCAGTGCTGTTGGAGATCTTTTCTGACCTCCATGATTCCGTGATTCTGGGAGTGCAGAATTCCCTACTCCCATTTCCTGGCTCTGTCTGTGCGTCCCATCTCAGCTCCACATTTTTATCAGGTCAGAAATCCATGGAACTGCTTTCCCCCCACCCCCAGAAAATGTTACAGGTGCTGGAGAGATCCAAACACCGCCTGGTGCCAGGAATTAATTCCATGGAAATGCCACTGATTCCTGTCAGGAGCCAGGCACAGGCACGTCAGGAAATGAAATAATTCCAAGTGTGGGATGCGGGGCCATCAGCCCTGTCTGGCACCTGGCATATGGGGCTGGAATCTGTGGAAAACCGGGACAGGCTGGGCTGGGAGGCGGAACAGGGATGCGAGCAGGCCGGCAGAATGCTCTCATTAATTCTGGGAATGCATAATTAATTAATTACCCTGCCCAGGGGAGCTGCTGTCACCACGGCTGTGCTGCCTGGCTCCTGGAAGCAGGAATTGTGCCTGGGGTTTGTGCTGCCTGGCTCTGTTATTCCCCAGGAAGCAGGAATTGTGCCCAGCATTGCTGCCTCATCCCTGGAAGTGTCCGAGGCCAGAGTTTGGAGCACCCTGGGATAGTAGAAGGTGTCCCTGCCCATGGCAGGAGATGGAATGGGGTGGTCTTTAAGGTCCCTCCCAACCCCAACCATTCCGCAATTCCAAGATTCTTTGTTTTGCTGGGAAAAGCCTGGAGAGCATGAATTCATTGAGGCCTTGGGAGGGGTTTTTATTCTTTTTTTTTCTTCCCCACCAGATTCTCCAGAGAAAACCACAGTGGGATTCACCCATGGAGCAGGGGAGGACAAGCCCCAAAGCTCCCTCGGGAATATAAAATAGGGATACTCTGGAGCAGTGGGGGCTGCAGTCTTGGACCTCCCTTCCAAGAGGGATGCACCAGGATTGTAAAACCCAAATCCACCTGGCAGAGGGAGAGGTGATCTACGGACGGCGTGGGAAAACCCTTCCCTGATGATAATTCCTTGATAATTCCCAGATCACTGCACTTGCAGGGCTACGCTGTGTCTGCATCCAGGGTCGAATTCCGACAGAAATCCCTCCATTGATGGGGGGATCCCTCCATCCCCCCATCCCCAGAGGCCAGGATTGCTCCTCTCCCACTTTTCCAGTGCCCTGCTGGAAAAAGCCCTGCGGGTTCATCCCGGGGAAAGCAGAGCCGGCCGAGGGAATGGGACACATGCCGTGTTTGGGATGGCTCCCGGCTCGAGGTCAGGAGCAGCATCCAGGGCTTAAAGGATCGGAAGAAAGGAGCCAGCGGCGACAGCTTCACCTGCGGTGACTTTCCAGGGAATGATGGGGAGATAGGGCGGATTAAGTGTTACGGAATCACAGCGGGAAAGGGAGAGGGAACACAGAAACCCCGGAGCAGCATCCAGCTCGTAGCAACGGCGCTGGATTTCCATGGAGTTATCCAAACAACCCCGAAACGGGCGGGAATGAGCAGCGCAGGGAAACCGAGCGCGGGGTGAGGTGAGCGCCCGAGGCGTTCCAGGTGAGCGACGGATAAACCATCCTGGGAATCCATCACGGGAATGAAATCAGTGATTCCTGCCGGGGCTGCAGCTCAAAGGAGCAGGGAAAGGCACTGGAAACGTGGATTTGGGGTTTTTCAGGATGCTGCTGATGGATCAAGGCTGGGCCAGGACTCTGTGTCACAGGGAATGTTTGGAATAAAGCCATCCCTGGAGCCAGGAGCCTCAGGGAATGTTTGGAATAAAACTGTCCCTGGAGCCAGGAGCCTCAGGGAAGAGAGAGCTGGGTTGAGCTGGGAGTTAAAGAGGGAAGGTGCAAAAATTCCACCCGTGCCCTGCTCTTACTCCAACATAAATCCACTGATCCCTGGATAAATTCCACAGCTCAGGCACGTGCCTGGGGTTTTCCACCCCTGGAGAGCAGCCAGGAGAGATCTCAAAGCCAGAGGATTCCATGGTGACCCTACAGAAATCCGGGAAGTGCCCAGTGAAGCCCATTAACCCCAATCCCTCCGAGATACCCGCTTGGAATCTGCCCTTTGGAATTGCTGTCTCCCGATGCCACTTGTCCAAACTGAATCCATGATTTCCCCCCCTCAATTAAACCCCATTTGTCATGGAATGAAAAATGGACCCCTGAAGAAAGGTGCTCCTGTACCCCAAAGGAGGCTTGGTGGATTTTCCCACACATCCTTCAGCGAAGCCCTTTGGTATCTGGCACTTGGAACTCCCTTTGTTCCATGGATCTCATTGAATATTCATATTCAATTCTATTACACAGAAATACCAATTTATTTTTTATTGACTATTTATTATTTTATTTATTTTTTTATTTTACCCAGTTGATTTTCCCACCTCCTGAAGACCAGGTGGGCACTGGGCAAATTTTCCATGACCTTCCTGTGGGCGTTTTTTTTTTTTTTTCAGCAGAGCAGAGCCAACACTCAGAATCCTTGGATGAATCAAAGGAAAAGCTGAATAAGCTGGAATTTTGAAGGACTGTCTGTCGAGGTATTAAAAATGTCACTCAGCCCCTGGGGCTGAGGGATTGGGGTTGGAATGTGTGAAAAAAACCAAGGGATTTGGGGAGTGTCGCTGCTGTCTGGAGCTTCCTGGGAAGGGCTGGCTGGGAGGACAGATTTTCCCGGGGATTTGTCAGTCTTTGTGGAAGGATGACATGTTTTGATGGAATGTGTGCAGGGATGTTGTCAGCTCGCCCGGCTTCTCAAAATTCCACAGCTGAGCTGCCAGGGAAAGCCCGGGAGCAGCGTTTGGGATTCGGGGAAAAGCCAGCAGAGCTTTCGGAGGCACAGCTCAGGTCTGAGGAGATTGTTTGGGATGGGGAGGGAATCCTGAGGAGCAAAGGCTGCGTGGCACTGGGAGAGATGATCTGCAAGAACTGCTCCCAGAAAAAAATTCCCTGGGCCGGGAAAAGAGCTCCTCCAAAGCAGCATTCCCATGGCATCGAATTCCTCAGGAAAGCATTTGTTGGAAACAGAATTTTCCTGGGAATTGGAGCAGTGAGAGCTTTCCTAAATTTGCTCCTTAAACACAGGATTGCAGCATTATCGATGGGAATGTTGGATGGGCTGGCTGGAATATTTGTTTTCTGGGAATTGGGATCCCAACCCTGAGCCAGGAGGAGTGGGAAAAGAGATGGAGTCAGGGCTGAAAACAAGGCCCAGGTTTCTCCACCTCTGTTCAGGTGTCTGCTCCCTCCAGATGAAACTTCCTGGTGCTAATTCCAAGAATTTGATCAAGTTCTATGGAAGGAGGACAGAAATGCTCTCTGCCAAAGCGATGCCGAGGTTGAACTCCTTCCCATAAATTTGCATTTATTAAAATCCTTTTTCTTTCCAAGGCAGATATTCCTGCCCCAGCCCTGAGCTCTGTAGTCATTTCCCACTCCGGAGCTTCCAGGAGGGATTGTCTGAGGTGGAAAACTGAGGGAATCACAGCCCAGCTCACACCAAACCAACCTGAAAAGTTAAAATGAGGAACTGAACCAAAACCTGGGGGGCCCCAAATCAGCCCCACAAACCCAGCTTGTCATCCCAGAGAATCCAGGCCTCGCTGGAGCCATCCCTTCCTCATTAATTCCCCTGTTTTGACGGGAATACACTGCACTAAGTGAAATGTGTTTGCCAAATAAGAATTCCTTTTAAAATCCGCATTTCTTCATTCCCTGGAGCGTGACTGCTGCTGTTTGCTCTGTAAATAAAATTAGGTTTGATTCGTTGGAAATTAGAAAACAAATCAGTCATCAGTTTAATGGAGAGCTTTTCCCATTCCCCTGGGGATGTGCTGCACACAATTCCAAAGGGTTTTCTTGGGAGCCTTATGGAAAATTAAGAGGAGCTAAGTCCTGCTCTAAGTCAAGAGTAGAATTAAGGCAAAATTCAGAGATTTTGGAGCTTTTGCTCCTTGTGGGGTCATTGGGAGTTAATTCCCAGTGCTTTAGCAAGCACGGTTTCCTTGGAAATCCAGGGGAAGGGGATGGATCTGGAGATGGATTTTGCTTTCCAGCATCCCTCGAGCCCTTCTGACCAACACTCAGGGGCAGAGCATCCAACAGGTCATGGAAAAAAGTGGGATTGGCTGGAAATGGACTGGAATTTGCATTTCACCCTGGAAACAGCCCTCGTTTGCTCCGTTTTGTTCAATCTGGGAGTAAATCCTGGATTCCAAGGATATTCCAGGGGTTTGTCCCTCTCAGTCTCCAGGGGCACAGTTCTGCCCCCCAGGCTGAGGGAACAGCCTCAGCTGGGGAGGTTTTCCATGACCTCAGTGTTCCCTGCAGAAGAAATTTGGCAGGGGAAGAGACTTTTTAGGACTCAGAAAACATTTAAAAAAAAAAATATGGAGTTTGGTTCATTCAATGTTTAATTTGTCCAGAATAGTTTAACAGAGGGAAGCGAAGACAAAACCTCCATAGCACAAGGCTGAAAACCAGCGTGGATGATCCATGGAAATTCCACACGAAACAAACGATCCCAACCCTGAGCCTGGGAAAAGCACAGAGAAATCTCCCTGGGCACAAAGAGCTCCCGGTTCGCACTCTCCCTCTGTGGGGAGAGACGATCCCTCATGAGCACAATTCCATGTTTACAAAGGACCTTGCCGTGAAATCTGTTGGATTTTCTTTCCAGTAGGTCCTAAAATCCTGGAAAGGGAAGCAGAGCATCCATAACGCAGTGGGGTTTTGGTGCTGTCCCCTGGCACGGCACCAAACCCATGTGGCAAAGCCCTAAAACTCGGGAGCTTTCCTATTTAACTCTCTTAGGTTTGAAAGGAATATTTACTTTTCCCTGGAAAGCCAATTAGACCTTACTCAGAAATCATCGATACTTCAATTACTCCAATTTTCTCTGGATTTTATGAGTGTTCTCCAATTTCTCTGTGTTTTTTTCCTGAGGAAGTTTTCGATTTTCTTTGGGTTTGGAGTTTATTCTTCTCCTTACTTTGTTTAATTTCCAAAGGTGTGACCTCCTCTAGCATGAGGCTTTGATTTTCGGGATGAAGGAACACCAAATCCCTGGGGATCCAAAACACCTCGGAACATCCTGAGCGGGAAGGGACTCACAGGGATCATCAAATCCAATTCCTGGTTTCCTCATCCCATTAATTTTCCCGGTGTTTAGGATCTCAGCTGCTTCAGGGGATCAGAGAAATCCAGCAGCTGGAATTCTGCATCCCTGGCTCTGCAGAGCGACGTGGGATGCCTCCCGCTGTGAGAACACGAATTATTCCAGCCACTTCCAAAAGGAGCTGGGAGTTAAATGGGATTTTTTGGGGGGAAGAGCCTCTGGATAATCAACGGGAGTGGGCAGAGGTGACAGAAAGGCTGCACCAATTACTCAGGAACTGATCAGAGGCTGATTTACGCCTGGAAGAGCCGGATAATTCTGGGAATAATTGCTATTGTATGTATTAATTAATTAATTAATTAATCAGTCCAGCCTGGCTGTGCTGGGATTTGGGATGCGGTGCGGAGCAGGTGGGCACTGCCTGCTACCAGGAGAAACCTGGGAGTAAACTACTCATGGTCCCACCCAGGCTCAGGCTCGTGTCCCACCCTGTGCTCGTGTCCTGGTGTGTCCTGGGAGTTCCTGTGCTTGGGAATGGGAGCGTCACATCCAACGGAATAAACGGAATGACAGAATCATTAAAGTTGGGGAAAACCTCTGGGATTGAGCCCAAATTTACCCCAAACACCCCCACCCTGGACAGTGCAGCAGTCAGGAGGGGATAGAGTTGGGTTTAATTCCTGAAAATACACTTTGGAGTCCGGAATTACACTGAGAACCGAGGCATGGACACAACAGCTCCCCAGGACTCCACGGCCATCAGCACTAACACCAGAATAATGGGGTCACATCACATTTCAGAGGGGGGATAAGGCGGAAATGTTACAGATACATTGATTCCTTTCAGAAAAACTTTCCTAATCTTGTTTTTTTAATTCTTCCTCACTGCATTTGAAGCATTCCTGACTGTTCGGGCTCACTGGGATGGGGTAAGGACAGGAAAACAAAGCAAAGGCACCACCCAGCACATTAGAACCCATTTCCAGACCAGCGCTGGGGCCTTTTTTTGCATGAAACTCCAGAGAACTCTCATTTTCCTATAAGAAATCCCCTTGAGGAATCCCAAAGATTCCGACTGAACTGTTTTCTGCTCGGAGCTGATCCCAGCAGTGCAGAGCAGCCTTAAACCCAGCTTAACAAGGGACTTAGAGCTGGCTTAGTGTTGGTTTGCATCACCAGAGGGGCACAGAGCCTAGCAATCATTCCCTAGAGGATCCCAAGTGGTCCCAAACATCTGATCCAGCAGGACACCACGAGACCTTGACCCTTCCAGACGGGAAAGGCAGGGAAGAGCCCTCTGTGTCCATTTATTGGAGCCTGTGGGGCTCCACATTTTCCCTTTGCCACAAACTGAGCTCTCCTTGAGGTCCCCAAGTCCTCCAGGGGACTCTGCCCCCCCAGGCTGAGCTCTTCTTGAGGTCCCCAAGGCCTCCAGAAGACTCTGCACCATCAGGCCATGCTCTCCTTGAGGTCCCCAAGTCCTCCAGAGGACTCTGCACCCCCAGGCTGAGCTCTCCTTGAGGTCCCCAAGTCCTCCAGGGGACTCTGCCTCCCCAGGCCGTGCCCTCAGACCTTGCTGGTCTGCATGTGCCCGTTGAACTCCACGTTCCTCTGGGTCAGCATGGACTCCTGCAGGCGGCTGCTGTTCTCCTGCCTGTGCTCCACGGGGTCCCCGTCGTCCGCGGCGTCGCCTTTGCGGAGGCACAGAACCTTCTGGAAACTCTGCTTGAAGTTGTCGGAGAGGAAGCCGTAGAGGATGGGGTTGGCACAGCTGTTGGCGTAGGACAGCACCACCATGAAGAAGTAGAGCCCTTCGAGGACGGGGTCGGCGGGCAGGATGAGGATCAGGTTGACGATGTTCATGGTGTAGAAGGGCAGCCAGCAGAGCACGAACACCACCACGATGATCACCACCATCCGCGTCACCTTGCGCTCCGAGCGGCGGCGCCGCGTGGAGCCCACGCGGATCCCTGAGGACTTGACCTTGACCACGATGAGCAGGTAGCAGAGGCAGATGACCAGCAAGGGGCCGAAGAAGCCCAGCACCGAGGTGTAGATGATGAACGCCGCCGACCAGACGTTGACCGGCTCCGGCCAGTTCATGTTGCACGTCTGGAAGTCCTCCTGCACGTCCGAGAAGATGATCACGGGCAGCACCACCAGGAAGGAGAAGGTCCAGACGGTGGCACTGATGAGCTTGGCCACCCTGGGACGCCTCCACTTGGTGGATTTGATGGGGTGCACCACGGCCAGGTAGCGGTCGGTGCTCATCACCGTCAGGCAGAAGATGCTGGTGAACTGATTGATGCCGTCCACCGTCATCACCAGGCGGCAGAGGAAGGAGCCGAAGGGCCAGTAGGAGATGGCGTTCTGCGTGGCCAGGAAGGGCAGGCCCAGCATGAAGAGCACGTCGGCCACGGCCAGGTTCAGGATGTAGATGTTGGTGACGGTTTTCATCTTGGCATGGCGCAGCACCACGTAAATGACCAGCGCGTTGCCGCTCAGCCCCACGGCACACACCAGCAGGTAGCAGATGGGGATCAGCACCTTGTGGATGTACTGGAATGGGGGCGGCACCGCCAGCGTCCCGTTCTCCGTCCCGTTGGGCGGCAGGGAGGAGTTCACAGCGCCGGGAGCGGATTCCACGCTGAACGTGCTGGAGAAGTACAGAGGATCCATGGTTTCTCTCCGTGCTTTTCCTCTTAAGAGAGATTAAACATCACGGGCATCTTGTTTCTAGGAGAAAAATTCAAACAGAGAGGAAAGGAGAAAAAGGAAGAGTGAATTCCAAGTGGACTTTGACACATCGCTTCCGTTTTCTCTTCTGTTCAGGATTGGGATTGGAATTACTCAGCCAGGGAGTGAGATGGGATCAACTCCCGACAAAGGAATTGCACAATGGGAGGCTCCGAGTGCTCATCCCAGCAGACCCTGGGCTCTGTTTCATTCCCACAGCATCCAGGGCTGGGTGGAACTGTGAAGGATTTTTCCCTGTGAGGGTGGGGAGGCTCTGGAATAGAATTCCCAGAGAAGCTGTGGCTGCCCCTGGATCCCTGGGAGTGTCCGAGGCCAGGCTGGACAGGGCTTGGAGCAGCCTGGGACAGTATCAGGAGCTCCACTGTGCTGATTCCCAGCTCTCCATTTCCATAAAACCACTTTTCCTTCCTATTCTTCCCTTCAGTGACCCCAGTAGGAAAACAGGATCTTCAAGCCCCTCCCAGCGCTGCTTTGCCTTGTCCCGGAGTTCCCCCGTAAATAATCCAGGATTTGATGCAACTCAGGGTGTCAAAATGAGCGGCAGACCTGAATTTGAAATCCCATTTTTGAGACTACCTGGCACAACCAATGGAGAACCTCAGGGAACATCAGTGAATAGGTGAGGAACCAAAAGCTTCCATAACCATGGAAAACCCTTGGAAAAAAGTTCCAAGATGGAAAGCACCGTGTCTGAACTCACTGCCCCAGGGGTCAGGCTGTGTGCACAGAGATGGAGAGGAATAAACTCCTTTTTTTCCATCTCTCAAGACTATTTTGTGTGTTCCTGCATCCTCTCCTCTCACCCTGAACTGTTTTTTATCCCAAAAAAATCCCTTTTTCCTGCAGGGAATCCAAGCTGCAGTGGGCAGCTTCAGGACAGCTGAACAGATTTGGAGCTGGAATAAATTTGAACAGCCATTCCGAAAGAGGTGGAGAATTTCCAACGCCCTTTCCTGTGGCGTGCTTGACTCCCAGGAATATTTTTCCATATTTTTGTCTGCGTGTGGTTCAAAGTAGGTGTTTGTAAAGCATTTTCCTGGAGAAACTTGAAAGCATCACCTACAAAAAAAGGAGATTTAAAGCACCAAGGCCTCTCCCAAATCCCACAGCAAACCCCCGTGAAGGTGTAAGAAGCTCCCAGCAACTTTTGCCTGCATCACCTGACGGTCAGATTCCCATAATAACCGGGGAGTTTGGATCTGGAATCGCAAACACCCAGCCCACAGTGCAACTCCTGCAGCGAGCAGCTCAGCAACACTCCTTGTCTCCAGGAGCAATCCAAATCCACCTCCGTGCTTGGTGGCTGGGCTTTCTCCTGGGGTGAGAAACCAGGAGGAGTCCCTGCAGCTCCCAGGAGGAATCACAAATGTGCCGTGCTGCTTTGGGAATGGGCAGATGGGGAGTAGGTGTCTCACATGGCGCTCACGGCTGGGCGGGGATGGACCGGGGAACTGGGAATGCGGGGATGGGAGAGAGCTGCGGGAGCTGCCAGAGCTCTGCAAATCCTGGGAGATGGGCATGAGGATGGGGCAGGAGGATCTGGACACGCTGCTGGTGTGTTTGGGATTTAGGTGTCGCATTAATTCCCAAAATCCCACTGCAGGGAGAGCTCAGCCAAGAGCAGGCTCCTTATAAATTAAATAGGAGTGGGCCAGCGCTCGGATAAAATAACAAAGGAAAAGTTCAGTTCCTCCGAAAAAAGTGGAGTTTTAAAGTCTGCTCTGCCACTCATTTGGAAATCCTCAGGTTATTTGTGGGGGAATTGCAGGAGAAGCCAAAGCAGTGCCTCATTCCCAGCTGGGAGGGCTTTGGAAGTTCCCATTTTCCTGCTGTGACGCAGCTGGGATCGTTGGAGGGAAGAATAAGGAGGAAGAATATGTAGGATGGGGCATTCGGGGTTTATAAAATCACCCCCTGGATATCAAAAATACCCATGGAGCTGCATCCGTGGGATAGGGAGAGCTCTTCTCCCCACGAGCAGCCCTGACAAGCTCAGCACATCCAGGCTGCCCCAAAAATCCCAATTTTCCTTCTGAGGCTGCACAGCCAGGAGGGCACGGAGAGAAGGAGTGCTGGAACCCAGCAGGGAAGGTCAGGAGGAGCAGTCATGTGTGGCTCATCCTCTAAAAACCGAGGAAGGAAGGAAGGGCACCTTTTTCCAAAGTCCCTTTTCCCACGTTGGATATCCTTGAATTAGGGGACTGTAGGAATTACACAATCACTTCAGTCCTGCTCCTTCCACCCTTTGGCGTTCAGGCCATGGGAAGAGGAGCTCCTTTCTTTGGATCCTTCCCATTCCTTCTGCCCCTGGAGAGATCCTCCAGCCCCAGACCCTGTTGGCAAAGAGCCTGGGGCTCTCCCAGCCGTGCACTGGCATTCCTGAGGCACCCCGAGGTTTTCCAGGAAGGACTTGTTTGTGTTTTCCAGGGAGAGGAACTTCCAGGTTCCTGCAGCAGCAGCTGTGCCGGACTTTTCCTGGAGTCAGGGACACTTCAGCCCCAGTATTTTGGGGCTTGTCCCTGGGGTTTGAGGGAACATTCAGCTTTACCCTCAGGATTTGTGTTCCATGGGTGAACTGTACAATATTCCCTGTCACACTGAGCAGATTGAGAAGGAATCCCAGAATTCTGGAATGGTTTGGGCTGGAAGGGACCTTAAAGCTCATCCATGGGCAGGGACACTTTCCATTATCCCAGGCTGCTCCAAGCCCTGTCCAACCCAGCCTTGGACACTCCCAGGGATGTCCCAGTGCATTTCCTGAGGGGAAATCCATTTCCTAAGGCTCTGATAACAAACCTTCAGTCTCTCCCCTGCAGGTTTCAGCACCAGGAAGGAATTTACACCATCTGAACATTCCCCATTCCCAGAATTTGATGTCCCTGAAGTCCCCCAGATCTGCAAACCGAGCCCAGATCTCCATTCCATGTTTTCAGCCATGGACACCTCCCCGCCATTGCCTTGCAGCCCCCAGGATTCTGGGATTCTTCCTGACAACCCTGAACCCAAGAAACCCTGGCCAGCTGTAAATCCATGTTTTCCTGGCTGCCTTGGATGGGCACAGGGAATTTTTCCCCCTCTCCAGGTGACAATTTGTCCCTCACCAGCATGATTTGGCCTCAGCTCCTTTTGTCACCACGGCAGTGAATGGCCCCGAACCTCCACAAAAGGTGATTAAAGATAATGATTAAGGATAATTAAGACGTGCTGATTGATCCCTCATCCCCTTGTTTGGTGTTCTTAATTAAGGGATTCATAAAGAACACGCCTCCGGGGGATTTCCTCCCCTCCTGCTTTTTTTTCCCTTTGATCTCCAAGACCCCAGCCTGGTAGAGTCCATAAATTTTGGGTTTTCTGCTTAAAACTGAGGAGCTGAGAATGTAAAATGGAATAATCCCTGACAGGATTCCAAGTTTTAACAGAGCAGCACCCTGGAAAAAAATCAGCATCCACAGCAGCTGAACAGAACTGTGTGCCTGCCTCCCAAAAAAATACAGGGAAGAAATAGGAGAGATGTTATGGTGTTAGAATTTAACATTTTTGAGAAGTCCTAAATAAACCTGGGGAAGAAAAAAAACCAACAAAAAAACCCAGGGATGAAGAACACAGAGCCCATCAGAGACTGAAAAATCATCCCAACCCAAGGAAAAAACAAACCTTACAAATGTCCACACAGATCAAGGCTGAAATTTCCCCTGGCTCTGGTTGCAGCAGGAAAGCAAAAACAACTCCACACAGAGCATTGCATGAGAGTGGGGCAGGGATCAGGCAGGAATTGCGGGAGGAAACCTGATTTTATGAGCCCAGATTGGATCTCGCTGCCTGTTTACCTCTGGAATCATCACTCTCCCATGCAGCATCCAAGATAATTGCTGGGAATGGAATTACAGCAACAGGATGGCAGATTGCTGCCTCCAGGTGCAGGATAATTAGGGATAACACACCGAACGGGAATCCAGGCAAACAGGCTTTTAAAACAGTCTTGGGAAGAAAAGCACCAGGAGAACTTTCCAGGAATTATCTCCCGGCAGCAGAACTTTGTGGGGTTTTCCCATCCCGTGGAGTTGGCTGCAATAAATTCCCGGGTTTTGGTAAATTTTCCCTTTTGGAGCTGAGTGTTCATCACCTGCTGCTTCCCGGGGGGGCCATGGGGTCTCATTCCTTGGATTTGTGTGGATGGAGCGGGCAGGGAGAGGGAGAGGAGGGAGAGGTGGTGTGGAAGTTGGGGAGAGCACCTCTGGAATAACTCAAACCCCAGGGAAGGCTTGGGGGGAGCAGGAGGGAACCGCAGCATCGCCCTGAGAGCTGCTGCAGCTTCTGAGTCACAGAAATCTTCTTCACTGCTCCAGGAGCTCCCACACAGCGCGGACACCTTGGTTTTCTCATTCCCAACCCTATCCCACCACCTGGACTTGAAAAGCCAAAGGAATCAGTTCCGATTTGCCTGAAAAGGAACTTCCTCCTTGTTCAGATCTGCCTCTGGTGTTTCTCAGGGGGTGTTTGTCACTCCAGAAAACCGAAGGATGGATTTTTCTCTACTGAAAACAAAAACTTTCTCACATGAATTGCTCCTCTGCTTTCATTCCCCAAATTGGGACTAAACACTCACCAGCTGAATTCAAAGTTCCATAACTTCTTCCCACTTTAAACCATAAAAAAAAACTTTAGAAATTGTATTTTTAAGCTGCCACCACCTTGTCACCCGCTCAGCTCATCCCAGGGTTTCCCAGAGTCCCCTGAAGAGAGCACCTGAGATCTGCTCCTAATTTTAGGTTGCGAACAACCAACCCATAAAGCAATCTGCCTTTGGCCAGAGATCTGCTGAATAATTTCTTTTTCTGAATTCTTTTTTTTCCTCCCCAAACACGTTTTGGATTCTGTTATGCTCAGGGATTACTCACTCGGGCTGAGCTGCTCCTGCCACGCAAACACTTGTGGAAAGCAAATGCTGCTGGGTTTGCTCCCAGATTTAAACTGGGTTCGCTCCCTGATTTAATCTGGGTTTGCTGCTGGATTTAAACTGGGTTTGGTCCCAGATTTAAGATGGGTTTGGTCCTGGATTTAAACTGGGTTTGGTCCCAGATTTAAGATGGGTTTGGTCCTGGATTTAAACTGGGTTTGCTCCCAGATTTAAACTGGGTTCGCTCCCTGATTTAATCTGGGTTTGCTGCTGGATTTAAACTGGGTTTGGTCCTGGATTTAAGCTGGGTTTTTTGCCAGATTTAAGCTGGGTTTGCTGCCAGATTTAAGGTGGGTTTGCTCCTGGATTTAAGCAGCTTCAGGCAGAGGAAGGTGTGGAGCTTCATCTGTGTTCTGCGAGGCAGTGGGGCTGGGGTGGAGCTCTCAAATCCGGCTCCAGCACTGGCACATCCCCAAAACCAGAGAGTTTTACCCAAAGGTTTTTCCCCACCTTCTCCTCTGCAGCCCAGGGACATCCCGTGATTTCAGAGACACACCAGAGCAGTGGAGGAGCGCTAATTCCAGGCTGTGGCTGCTCCCAGGCTGAGCAAGAGCTGGAGCAGCCCCGGCTCCCTCTGCTCAGGAGAGCCCCACGGGGGAGCGAGCTCAGGAAGAGCTTCTCTCGCCTCTAGGAGGGCAGCAGCTCCGGGAGAGGAGCCTCGGGTCGGGGGGAACTCCCGAAATGGGGGGTCTCTGGCTTGGATCCATCCCACTCCAGCAGTGCAGCCACCAAGCGCTGGGGACAGTGTCCCCGGGAGCTGGGGCTCCCACACCAGCGCTCCCTCACTGGTGCCAGCACCCCGGGAGCGGCTGTGCGGTCTCCCCCTCCCCAGAACTACAAAAGGTCTCTCGTTTAGTCCGAAGCACCCGAGCCAGGTTGTTCTTTCGCTGCTCTTCCACGCGAAGCTCTGGGCGCTGGGAACATGCTGTGCCCGGGGCTGGGAGCTGCAGGGAGCCAGCCCAGGGACACCCGGAGCTGCTCCCAGCCCCGATCCCTGCCGGCCCCGGCATTTCACTTTGACCTTGGCATCTCCTGACCCCTCTGGAGCACACCCGACCCCCGCATTCCCTGCTGGGTTTATCCCAGAGGAGCATCCCGCGCGGAGCTCTGATCCCTCGGGGCTCCCTGAGCCCCATCCCTCCGGGCCGGGCACACCCAGGGCTCTGCCCCATCCCCGCGGTGTCAGGGGGCTCGGGCAGCCCCGGGCTGTGCCCTCCCGGAGGTGCCTTTCGCGTCCTTTCCGAGCTCCGGAGCCGCGCTCAGGCTGCTCCTGCTCCCAACGCCGCTCCAGAGCCCAGCCCTGGGTCCCTCCCGGGCATCCCCAGACGGCTCACCCCATTCCCCAGAGGGTTCCCCCAGCCAGGACGGCTCACCCCATTCCCCAGAGGGTCCCCCCAGCCAGGACGGCTCACCCCATTCCCCAGAGGGTCCCCCTATCCATCCCCTCAGCCAGGACGGGGTCACTCCGCTCTCCAGCACCAAACCCGCTCAGAAGGGCAGGCTCAGGCTGTCCACAAGCAGCACCGATGGCTCCGGTGCCCCCTTCACCCCAGCGAGCCCCCAGCCGCAGGGTGCGCTTTGCCCCAGCCTGCCCCGTCCCCATCCTCCGTCTCTCCCGCTCCGGTCCCTCCGTTCCCCGCAGCCCGGCTCGCCGTTCCGGCTCCCGGCCATGGTTACCTGCAGCTCCAGGGCTGCTCTCCGCCGGAGCAGAGCCTCTCGCTCCCGCAGCTCGCCGGGAGCGCTCCCCGCGCTCGGCTGCGTCCCTCGGGCGGCGGGCGGGGACCGCGGCCGCTCCCCCGGGGGAGGGACAGGGCTCGGAGGGGACGGGGGCGCTGGGGCCACCCCTTGCTCCCGGGGAGCTCGGAGCCTGCGAGCCGCCGCTGCGGACAGCGGGAGCGCTGCGCGGGGATGCTCTGCTCTGCTCT
>VZRL01003210.1:2048143-2077169 GCA_013397895.1 Origma solitaria
AAGGCACAGACCAGGTGCTTACAGAAGTTCTGTTCCTGTAACAGCTTCTCATTTGGACCAGGACTCCTGAAGTAAAGCAGTCACTGAGCCCACCACCTGCCTTCCCTCTGAGGGGAGCACCGCTCACCTCTGAAAGGGGCAGCTGCATCCCATCCCATCCCATCCCATCCCATCCCATCCCATCCCATCCCATCCCATCCCATCCCATCTCATCTCATCCCAAAGCTGTTCATCCCTGGGGCCGTACAGCTTTCCCAGGCCAGTTGATCATTGCTTTTTCTGAGTTTTTTATCATCCCAGCTCCAAGGCCCTCTCTCTCTCCTGCTGATCCAGTCTAAAATAATTACAATAATCTGACAAATTGGGTCTGCTTTCCCGGGGATGAAACATTTCCCTGCAGACAAATGGGCCCTGCCTGTTCCTCGGGAAGGTCTGTGCTCTGCGATGTCACAGGGAGTTAAATGGAGCCTGGGAAATAATCTCATTTCTGGGTACTTTGCTTTTCATTCCATTTTCCCTCCCGATCAATTATCCCCAGGAATTGAATCACAGGGATTGGCACCGCTGCTCCCTGGGGGAAAACTGGGAAAACAGCTGGAACCAGGGAGGGAAAGCAGGGAAAAGGTTTGGGAAGGAAGGGAAAGCGGCTGAATTCTCCCCGTGGGGCACAACTGCTCCTGGGATTCTTCTCCAGCTTTTCCCACTGTTTTCCTGCCCTTGGCAGGGAATTGGATGAACCCTCCCAGGAGAGGAGATGATTCTAAAAAACAGAATCCTGGTGAGTTTTAAAGTCCCTTCCAATGCAAACCATTTGGATTCCACGGAAAAGCTCAGCTACTTCACCTGAATTTCCAAACCCTTCCCCCTCCAGCTTTCATTTCAAGGCAAACAGGCTGGGAATAAAAACACTCTTATCAGCAGAGGGTGATTAATGTGTTGGGATGTTTGATAAATGTGTTGGGATGTTTGGTAAATGTGTTGGGATGTTTGGATTCTTTTTTCCCAGCCCATTTTTTCCCTTTCCCTCACTTATGATGGATTAAAGGCTGAGCTTTCCCACGCTGAGGTTTCCCTTTTTCCATGAGCTGCTCTCTGCCACAGCAACAAATGTCCCTGACCAGGGGTTTTTGTGGGAGTTTTGCCTTTAAGGATTTTTTTTCCCCTTTGAGCAGCTGCTTTTGAAAGGTAAAAAATCGCTGTAATACAGGAAATAATGGAATTGTGTCATTTTTCCCTCTTTTTGGACGAGTCCCACATTTAACCAAGTGCCCAATAATGGCTCCATGGCATTTGCTGGGGAAGCTGATGTGTTCCCAATTACGAATAAGAGCTCATCCATCCACAGGCTTTGCTTCCAGGGAAAAGCTGGAACACATCAACAGCTCTGTTCCACATCCCAGAGCTGGAGTGGAAATTCAGGACTGCATCCCCAAGCTGGTTAAGTTCTCTTTTGTTTCCTGAACAAAAGAAAAATTCTAAATTTATTGCCTTGGAGGTTAAAAATCCTTGGATTCATCTCAGCAGGTGCCACGGATTGGGAGTGGTTTTCCAAGGAAGGGGCAGATTGGCCTCAAACCTGTGGAAATTTTGGACTTTTTATTAATAACGTTTGAGCAGCTTAAATTCCTGGCTGATCCTCAGTTTTATTGCTCTCATTTCAAGCTATAAATGTTCTATTTACCCCTATATTGTTATGATTCCCAAGAAATATTCCCTCAGATTTAATTATTAGCGTGAAATCCCGCAAAATGTTAGGCATATATGGTATAGATCCATTGCAGATGTAATAAATAGCTTTTAAGCTGCTTTAAACTCATTTTTAGAGCTTTATGGAATTTTGGAAGGGAAGACAAAGCTCACAATGATCCTTAAAGCATTTGAAGCCAAGTAGAAGACAACAGAGTGAACACAGCACTTTCATATATAATAATATCAATTTATTCAGTATGAAAGCTCACAGATTTTTTTTTTCCACGCTTGCCAATGGCCCAATAGAAAAGAAGGAATTCTTTTTCTCCCAGATTTCACGGGATGAGTACAGAAATCACTGTTTGTAACTTGCTACCTCCAGGTCCACAGGGTAGCGAACTCGGTAGCTCATGCACTTCTGCCTGTCAATAAAAATGCTGTTGGCTTTCACAGCGATTTCCTTCTCCAGCTTCATCCTGGTCTCCTCCAAATTCTTCAGGTTCTGCTCAGATTCCATCAGTTTTCTCTTCAGGGCCTCCAGGAACACTGTGAGCTCTTCCACTTCGCTGACCAACCTGCAGGGAATTGGAATAAGTCAGAAAAAGAGCAGGAGATTGTGCTTTAAAAGGAATTCACTGGGATTGGAAGAAAGAGCAACAGCTGCAGGATCTAAAATTCATCAGGAAAAGACCTCAGAGAAAACCACGGAAAGACCGCAGAGAAACCCAAGGAAAGACCTCAGAGAAACCCAAGGAAAGACCTCAGAGAAACCCAAGGAAAGACCTCAGAGAAACCCAAGGGAAAACCTCAGAGAAACTCAGGGAAAAACCTCAGAGAAACCCAAAGAAAAACCGCAGAGAAACCCAAGGAAAAACCTCAGAGAAACCCAAGGGAAAACCTCAGAGAAACCCAAGGAAAGACCTCAGAGAAACCCAAGGAAAGCAGAGCTCCATTTCCCAGCTTCTCCACACAAGTTTTCCATGATTTAGGCAGCACCAAGAGTGTCTTTTGCTGCTAAAAGTAGAATTATCCAAGCTCTCTGTGGGATATTTGCACCAGGAATTATGGGATAAAAACATTCCAGTTTGGCTGGATCAGCATTTTGTTAAATCTGGTTTTTGATCTCTGTTCTCTGGTGTAAAACTCCAGAGATCAGGAAAGTCTTTACTCCCAAAGTTTTTAAAGAAGAAGCAGGACATCATTTTACAAAAGCAGAAAATAACTCTTACAGAGCCCAGAATTCCAACTGATTGCTCTGCTGCAATCTGCCTGTGGAGAAGGCACATCTTGATTTCCTGGGAAAACAAAATCCCTGAGGCTGTGCCAGAGCAGGAACTGCCAACAGCCCCAGTCCAGCAATCCCAGGACTTGTCCCATCCCTAAATCCCAGGAAAAGCAGGATACAGCTCAGACAGGGATGGGTTGCTGGGTCAGGATGAGGTGTGGATGAATCAGAATTCGCTCCTCATTGGATAAAGAACTCAATACTGGTTGGCAGCTTTGCTGCGAGGATTCTGTGACCCTGCACAAGGTGAATCCCCACTTTTCCTAAAAGTGGGAAAATGTGAGGGAGGAGAATCAATTCCAAACTAATGAGAGCCAAATGTGACACTCAGACCTGGAACTGGAAAGGATTTGTGGCTGTTTTAAAGCAGATTATGACTGAAAATCAACCACCCCCAGAATTTTCCTTTGTAACACTGAGATTTCCCTCAGACAAGTCCCAATTCCCTCACACAGGATCCACCTTGTGGTTTCTCCTAGCAAGTGATCCTGAGCTTTTTTGGATCAAAAGCAAACAGAGAGTTCAGAGAAGGAGGTGTGGAGATCAGAGTCGAATCTGCAGATTTTCCCTTTGGTGAATGAGGATAAAACCTTTTCCTCGCTGTGATTTCAGTCAGTTATTTCTGACTTAGAGTAAAAAAGTTAAAAGTTGTGAGGTAAAAAAAGTCTAAACACGGCCTAAAATCACTTTGGGATGGAACAGAGCCCTTGGAGGAGTTGTTTCATTCCTTGAACTGGGGTTGGTTTAATTCCCTGGACTGGGGTTGATAGAATTCCCTATATTGGGGTTGATTTCATTACCTGAAGTGGGGTTGATTTAATCCCCTAAACTGGGGTTAATTCCCTAAATTGGGTTGATTTCATTCCTTGAACTGGGGTTGATTTCATTCCCTAAATTGGGGTTAATTTCCCAAATTAGGGTGGTTTCATTACCCAAACTGGGATTGATTCCCTAAATTGGGGTTAATTCACTGAATTGGGGTTTATTTCATTACCTGAACTGGGGTTAATTCCCTAAATTGGGGTTGACTGAATTCCCTGAAGTGGGGTTGATTTAATTCCCTGATCTGGGGTGAATTTCCTGAACTGGGGTTGATTGAATTCCCTGAACTGGGGTTGATTTAATTCCATAAATTTGCATTGATTTCATTCCCTAAATTGGGGTTGATTCCCCAAACTGGGGTGCTTTCATTACCTGAACTGGTGTTGATTTAATTTCATAAACTGGGGTTGATTGAATTCCCTAAACTGGGGTTGATTCCCTAAATTGGGGTTGACTGAATTCCCTGAAGTGGGGTTGATTTAATTCCCTGATCTGGGGTGAATTTCCTGAACTGGGGTTGATTGAATTCCCTGAACTGGGGTTGATTTAATTCCATAAATTTGCATTGATTTCATTCCCTAAATTGGGGTTGATTCCCCAAACTGGGGTGCTTTCCTTACCTGAACTGGGGCTCATCCCTGCAGAGCTCGACGTTGGGCCGGAAGGATCTGTCGAACAGCCTGGTCTGAGCCACCTTCAGGTGAGCTTCCTTGTCCCTGATGGATTTCTTGAGGTTCACAATGTTCTCTTCCTCATCCCTAATATCATTCAGGATCTGCAGAGGACACCCAAGGAAAATAAAAGCAAAAAAATGATAAACATCATCCCCAAAAATATCTGCTTTGGTCGTGGTGAAGTGTTCAAGTTTTCACCTCCAGTCTGGAGAATTGAGGAGAACTAAATTATTTTCATTTGAGATGATAATAAAGTGAATTTTATTTAAGATTAAATACAAGAATTACGATGGATTTGACCTCTTTATTTTTATTAATACACTGAGAATCACACTTTTAGTTTAAAAAGAAGCAGAAAATATTCTGCAGCCTGTCCCAAATCTCTCCCATGTCTCCTGTGGGATGACAACACATCCCACCTCCATGGAGTGCTTGTAATTGTAAATTTTCACTGGAAATTATCCAAGAAAAAATCAAGTTATTTTGAAGGAGAGCCGCTGATCTGCTTGGAAATGCCTGGATTTCTGAAGAAAATGGAAAAGACAGGAAATCCTGAAATTCTCCTCAGAACCAGACACAAATGCAAAAAATAAAAATGTCCAGCGGTCATTACCCACCAGATCCTAAGGAATTATTATTTTTCCACACTTGCTCATGGCTAACAGAGAAAAAGGAGCTGCTGCATGTTGGAAAAAGGGAAAAGGCCAAAGACAGCCCTTGTTCATAGAAAAAAATAAAAGCACTAAGGTGGATTTGACGTCTTTATTTTTATTATTCCACTGAAAATCCCATCTCCAGTCTAAAAAGCAGCAGAAAGTATTCTCTCAAAACATTTCGCATGTCTCCTGTGGGATGACAACACATCCCACCCCAGGAAGTGCCACCAGGTGCGAAGGAATGACTTTTTCCCACATTTCCAATGGCCTAACACAAAAGAAGGAGCTGCTCCACCTTGGAGGAGGCCAAAGACAGCCCTTGTCACCTGCCAGGACCTGCTGCTGCTGCCACCGCTGCCATTCCAGAAAAATCTGGGAATCCTGGCTCAGCCAGAGCTCCTTGATCCCCCAATTTTAGGGTTTAATTCAGGCCAGAGAGGGATGAGAATATTTAATTGAACTCCATCCCAACAAAAAGCACAAAGAGCTGAACAAGAACCACACGAAAGCTCTGAAACCTCTCCCCAGATCCTGCGCTGACACAAACACATTTCACCCCTGACATCTATTATTGTTTTTGGAGGATAAACCCCCTGTGATGTCAGAATGCCATAAAACCCCCCTCACCTGCTTCAGGTGCTGCTCCAGCGTGTACTTGCAGTCATCCAGCTCCCTGCAATGGGCGTCGAAGGCCTCGTTGACCGCGGCCCGCTGCATGCGCAGGTCCTCAGATGCATCGTGGATGATGTTGTTGATCAGGGAACGCAGCTGCACCGAGGCCAACTTCTCCTGTTCTGCTCTGGAAATGTTGTCGTGGCTGAACTGGGCCCAGGATTTCGGTGTGGAGGCGCTGGAAGAAGAGGGGATGGGATAAAATAGGAATTTTGCCCTTTAAAGCTCTGGTTCTCTCCCAGGGAAAGTGGCATCAGCTTCTGCTTGGTTTAGCTCTTGCCTGCAGTGTAGATTGTCCACAAGGAACAGGATTAATCCTCTAAAAATTTAATAAAAATCCTTTAATAAATTCATAAACTCTCATTCCTGTGGTTTCAGAGGAAAGTAAAGCATGAGACAAAATCAGCCCAAGCTTTTTCATCTTTGGCTAAAAATCCTAAAAAAGTACACATATATTTTTTGTGCAGTTCAGTCCCAGCAAATAAACACAGGAATATATCCAGGATTTACAGGCTGTGTTTATTTGGAAATAAAAAAGACAAGGATCTTGATGGGCTGGAAAAGGGAAGGCTCCAGGGAGAGCTCTGAGCCTCTTCCAGTGCCTGAAGGGGCTCCAGAAGACCTGGATAGGGACTGGGGACAAGGGACGGAGGGACAGGACACAGGGAATGGCTTCCCACTGCCAGAGGGCAGGGATGGATGGGATATTGGGAAGGAATTGTTCCCTGTGGGGTGGGGAGGCCCTGGCCCAGGTGCCCAGAGGAGCTGTGGCTGCCCCTGGATCCCTGGAAGTCCCCAAGGCCAGGCTGGACAGGGCTTGGAGCAGCCTGGGACAGTGGGAGGGGTTGGGGTTGGAACTGGACAGGCTTTAAGGTCCCTTCCTAACCCATTCCATGTGGCACACCATGCACTGCCTTTCCTGCCCATGGAGCTCCCTTAAAGCCCTTCTCCATGTCCAATCCTGCCTGGAATTGAGGGTTCCTGTTACCCCAGGGCTATCCCAGGAGGATCCTGGCAGGAATCACTCACTTCTCCTCGAACTTGACGGAGCTGGGGTGGCTCTGGACGTTGGTGCTGTCGGTGCAGTAGCTCACACATTTATCGTCGATGTGATAGGTCTCCACCTTGTCCGACCAGTCCAGCTCACAGTTCTCCTTTTCAATCCGATTGGACCTGGAAAGTTGGGATCACAGCTTAGTGGGAAGCAAGGGAATTCCTAAAGCCACCCCTCTTTGGGAAGCTCAGCTCCTCCCTTTTTGTGCGACAGGACAACAAGACCATAATGCTGCCTTTTGGTCTGGAAAATCCCAAATTTGTTAAATCCAAATCTCCCTCCCACAGCTGTCTCCTAGAAGAGGGGCCTGATTTAGATGGGGTCTTGGGAAAAAATTCCAATGTAAGGGTGGTGAGGCCCTAGAATAGAATTCCCACAGAAGCTGTGGCTGCCCCTGGATCCCTGGAAGTGTCCAAGGCCAGGCTGGAGCACCCTGGGACAGTGGAAGTGACCCTGCGCATGGCATGGGATAATCTTTAATGATATTCAAACTCCTGCTTTGTTCTTAATTAGAGTCACACGTCACTCAGTTAATTATGATTATGCCAATACCAAAGCCTGTGGGTCGTTATCAGCTGATAACAGCAGGCGTCACTCTCACCCAAGGAATTAGGAACACTCTGCTGTACAATGAGACTAAATAGGACTAAAATGATATTAAAACAATTAAAAAAACCCAAACTAAACTCATTAGCCTCCTCTCATGCTCTAATTAATATAACAGAGCTACTTTATATTAATTTGCATTTACAGCCATTTAAAAAAAATCAAGATTTCATTTATCAGGTAGAACAGGAGCAGATTAAAGGATTTCTAAACCAAAATATGAAGCTTCCAGCAGTTAATTCCTTTCTATTGATGGACTTTAGGCTACAGTAACATCTTTCCAAAGAGTCTGTTAGAAATTCCAAGCAAATAATCCTTTGGAAAGGCAAAGAGCACCCACCCTGGTACAGAAATTCCAGATTTCAAGTTCACACTGACATCTGGTGGCAAAAAAAAATCCTCTTGGAAAGCTCCTTTGATCCCAAAAATCCCTTGAAACCAGCCAAAAATAC
Source organism: Origma solitaria (assembly GCA_013397895.1). NCBI lineage: Eukaryota > Metazoa > Chordata > Aves > Passeriformes > Acanthizidae > Origma > Origma solitaria. The sequence goes on from VZRL01003210.1 coordinate 2,056,054, forward strand.
AAATATATCCCAATGTGCAAGAAGATCCCAGAGAATACTTTTATAGCACTGGAGTTCAGTGTCAGAAAACAAATCCAGCACAGTTCTGGAAACCAGGAAAATCTAAATCTAAAAAATAAAATAAAATCTACTTGAAAATCCTGATGTTTCTGGGTTTAAATGGAATTCCCACAGTGCCTAAGGCTGGCCTTGGTGAGATCTTTATCCTCTGGGCACTTTTATCCCAGGAATTGTTTGGCTGAAGTATCCTGGAAAATGTCCTACCTTATCTGGGTGGTAGCTTGAATTATGGTTCTTTTGAGAAGATCTCGGATATCCCGGATAAGATCAGCTTCCTGGAGAAAAACAGGGAGAATTCTGTGGATCCAGAGCAGGACACACCATCCTGAGGAGCAATTGGAGCTGTGGATAAATTCTCACATTTTCTTATCTATTTGTACCTTGGTATTGGAAAACTTGGATTTTTGGACTCACCAGACGCTGAGGGAACCCAGCTCTAAATCTATGGAGGATGAAAAACCTGGAATGCTTCTAAAGCCTGGGAATTCAGTATTTTCTGTGCATTCCATGAAAAAGTCTGTGTTCTTTCCAGTTATGGAAGGAATTCTTCCCTGGCACAGATTCCCAGAGAAGCTGTGGCTGCCCCTGGATCCCTGGGAGTGCCCAAGGCCAGGCTGCACAGGGCTTGGAGCAGCCTGGGATAGTAGGAGAGGGTGGGAATAGTGGGAAGGGGTGGAAAGAGATGATTTTTAAGGTCCTATCCATCCCAAACCACTCCAGGATTCCATGATTCCACCGAATTAGGCAGAATAAATTAATTCCTTGCTCAGTTTTGAGGTAGGGAAAAATCAGGGAACATCATCATGCCTGGAACCAGATTAATCACGTTGGACTTGATGATCTTTAAAGTCTTTTCCAACTAAAAATTTCCCTGGTTCCCTGAATTTTGTAACAATTCCAACATGGGAATATCCTACATCAACTCTCACCTGTTTATATTTTTAACTGGGAAAACCTCTTAAATACTGATTATAAGTCAGAAATTACACATAATTCCCATTCAAAATATTGCTAAACCCATCATGCCGTTGACTATGTGGAATCAGAGAATATCCTGAGTTGGGAAGGATCCACAGGGATCAAGAAACTCCTGGATAATCTCAAAAATCCCACCAGGTGCCATTGTGCAAACATTTCAGTCTGTTCAATATTTTTCTAATATTAATCCTCTGGTTTAATGACTAACTCATCACGAACTGACTCTAATTGGAGGCTGCAGGTAAATAACCATTAATTAATTGGTGGGATACTGGAATAGGTGTTATTCCAGGATGGAAAACACCCTGGAATGTGTTTTGTGTAACATCAGCACAAGAATGACATCAGCTTGGAAGGGAATCTCAGTGACAGGGTAGGATCACCACCTTGGCAAGGCCCAGGGGAAGGGAATGGCAGAAAATGCCAAAATTTGGACAGTTTGGGCACAGAAACAAGGAATATTCCACTGTTCCTGAACTTTTGGATTCTGCACTTTGAAAGTGCAGCTTTCAGAGAGGAGAGGATTTAAAACCAAGGAGAGAATGAATTTAAAGACAGAGGAAGATGGTGGTGGTGGTGCAGGAAACTCCTGGTTTGGTTTTGTTCGTGGCTGGGCTGAGGGGCGGTCTGCTCCCCTCTAGCTACAGCCATGTGATTTGAAATACTTTTTAAACAGAGGAATGACTTGAAACGATCCTTCTTAAAGCTTGGAGTGACACCGGGAGTCCAGGAAGGGGCACCAGAGCCCTGCCTTGCAGGAGCCGCTTCCAGCAGCCGCAGTTTCATGCGCTGCCCAGCCTCTCCTCATCTCAGAGCCCGCAGCAGCAGCGCCAGGGCTGTCAGCAGCCCTCGGGGTCCTGCCCACCTTCAGCAGCTGCCTCTCCACCTCATCGATGACCAGGTCCGGGGGCTGCCTCCTCTCCCGGCACTCCAGGTTATCGACGACCACGGTGTAGGGCACCTCGGTGGCATCGAGCGCCCGCTCCAGCCGCAGCTTCTGCGCCGCCAGCAGGTTGGTCTCGGCGTCCAGCTCCATGATCTCCTTCTGCAGCTCCACCCTCCAGAAGTGGATGTCCTGCAGCCGCTGGCTCAGGGTGATCTTGGAGCACTCCTGAGCTCGCTGGGCGCAGGCGGCCGTGTGCTTCATCAGGTTCTGGGACTCGGCGCGGTCGCGCTCCGACTCCTCGCTGACCGTGAAGGCCTTGTAGTAGACGCCCGCGTTCCTGCGCTGCCACTCGGGCACCTGGTACTTGGCGGTGCGGAAGCCGGCCATGGCCATGCCGCAGCATGAGCGCGGCCTGTCGCTGCGGGCCACATCGCAGATCTTGCTGGGCAGCGGGCAGGAGGGCATGGCCGTGGGCAGCGGCTCCTCGGGGTGCGCCATGGCGGAGCCTCGGCCGCCTCCGCCGCTCCCACCGCTGAGCGTCCTCCCGTCACCACAGCAACGCCGGCGGCCAATGAGAAGCCGGGGCCGCGGGTTGATGGACGGCCAGGCTCACCAATCAGAGCGCCGATCCTCCCGAGGGTGGCGCTGATTGGGGACTGGGCTGTCTGAGCCCGCCCCCCACGCGGCTCGTTGCCATGGTGACGGGACACGCGGGTGGGTGGGTGAGGGAGATGTCATGGCGGCGCTGGCCGCCCTCATGGAACCACAGAACGGTCGGGGTTAGAAGAGCCCTTTAAGATAATCGCCTCCCGCTGTTCACTCAGCACTACCACTGTAACCACTGAACCACATCACCCAGCGCCAGAAGCAGACGCCTCAAACACCTCCAGGGAGGGTGACTTTGCCACCTCCCCGGGCATCTGTTCTAAAGCCTGACCACACGACAGTGAAAGGAATTTTTCTAATATCTAATCTGAATTCCCGTGTCTCCACTTAAGGCCGTTTTCTGTGGTCCTCTCACTGCAGGCACGGTACAAGAGACTGGTCCACACCTCACTACAATCCTTGGGCCTGGGGCTTTGCTTTTCCAACACACACTTCCAATTTTCCTGATATTTTGGAAGTCCAGGAGGATCCCCACAGAATTTCATCCCAATTCCCACCCAGCAAGGTTCTGTGTGTCCTGAGTCATGTTTGCCCTGGAGCCCAGAGAGCCCCTGGGACACCCTGGGACCTGCAGCACCTGCTGGTTTTGAGGCACCCAAATGAACACACTTTCACTCCTTGTTCTGTTCTTGCTCGCAAATATTTATTTTTGAGGCAGCTCCTGTGACTCCGGTGCTGTTCCACGGCAGGGAATGTGCAATCCAGCTGCTGCTACATCACCCTTTACGTGGAACCTGGGAGGAAAGTGAAACAGAAAAGAAAGAGGAAAGAGGAAAGAGGAAAGAGGAAAGGGGAAAGGGGAAAGGGGAAAGGGAAAGGGAAGGAAAGGAAAGGAAAGGAAAGGAAAGGAAAGGAAAGGAAAGGAAAGGAAAGGAAAGGAAAGGAAAGGAAAGGAAAGGAAAGGAAAGGAAAGGAAACAACAGAGGGCAGTCTTGTCCTTGCACAGATCCTGTGTCATCAATGTCACTTGGATTTAGAAAAGTAAAAAGACAGAAAGCTGTGGTTCTCTGGAGCCCTCCAGGTGTTCCCTGACTGATCCCTGGCTTGGGTTGGAAGGGAGCTCAAAGTCCATCCCATTCCACCCCTGCCATGGGCATGGACACCTTCCACTATCCCAGGGTGCTCCAAGCCCTGTCCAGCCTGGCCTTGGACACTTCCAGGGATCCAGGGGCAGCCACAGCTTCTCTGGGAATCTGTGCCAGGGCCTCCCCACCCTCCCAGCCAGGAATTCCTTCCCAATATCCCATCTAGCCCTGCCCTCTGGCAGTGGGAAGCCATTCCCCCTTGTCCTGTCCCTTTCCTTCTCCTTCCTCTGCTCGTGGCCTTCTCTGCAGGATGATCCATGAAAATATTTCATTTTAAAGTACAATAAGCCTCCAGGAAAAGCCCCGCTGAGCTATTGACTGAAAGTCCTTGGTGTGGAAAATCCTTTTTTAATTTTAAATAAGGGCTACAACACTTTGTAATTAAGGATATCTTTTTTCTCAGAAGGTTTCTAAAGAGCATCTTATTGACGACAGCCTATCCCAGCCCATTCAGCGCCACCCAAGCAGGGTTGGAGGGGTCACTGAGGGCCCTGGTACCACCTTGATAATGAAATGATAATCTAATTATAAATTCATAGATTATGAATTAAATTAAATTTTTAGTTATAAATTACAATCCCAGTATTGCTGGGGTTGGAAAAGATCATCGAGTCCAAGCTGTGATCAATCCCCATCTCAGAGCTCTGGGTAACACATCCAGGCCTTCCTCGGACACTCAGGGATGGAGACTCCAAACCTCCCTGGGCACTTCCCATGCCTGAAACACTTTCCATGAAGGAATTCTTCCAGAAGGGAAACACCGGGAATTTCAATCCCAGCTTTTATGTTCTCTCCTGCCTGCAGGACCTGATTTTCCGTGTCCACACTCAGCAGGGCAAGAAATCCTGGGCTCAAACTGGAACAGAGGGACAAGTTCTCCTCAGTTCTCCTCTGGGGATCCATTTGTTAGAATTTGTGTCAGTTTTACTGCAGGGAGAAAATCCATTTTCTTGATTTCATCTTTATTTCATATTTCTTTATTAATCAAACCTCATTATCCTTTTTATCTGCTGGCTGCATACCCCAGCAATGAGCACCTGTGATGGAGAGAAAACACATTGATCTTCATGATAAATAGGGAAAAAAATGTGGGGAATTAGCTGCGAGCAGAGAAAATCCAGACAATTCTTTTCTATAAAGCAGCGTCTGCTGCTCCCAAACTCTGCCCGAGAGCGACACGACAGAGGAATAAAGAGATTAAAGAGTTGGGAGGGGAAATTTGGGTTTGATATCAACAAAGTGTTGCTTTTCAGCATGAGAAATAAACACCCAAGAAAGATTTCAGCCTCGGGAGCTGCAGAAAGATTGAGACCAAATGCTATCCAAGAACAGGGGCATTGTTTTTATTGCACATCCTCGGGATTAGAATTCCTCTTCCTAGAATCTGATGGATTGCAATAACATTATTTATTAATAATGCTAATTATTATAAATGCTAATTATTTGTAGCATTATTAGCATTTCTTTTTTAAAAATGGTTATTCCAAAGCCTAAATGGAGTCATTCCAGATGGATGAAAACCCCGTTTCCAGCTTGATTTCCCAGCCTGGGGTCCGGGAGCAGGAAGTGTTGGATCAGAGCATTCCAGGAGGTGACACCAGTTTGAGTGACAACTCGTGATGATGCCACACCCACGCACCCTTCATTTGAGCTTTCCACCAGCTCTGGGAATTTGCACTTTCCTGGGATCCATCCTGACGGGCTGGGGACACCTTCGCCTATCCCTGGTTGTTCCAAGCCCTGTCTAACCTACCCTTGGACACTTCCATGGATGTGGAATCCACACCTTATTCTTAGATCTCTTTTCCAGCGTTGATAATTCCATGATTCCGAGCTGAATTCCATAGCTGGAGGCACAATCCCTGTTCCTGCAGGAGGTTTCCATGGATTTGTGGCTCGGCTCTGCTGCCAAAGCCTGGACATGTTGCTGCTTCCCATCTTTCTGGCAGCACTGATCCAAGGCAGGATGTGGTCCGAGGATTTCATTTCATGCCAAGGAATTGGTCAGCAGGAGAGAGAGAGAGAGTGGATCATGGGCTCCCTGCAATTCCCAGCTCCCGCAGCTCCTGGCCAAGAGCCTCGGGCATTTCCAGGGATGGAGCAGCCCCAGCTTCTCTGGGCACAGGAGAAGGTGAGGACATTCCTGCTGGCAGCACAGCAGGGATGTCAGACTGACAGCCTGCATCCCAGGGATGCCTGGAATTTGGGAATAATTCGCTGCAATCCCTGTGCCCTCCTCTCCCTCACTCTCCAAGCTGCCATATTCCCTCCAGGAGCAGGGATTGGGATCTGCCGCTCTCCCGTTACGCTGGGATGGTCTGTGAGGACATTCAGTGACACTGTTGGATCACAATTCCTCCCTGGAAGTATTTCTTTTGCCCAGGAGCTGACCCTGCCCTGTTCTGCCAGGCAGAAGGATGGGAAGCGGGATCTGGTGAGTTCCTGGCTGGGATCTGCCTTGGGAATGTGAGCTCGGAGCTGCTGAAACAAAGCCAAGCCCTACCCAGCACTGCCGGGCCCTTCCTGCTGCTGGCACGGCAGGGATAACTCTTGGGTTATTTCAAAAGAGGGAGCAGTTGGATTGTTCATCCCTTCACTGGGATAAACTGGTTAAATTCCAGTAAGGAATGAAATCCCACTGATATTTACCAGCAGAAAATCGGATTTTTACAGCAGCACAAGACATTGTCCCTTTCAAAACTTCCCAGCTTTTGACTTTCAAATTCCGCTTCTTTTCCTTTAATCCACTTTTCCCTTATTAGATTCCCTCCTGCTCCTCCAAACCTCATCCCAAGGTCTATTTCTGGAGCCTTTCCTCCCGAATGAAACACCTGGCACGTGATCCCAGCGCTGAGGGTGGGAATGTGGGAGCACAGCCCTGAATCCTGATGAAGTCTTTGGGGTTTGTGGAGTCTCCTTCCTGGAATTCCCTTCCCACATGCAGGATGGAGGCGCTCCGTGCCCCAGACCTGTGGGAATGAGTCACAAGGATTTATTTTTGCTTTCCAACGATTGCTGCCAGGTAGGGATGAGTTTTTCTACAGAGAGCAAAGCTTGGGATGTCCCTGAGGTGATTTTTTCTGAATTGATTCCACTTATAGGTGATAATCAGTCTGACCTGAGGGAGTTCAGTTAAAAACAGAGGTAAAGAATTCCCAGAAGAGCCTTTTAGGATTTTCTTGGAATAAGAAAAGCATGGCCAGCAGTGTTACAGCACTAAAAAATTCCAGAGGCAACAGGAAAACAATCCCTCCATCACCCAAGGCCCACTATGGGGCTTGCTGTGGTTTGGAACCCTCAGCTCCAGCGAGCTCCATTTTCAAATTTGTATAGAAAATTTGTATAGAAATTTGTACAGAAAACAAAGAATTTGTATAGAAAACAAAGTCTCCCCTTCAGCTCCATCCTCTTCCTGCAGCCAAATGTGCAGGCAGAACAGAAAGCAGGGATTTTGTTGGGATAAGATCAGGCCTGTTGGGAATTTGGTCTGGGACAAACCAGGCCTTGATCCTGCTCTCAGGTGTCCTGGGAAGATTCTTGTCCTGCCACAGAGTCTGGAGACATCATGAGGGACATTAGCGGGAATTTGGAATAAATCATGGATAAATGAAGGGTTTTAGCTCCAAAATTCCCCTCCTGGGCCTGGCTGGATTTCCAGAGCCCCCCTTCCATCAACCTTTCCAAGATTTGCTCCTGGTGGGCTCCAATAATAAAACCACACCTATGGCAGGGTGGGCTTGGTTTGCAGTCCATCCAATTAAATAAGGAATATTCCCTTTGGGAATGGGTGACAGGGACTCGTGTCCCTGCAGAAAACTGCCCAAGAGTGACTGGAGAAATGGGAATGAAAATTTCATGGAAATTAATTGAAAGCAAACCAAAAAACCAAGTTAAATATTCAAGAAAATGTGGGGACTTTGACATCTTTCCTAATTACGAATTGAATATTGGCTTTAGCTAAATATCCATCAGAAAAATTCAAGGATTGTTCTTCTGTTCTTCCATGAAAATTCCGTTTGCTCCACATGTGGGATGGGATGGGATGGGATGGGATGGGATGGGATGGGAAGCTGTCCCCACACCCATGTCCCTTCAGGAATCCCAAGTCACTCACTTATCCTCCTCCTAAGGCGGGAGAAGGATTTCAGAACTGCTAAGTCTCATTTTAGGATTATAGGATTAACTCAGGTCTTGTTTGCATAGGAAAATTAACCTGGAATAACTGGAAAAGTGGATTCATTCCACTGCATTCGCTTCCGTGGGGACAGAATCCCAGAGATCTTTATTGCGTTGGGAGCTGCGGCCAAAATGCTTTAAAAGAAACCAAATTCACTCCATTTGTATTCCAAGGAAATCTTTTATGGATGCTCCTTCATTTTAAAAGTTCTCCGATTAATTTTGCACAGACACATCAACATTTCTGATAATATTTGGCTGAAGTGCAGGACAAAAGCCAAGTCTGGGCTGAAATAATGAGATGAATCATCCCTGAATCCCACGTGGAGAAGGAATAGAAGAAAGGACAATGGTTCTGCTGGAGAGAAGCTGCCACTCAGCCTCTCACACCGGAGCAGGGCAAGTTTGGGGATCATTCCCTGAGAATTCGATGGGAAATTGGGAAGAAATTCCCAGGCCCTGAGGTTGCCCAAAGAAGCTGCGCCTGGATCCCTGAAATGTCCAAGGCCAGAGGATGGAGCACCCTGGGATAGTGGAAGGTGTTTGGGTTGGAACTGGGAAGGGCTTTAAGGTCCCTTCCAACCCAAACCATCCTGGGATTCTGGGATCCATGGAGGGAACAGCCTCTCACCCTGGATGTTCCCCTGCAAATCCCACAGTGCTGCCCTTTGATCCATTGGATTTGTCTCCTGGAAGGCCAGCAATGAGCAGGGGATTGGATCAGAGCTGATCCAAGGTCGTGGGAAGGTGAACATCCCCTGTCTCCCACTGGGAGGACTCCAAATCCCACAGGAGACACACACAGAGATGGAAAACTGGGAGCCCTCTGGAAACCAAAAAGTTCCCTGATGTTTGCATCAACTGATCCCAAAACAGGAGGTGATTCCCTCTCCCAGGAAAAAAATTCAGGACCTCCCATTACTTAAACACACACGGAGCCATTTCCATCTCCTTCATCTCCTGTGCCCCTGGAAAAACAGCTTGGAAATTAAAATAATTGCTTTATTCCCTTTGATCTGCACTAATAAAGTGCTGGACTATCTCCCAGCAGGAGCTGCTGCTCTTTGGAAGAATCTTTCCAACGGTTCTTCCATTAGGAAGGCTCTGGGGAAATCTCAGGGAATGCACTTGAAAAGAGCTCTGCAAAACTGCTCCGGAAAAAAAAATCCCTGGAAAAAAAAAAATCTCTCCCTGCATTTGCTCAGCACATTCCTGAGTCTGTTTGGGATTGTCTTTATTGCGTTTTTCGTTGGATTGAGGTGAAACCTGAAGGAAAAATTGTGAATTTCCAGAGCTCCACAGGGAATCCCACACTTCAGGTGGATTTTAAAAGCACCTCCCCATCCCACAGCATTCTTGGCAGAGCCTGGGGATCACTCCCCCTTTGGAAAAGTGGCGAATGTACAAAGCAAGCAGGATTTGGAGGGAATTCTCGCTCAGTTTCCTGCTTGTTCCTGCACTTCAGAGCTTCCGGGGCAGTTTTGGGAAGGATTACAGAGATCCCTGCTCATTACAACAGTGCCGGGAGAATTCCAGCCTCCAATCCTGTTTGCTCCGGAGTCTCCTTAGCTCCAGAGCTGATTAACCGGTGGAATAATCCGCCTTGGATGGCAGCAGGACTTTATTAAGGCCACAACCGACGGCTTTGCTCCCATCATTTTTCATGGATCTCAGGGCTTTGTTCCTCCTGCTGCCTGTGGAGCTCTTGGAAAGGTTTTGGGATGATCCATGTGCTTGGGATGGGGGTCCTGTGCATCCAAACAAAGCTGGAAATGCAAATAATCCCAGCTGTGTTCCTGGTTTAGGATCTTTTCCAAGGATAAATGGGATCTGACAGAATTTCTGGGATTTACTGTGTGTTGGTTTGAATCTCGTAATATTTGCGGCTGCAGGCAGAGAAAGCTGGCAAGGAAGCAGGCAGAAACCCCCAAGATGGCGAAAGAGAGAGTTTTATTTACAGAAACTTCTTTATATATCCATTAATAATCTAGCAACCATTGGTCAGTAAAAAATCCACCTCCCAATGTCATTGGTCATAGCTACACAGTACCTAATACAAAACAGAGAGATTAAGAAAGTACAGAAAGTGCAGTTTATCTCTGTTCTCCATGAAAAAGAACAGAAGGATTTCTAAAACAGTGCAACTACAACTGTGTAGGGAAGTGCTGGGCCCTGGCAGATCCCATTGGTCCAACCTCCCTTGGGAACAAACAGCTCGAGGCATTTCAAGTCTAATCCCGCATTTTCCTTCGAGCTTTCACATTCCCAGAAAATTGAGGGATTTTCCCAGCTCTCATCAAAGACTTTCAAAGTCCTCAGTGCCCTGAAGCAGCTGAGGAGGAATCCTGACCCTGGCACATCCAAGTATGGCGGAAGCAGGAATTTCTCCCACAAAATTTCTCCTACCTGTGAAACTCCCAGAGGGAAAAAATCCTGGACCGGAGGCTGGCCAGGATTGGGGGGTGAGGTGACATCAACTGAGGTGACAGCAGGGGACACAGGAGCCACGGACAAGATCCCGAGCTGCTCCTTCCCAGCGTGGGATTGATGGAAATTCCATGGAATGTCTCGAGGTGGGAGTGCCATTTGGGCCAGGATTGCAAAGTCTCTTCTTTCCATAAGGAAATATTCCCTCATTTTCAATTTCAACCTCCCCTGGTGCAACCCAAGGCCATTTCTTTGGAGTGAGCTCTTCCCCTGCTTTCCCTCCAGCCCTTTTCCAAGTGGGAATTTGGATTTCAATTGCCTGGCAAGAAAAGAGGGAGAGCTTTGAACATATAAGGGAAAAAAAAAGAGGGAAGGTGATCCTCAGTCATCCTCATGGAATTACATCAAGCACAGAATTTGTTCAGATCTTCCTTCCCAGCGAAGTTGGAAAAAATATCCACATAAACGATGTTGTGGAGATCTCAATTCTAAAGTTATTCCTTCATTTTGGAAGTTAAAAATATCCTTCATTTGGGTTTAATCCCCCTTTAGTCCCTCTGGAGACAGCGGAGAGGGAAAAAACAGCCCTGATAGAGGGAATATCTCAAAGGTAAATCAGAAAATGGGAAAATATCCATCGGAATGGAATTGTCTGAGAGAGGAGGGAAAAAATAATGTTGAAAATTGGGAAAATCACTTGGACAAAGCTCACCCTTCCCCAGCCCCTGCCTGGGGGAGGAATTTGCAGGAAATCCTGGCAGGTACAACATGGAGATGGAAATCAGATCAAGCTGTTCCCTGTTTTTCCTTCCCTGGGAGCTGGAACACGGCTCCGGCTGCTCCGACTCGGAGCTGACCTTTCCTAAAGAATACGGAGATGTTGTTCCCAGATCGCTGCCGGTTGAATTTCACAGGATGACTTTCCCAAATGGGGGTGGGCGGATGACAAATCCAGGCGGTGGGAGCTGCGCCGGTGTCTCCTGTCCCACACGGGTGGGGGAAGGGAGGTTATCCCGGGATCAGGACATCGCTGGGAGCACAGCATTCCCATCAAAACCTGCCTGACTTTTCCAGGAGCTCCTGGATTTGAAGGAGCGTGGATTGAGATCGGGGGAAAGGGAACTCTGGGATCATTGGCTGTGCCCAGGCATTCCCAGCGGGAGGAGTTCTCCTAATGGGCAGCAAAACTGGGAAAATCGAAGCCATCTGAAATTCCTTGGAGCAGCAGGGAATGGAAAGATTCCTCTGATATTTAAGCATAGAATCATGGAATATCCAGAGTGGGAAGAGATCCACAGGGATCCCAGTCCCACTCCTGGCCCTGCACAGGATCCCAACAGTCCCATCCTGTCCAAATGCTCTTGGAGAGCTCTGGCAGCCTTGGGAATGCCCATTCCCTGGGGAGCCTGGACAGTGCCTGAGCACCCTCTGGATGAGGAACCTTTTCTGGGAATCCAACTTAAATCTCCCTGGCACAGCTCCAGCCTTTCCTTGGGTCCCATCCCCACCTTGGAATGTTCCTTGAATTCCCCAAGGACAAAGAATTTACCTTCCCCAGGTTAATGGCTCCAGGATTTCCTTGGAAAAAAGCATCTGCAAGGCAATATTGATTCCTGGAGTGATAAATAAAATGGGATTTGATGCATTTTCCATGATACCTGGAAAGATATTTCTGCTCCCCACGTTCCGGGTGTTCCCGGCAATAACAGGGATTTGGGAGTGCACATAAGCTTAAACCCCATTCCTTATCCCGGAGCATTTCTTTCACTACAAAAATCCATGAAAAGCAGCAAATTTCCCATGAAATTAAATGAGATCCATTCCCTCCCTCACTTCCAGTGAAAAATCTTGGCAGCGGAGCAAAAACCTGGCACAATCCAATTTCTGGAATCAGTTGTGACAACTCACACGAGCTCTGCCTGCCCTGAAATCCTTGGCAAAACCCCTGGAGCTCCTCGTTAGGAAATGCAAATGGATCCATGGATTTAATCACAGCCAGAGGCGGTGGCTTCTCTGGGAATTCACCTCCCTCCCAGGGAAGGATTTTTCCCTGATATCCCATCTAAAGCCATTTTCCTTTGTTCTATCGACCAGATTTCCCTTTCCAAGAATCCCTTTGCTCACCACAAACTAATTCCAGCTGGTTCCAGCATGGCAGAGCCTTGGAATGAGATGATCCTGAAGGTTCTTCCCACCTCATCCGTGCTGTGATTCCAAGAATCCTTTGCAGGTGCTGCTCCCTGTGCTCCTCTCTTCCCAGGGCTGTTATTCTGTCTAATAAAGGGATTCTCTGGAGCAGGGAGCTGACAGCTCCCTGATTTATGGCAGTGCCACCTCAGCCACCCTGGAAATACCGGGAAAAGCCATTCCAGGGCTTCCCTGTGCTCCTGGCTCAGCCTTTCCTGCTGTGGGGATCGATCCATCACAGCCACCACCCAGCAGGTGAATTCCAAACATGCCAAGTCCTGCTATTCCAGCTAAAAAAAAACCGAGCAAAATCAGCAGAGCAGTGCTGGGATGGGAGGAGAAGATGCAGCGTTCATGGACAGACTTCCAGGGGGAAAACTGGGATGAGGTTTTGGGCACACAAAGTTGGGTGTAAAATTCAAGGCAGCTCTCCCAGACGGAGCAGAGGTGGAGAGGAACAGCTCCGAGGTTGTGTTGGGGTTGTTTGCTCCACGGGGTGGGGAAAAGGGGGGACTGTCACCTGGAGATCTTGGAAAAGGGCAGGAATAAAGCCACAAAGCTCCTTCAGAGAGAGGGGTCTCACTTCCCTGATGTTGGATTAACAGGGATGGAAACATTCCCAATGAATCCCAACACTGACAACTCTGCAAGGCCTTGGCTTTTAGCAGAGTTGGGAATTGGAATTGACAAAATCTCAGAATGGTTTGGGTTGGGAAGGATCTGAAAGATCCTCCAGGACCCTCCATCCGCCCATGGGCAGGGAAGGGAATGGAAAGGTTGGAATGCAGGAAATCTTTCCCGGCGGCCTCACCCCCTTCATTTCCGGGACACTTGGGACGTTTTGTGGGAATTCTCTGGTGTCACAGGAGGTTCAGCACTCCCGGATTGAGGCTCCCTCTCCACTGGGACACAGATTCCAGAGTTTGGAATCATCAGGGTTGGAAAAGACCTCCAAGATCATCAATCCAACCTGGAACCAAATCCCACCTTACCATGAAATGCCACTTCCACTCATTTTCCAAACAATTCCAGGGATGGGCACTCCAAACGTCCCTAGGCAGTTCCAACGCCTGACCGCCCTTTCCATGGAGAAATTCCTGCTGCTATCCCACCTGAACCACCTTGAGGCCATTCCCTCTTATCCTGTTTTTCCCGGGAGCAGAGCCTGACCCCCCCCGAGTCCTGTCAGGATTATGCAGAGCCACAAGGTCCCCCCGATCCCCCTTTTCTCCAGGCTGAGCCCGTTCCCATCTCCCTCAGGAATTCTCCAGCCCCTTCCCGGCTCCCATCCTTTCTCTGGACATGCTCCAACACATTTTCCACAAAGAATTCCGGTAGGAGATGCTGCCTGATTGGGGTGCAGCTCCCAGCAGGTTGAAAAGTCATTCCTCATTCGCTTTGTGCCTCCCACACAAACACAGGATGACCACGTCAGCCAGGTTTCCTTGGGAAAGCAACGGATCTGACAGCACGGAAAGTGCTGGAAGATAGTTCTTAATGTCAGACCTCATCGGGGGGAATATTTTAGGAATGGATCCACAAAAGTTCATTCCCAGGTAAATTCCTCAGCCTGTGGAGTGCTGGAGACTGGAAAACTGAGAGATCCAGGAAGTTTCCAAGGAGTGTTGGATTAAAAAGAACAACACTGGGTTTGATCCAGTTTTAATTTTACCCTGTGTGATTTGATTTTGATTTTTGTGATGGAACCTTGAAAAACTGCTGAGAAAGTCCAAATATTCCCATAGAGACTTTGCAGAGGCTCAGTTTCCAAATCCAAGCAAAATTATGGTGATGGATAAACCCCAATTAGCCCTGAGCAAGTCTTGAGGAATTTTGGATTGGGATTGATCTAAATAGGAGCAGCAATGAACAGCTGGGGGTGGGCGGGTGGTGGTGGGGTGGGGAGTGTTGGCTTTTCCTTCTCTTCCCTGGGAGCAAGTATCCCTTTTTTCCAGTGGGTTAAGGCTGTGCCTCTCCTGATCGGATAAATTCCATTTGTCAACCTCTCTTTTGGGGATCCTTCGTGGGCACTGAGTGTCCAAGATGGGAAAATTGGAGACCTTTTGGCTCCTTGGAACCTCCAGTGCTCAAGGAGCTGTAGGTTCCCACCAGGCAGGAATTCAGGAATGTGGATGGACAGGAAGATATTTATGGACATGCATGGATAAAAGGGCTGGAGCCCCTCGGCTCTGGAGCCAGGCTGGGAGAGCTGGGAATGTTCACCAGGAGAGGAGAAGGATCCAGGGAGACCTCAGAGCCTCTTCCAGGGCCTAAAGAGGCTCCAGGAGAGCTAGAGAGGGACTGGGAACAAGGGACAGAGGGACAGGACACAGGGAATGGCTTCCCAGTGCCAGAGGGCAGGGAGAGATGGGATCTTGGGAAGGAACTCCTGGCTTGGAGGGTGAACTTGGCACAGATCCCCAGAGAAGCTGTGCCTGCCCCTGGATCCCTGGAAATGCCCAAGGATGGGGTTTGGAGCAGCCTGGAATGGTGGGAGGTGTCCCAGTCCATGGCTGGGGCTGGAATGGGATGGTCCATGAGGTCCCATCCAATCCAAACCATTCCAGGATTAGACCCAAAAAAAATTCAAAGATCCTTTCAGCAAATTCCCTTCTCCCTTTTCCAGCGGTGTTTTCCCTTCCTTGTGCAGGAACAAAGGGAGAAAAAGCTCCTTAAGGAAGAGCCATCCCGAGAAGTCATGGAAAGGGCACATTAATAAAGGATGACCCTTTACATCCTAAAAGGAGTTAAAATCCTTTCAGGATGGGGGATTTTTACGGAAAGGAAGGACAGAGGATTTTTTGGGATGCTGGGACAGAGACCTGGCAGCAATTTGGGAGGGATGGATGAGGGTTAAACTTGAATCCAGCAAAGCATCCCTGAGCCAGCTCAAGGAAAGGGAAAACACCCCTCCCCTCCCCTCCCGTCCTCTCCCCTCCCCTCCCCTCCCTCCCAGTCTAATAAAGGATCACGGGTGGATCGATGCTGCCGGGAGGGGAGGGACACACGTGTCCCCTCATCGCGGTGCTCCCGGCACACGCGGCATCCATGTGAGAGCGGAGCCGCCGCCGTGCAGGAGACACTCGCCCACGCAGCTCCAATTCCCCGTCTGGAGCAGGGAAAGAGCCTGGAGAAATCGCAGCCCTCCCGGCTGCAGCTCCCGGAGTGCAGGGAGGGGCAGGGGGCGCAGCCAGGGGGATTTGGGGGGGATTCAGGGACGTGGCTGTGCCGCAGGGAGGGATTTTGGTCAGGCCTGGAGGGGGATTTGAACCCAGGGAATTTGTTCTGGGGGTTTGGAGCTGTGGATGCGCCAGGATAAAGGGAAAAGTTGGCTCTGCTGGGATTTGGGGTGAAGCCAGGGAAGGGGAGGCAGCTCAGTGGGGTTTGGGGCAGGAAAAGGGGATTTTGGATATTCCCGGTGTACAGGATCAGGACACTCCTGCATCCCACGGCTCCAGGGCAGGGAGGGGGAAAGGCCACATCCCCAAATTCTGTGTCCTTTGTCCCAGCTGGGTGGGCACAGGGAGGTGTCACAGCAGGGTGATCCCTTGGATAGAGTGTGTGCCCTTGGATCCCACAGGGATGGCTGCATCCAGGGAATTGGGGCTGCTCCCATCCCAAAATCCATCCCCGCCAGGGAGTCCTGGCCCAGCCTGCTGACCCTGGGCTTCGTGGAGAGGCTGCAGTCCCTGGGAGCTCTTGGAATTCTTTGCTCACATGGGGCAGGAGAAGGGTTGGACACCCCCAGGTGTCCAGGGGATGGAATTCTGGGAAGATCCAGTGGGATGAGCATGGAGGGAACATCCACCTCCTCCTCCTCCCCTTCCCAGTATGCTCTCCAGGAGCATGGAAAGCTGTGCTTAAATTCCCAGGGTTTTATTGGGATTCCCTGGGCATTCCCAGATCAAACCAATTCCTGCTTTGCACCTTCCCAGCTCCCAAATTTCCTCCTGGACACAGAATCCGCCTGGGATGAGGAGTGTCCATGGCTGAGGGAGAAAAGCTGGGGGCTTTAACTTGATTTAATCCACATTTTAGTCACGGCCAGGGAAAATCTTGTTAAAAGCTCAGTGTGGATTTTCCGAGCCCAGGGAAATGTTCCATCCCAGTCAGGGAGTCCTTTGGATCAGCTGGGATTTGGGAGGATGGAAAAGCTGCACAAATCCCTTCTCTTCCGTTCCTTGGAAGCTGCAGGTCAGGGCTGAGCTCCTGGATGCTCTTACCATGCTCAAACCTCCTGTTCCATGCACGGACCACCTGGATGGCTCCAGAAAAAAGCTTCGGAATTATTTTCCTTAACCTTCCTTTCAGGAAAAGAGCAGGATTTCCAAGTGCCTTTAATTTGCGAGGCTGGAATCTTTCCTCCTCCTTTTCTTCCCTCTTCTTCTTTGCCTTTATTTCTTTGTCCGGAATTCCTCAGGAGCGGCCACTTCCTTTGTTTCTTCTTTTCCCAAGATTTGGGCCTGGAGTGGGTCAGCCCAGTGGATGAGCTTTGGGAATTGGAGGGCACAACCAAGGGGAAATCTCCCTCCCTGTCCTTGGCTCCATCCACAAATCCAGGGAAATCTGCCTGTTTTCCAGATGGATCCCTTCCCACCCCTGGGATCCGGGATGCTTTTCCCAGTCAGGGAGCATCCCTTGTTTTCCACGCAGGGCTCCACGAGGCTAAAATTAGCAGTGATTCCCTCTCCAAAGCGAATCATTATTTCGGGAGAGGGCACAAGGAAAGGGAAAGGGAGCTTCCCTATAAAATATTCACCAGCTCAGCTCAGCGGGAGCCTCCTGAGGAATTTTGGAGTCTGGGATAATGAGGCTGTGCTGCTCTTCCTGCATTTCTGCCTCCTCCTGGCTCATCCTTTATTAATGTGCCCTTTCCATGACTTCTCGGGATGGCTCTTCCTTAAGGAGCTTTTTCTCCCTTTGTTCCTGCACAAGGAAGGGAAAACACCGCTGGAAAAGGGAGAAGGGAATTTGCTGAAAGGATCTTTGAATTTTTTTTGGGTCTAATCCTGGAATGGTTTGGATTGGATGGGACCTCATGGACCATCCCATTCCAGCCCCAGCCATGGACTGGGACACCTCCCACCATCCCAGGCTGCTCCAAACCCCATCCTTGGGCACTTCCAGGGATCCAGGGGCAGCCACAGCTTCTCTGGGCATTCCACCCCAGCCAGGAGTTCCTCCCCAATATCCCATCTAAACCTCCTCTCCGGCAACTGAAAGCTATTCCCCCTTTTCCTATCGTTCCATGCCCCTGGAAACATCTCTCTCCATCGTTCCTGTAAATATAAATCATCCCTGCCTAGGTTTGGGGATTCTCCTGGAAAAACCAGCCTCAGATGGTCTTATTCCACCTTTTTGTATCGGGAATCTTTCTCCATCCTTGAAATGATGGGGGGAACAGGCTGGCAGAGGGAAATCCAGGAGAGTGGGGACACAGGGGAGTCAAACCAGAGGGAAACCAGGGATAACAGGAGTGGAGAGTGGGAGAGATTCCAGCGGGAGCCACCGCTGAGGTCAGCCCGGGAATCCTCGTCAGGAAAACCCGGCTGGTTCCCATGGAAACGCCCAGCCAGGATTTCACACTCCAAGTGCACGAGTTTAAAGTCGGCGTTCCATTAAAAAAAAAAAAAAAAACCAAACCACAAAAAACCTGGAGAAACCCAGGGAGGGAATCCTGAGCACGTGGGAACCCCTCCAGCCTGGCAGCTCCGGCACCTTTATTTTGCCTTCATGGAATGGGTGGATGAATAGAAATATTTGGGAGTGCAGCACAATTCCAGGGAGCTGCTCGGAGTTCAGACACTCCCCAGGTAATTTTTCAGGATTCCAGAGGGTTTGGAATAATTTTGCCTTCAGATAATCAGTGGTACAAGGAGTTTGTTGTTAAGCACTGGAAATTAAAGGAATTTTAAGACATGAATGAAAGAAAATTAAGGAAAAAAATGAAACGGAGCATAGAGGTCAAGAATCCATAAAAATCCCTATTTTCTTCTTGGGAAAAATATGAATTACTGAATTTGGGAGGAAAAATTACTTTTAAGGAGGCTTTTGCCTCCTGCCTACACCTCAGCACTTCCTCCTGAACCAGAAAATGAGAGGTTGCCATGGGCAACCTGAATTCCAGCCCCGAGGTGGGAATTCAGGACTCCCTGAGTGGATCAGGGATTCCTTTCCCATTAGCAAACCCCATGGAGGAGGGAAAATGAGGTCTGAAATGCCAATTAAAAAGAATCCGAATGGAAAAACCCCGAGCTGGAGCTGTTGCGGATCATGAAGGGTTAGAATTGTGGGAGAACAATGGGAAAGGGTTTTCTGGGATGAATTGGGATCAGTGGGAACAGGAATCGAGCAAAAATATTCCATAACTAACCCTTGAAAACTCCAATAATGGTTTTCTAATCTGCATTTTTGGGGGTGATTTCCAAACTCCAAACTCGCTGGGCTGGGCAAAGTGGGGAATTCCCTCCCCAGAGAGATTCCAAAAGCCATCCATGGATTTAACCATAAACCAGGAGTAATGGTTAAACTGCACATGGATTGGGAGCTTTGTTATCCCTTATCTGCTTTGAGATACACAGGATAAATTCACTGAAGCCAAAGTGTCCTAAAAATCCAATTGAAAGGGGAAATAAAGCAGGAATTAAACACCATGGACAGCCCAGAACCTTGGGAAGCTGCTCTAACTTTCCCTCGAAATCCTGCTGGAATGGAACAGCCCCTGCAGGGCAATCCTGAGCCTCTTGAGTCATGGAATTATGGAATGCTTTGGGATGGAAGGGCCTTAAAGTTCATCCAGTTCCACCCCAACACTTGCCACTATTCCAGGTTACTCCAAGCCCTGTCCAGCCTGGCCTGGGACACTTCCAGGGATGGGACAGCCACAGATTCTCTGGGAGTCCTGTCCCAGCCTGGCACATCAGGGATTGGAGGGAAGCTGTGCATTCCCATCATGGAAAACGCTGTTCCTGAAGGAGTGTGGGATGGATGCTGGCCTGGACATTGAGAAGAGAAGGAGATGGAAAGTAGATCAAAGGAAAATTCCCTAATTGTCCTTGGAATGTGGGAGTGGGAATGGGAAGAGCCTCCTGGCCCCACAGGGAGCTCATTCCTGCTGGGTCCCCTCCCATCCCACGTTAACCCCATTATCTGGCTCTACAATTCCGTCCCGTAGGGGACACAAACATCCTTTTAGCTTCTGGATCATTCCAGTTTATTTGTTCTAATCCCAAACTGTCCATTAGTGCACTCCGATCCCTGACGTTCCCTTCCCAATGCCTCTCCCTCCTTCCCCCGGCACGAGAGGGATCATTATCCAAGGTCTATGATTCCCTTAGGGAACCTTTGTGGGATTTTTGGGGAGGGGGGGAACAGCCTCCCAGGCTGGCTGGGATAAAGCCGAACCCCTCCAATTTCCAAGGAGAAATCCACAGAGATCCCAACCCAAAGCTCCCAAATCAGCCACTCCTGAAGGGCTGGGAACAGGGGCAGGGAGGGAGGATCCACACGGAGCACTCGATCCCACTTTGGGATCTCAGCATTCCCAAAACCCCCCTTGCAAGTTCCTGATCCCTGTGGGTTGATTTTTCCCTTTTGGAGCCTCCCAGGCTCTGGAGGGATCTGGAATGATTGGATTCGAGGCTTTTCCAGGCTCCACAACCAAACAGGAGCTGGGATCTCTTTATTCCCAGCACCTGGAGAGGCCTCGAGCCAAGCCCAAGAGATTCTGAGGAGTTCCCTGGCAGGAGAGGCAGCTTTAGGGTCAAAACCAGGCCTTTAGGGACAAGGCCAGGCTTTTAGGGACAAAGCTAGGGTTTTAGGGACAAGGTCAGGGTTTTTGGGACAAAGTCAGGCCTTTAGAGACAAAACCAGGCCTTTAGGGACAAGGCCAGGCTTTTAGGGACAAAGCTGGTGGTTTAGGGACAAAGCCAGACTTTTAGGGACAAAGTTGGGGTTTTTAGGGACCAAGTCGGGGTTTTTAGGGACAAACCCAGGCCTTTAGGGACAAGGCCAGGCCTTTAGGGAAAAGGCCAGGCTTTTTGGGACAAAGCGAGGGTTTTAGGGACAAAGTTGGGCCTTTAGGGACAAAGCTGGGCCTTTAGGAACAAGGCCGGGCTTTTAAGCTGCAGAAGCAGCAGAGTTTAAAACCCTTCCCGGGAAATGGAGCAGGAAGGAATGGACAGAGCCCTTGGGTTTGGCTCTTTGGAGAAGGAAATGTTCCGGGGACAGGCAGGGTTTAATGGGTCTGGCTCAGCGGGGCCGGCTCAGCGTTCCGGCCGCAGTGGGAATTCACCCCCGAGCGAATCCTCAGCACATCCGCACTCGAGGCTGGAAGGAGCACGGGGATGAGCGGTGCAGGGATGGGGAGATGCTCCCGAGGGATTTTCCCGAAGCTTTCAGCTGGATTTGCTGCAGAGTCCCCGCGATGAGCTCGGGGCCTCCGCGGTGTCCTTCCCACGAGGTCAGGAGCAGCCAAGGGAAAGCTCCGGAGTGGGAACTGCAGATTGGCCAGGGAAACATTTTGTCTTTGGGGAGGCCTGAAGTTGGGATCAGCCATGACCTCAGTCCTGTGGAGGCTGGAGGCCCCTGGTTTTTTGGGGGGTTTTTGGGATTTTTTTTTGGGTTGGGTTTTTTTTGTTTGTTTGTTTTTT